>CM053786.1:452216798-452671798 GCA_028749045.1 Cupressus sempervirens
TTCTACTTATCCTTTCTTGGCTCTTCATCAACCAAGTTCACTCTTCTATCTCTCCCTTTGTCTTCCTACCATTTAGGACACCAAAAGGACTGATGACCTACTTCATCTCAAGTGAAGCATCTTCCTATGAATACTCCATTTCCTCTTCCTCCACTTCTTCCACCTCTATAACCCCCTCTTGATTCTGAAAATGTTTTGTCCTTATCCTTATCATTGCTACTCTGAAAATTAGTAGTACCTTTTCCCCCTCTTCCTCTCATGGAAGATCCACCTCTATTGTTGCTTTACTTCTCTTGCCTTCTCTTTATCTTCTCTTCAGCCTTCAAGGCTAATTGATAACATTCATCAACCAACCTTGGGGTAGCTAGGCTAAGTTCATCCTAGATATGGAACCTCAATCCCCCCATATATCTTGCAATCTTTTCTTCCATCTCTTCTGTTGGTCTGACTTTTTCTGTAGTAAAAATTTTCAGTTAAATCATAGAAAAGTCAAATGTTCTATGCCTAAGTGAAACATAGGGTTTTGGATAAACCATCTATAAGAAATAATCACCATATAAAACCTATATCATCTCTATTCATAAATTGTCGTGCGCAAAATTTTGAATTTTCAAAAGAGACGAATATGCTGTCATATTCCTTTTCCTTTCTCCTGGGTTACCTTTCTTCCTATTTGTCCCAACTGTCGAATCTGATTAGATCTACCGTTGGTGTTACCTCGCTATTGAGAGTTGCATGCTCATTAAGTATAGCGAGATAACGAGTATTGATTATTTTAAGCAGTGGGACCATAAAGTGAAGATGCGGCGATCGGAGATTTTCTTATTAAATGTTTTATTGTGCAGGTACACTTTGTAATTCACCATCCAAAAAAAAAAAGGATAGGGACCAACTAGAATATCTGACATCAGAGCTAGAATGTTGATTTTTCCAGAAGTTCCGCCACCTCGCTATCGGAAAATTCAGACACTTCACCGTTAGTGAAGTAGCGAGGCCACGTGAAAATCTGAAAATGATGACATTGCATCTTGCTTGTATCATAATTACACCAGGTGGCATGACCAGTCATAAATATCGTTGTCAGAATCAGTTTTAATTAACAGAAGTAATTACTGGGTAACCCTTGCATTTTCTGGCACGGAATCCTTTTAAGTGCTGGAGCTCGCTACCTCGCTATCGGAAAATTTAGGTACTTCACCGTTAGCGAGTTAGCAAGGCCCCATAAAATGGCAAAAGATCGGCAAGATCTTTGATGACGTGTAATGACAGATGACTATGATAAATTTTGACATGTGCCAACTATGTAGAGATCCGATTCTCATTAATACCTATCTGACTGAATGTACAAGAAATCTTGAACGTCAGTTTGAAGTGGATCAACGGAGCTCGCTACCTCGCTATGAAGAGTTGCAAGGGAGATAATTATAGCGACATAGCGAGTTGGGTCCGCTGCCTTCTTTCTTAAGAAGCCCTGTAGCGTATCTTTCGATCATTTCTTGATCTGATCAATGATTGTCGCCGCTTCGCCATGGCAAGGTGCTTGTTCTTATGCATAACGAAGTAGCGACATGCTGACACGTGTTCTCCGTCGTCAGTGGGTCTAAATATAAGTGCCATCAAAAGAAAGAATTTTTGTGGCAAGTTCTCATTGGGTAAAATAACTGACATGGCAAATATAACTCCTAGTTGTTCTCTCTGTACCACGTGATCGTAGGATCTTTGAAGATCGACGGCGCAGTTTTAAATGAAAAATGTAGTGCCACTCTGTATTAATTAGACAAGAAAGCTTCGTCTGTGAGGAAAAATAGAGTATAATACAGAGAGATTTCATCAGTTTCATTTCACGCGAGAAAATATTTGAAGCCATTCTTGTGCAGAAGCCATTACTGAAAGAAAAGCGTGCCAAGGTTTGATAAAAAAATTTGTCAAGTTGTCTGTTCGCAAAAAATTTGCAGGAATACAGAGGAGAATTGAGACAGAATTCAAGTAAGTAAAACTACCATCATCTTCGTGAGCTTTTAAGTTTTAAAAAGATAGCCCAAGATGCCTCCTAAGAAGGGATTTACAAGTGCAATAAACTACCTGGATAGAAATGTGCATGATGATTTGCTTGAGTTACTTCCTGAATCTACTATAGAAACGGTGCAAGTTAAGAGGTTAACCTCACTGAACCCTAGGCTAAGGATAGCTGATGGATTGTATGATAAGGGTAATTGGGTCCGGGATGCTCAAACTTCTCAAACTGGTTTGAGTTTATTCAAAAAATGGTTTGCGGAAAGGAAGTTATATGCCCCTCATGCCAATATATGGAATTTTGATCTTGGGAAGCTTGTTTTCCCCAGCGTGTTTATGGATTTTGACCTACTTGAAGCTATAGCAAAAAACTATGACCAAGCCACTAAGGTAGTGAGAAGAATGGATGGTGAGGCTTTAGTTACCATCAGTCCCGAGGAGATTAGGAAGGTTTTCAGTCTGGGACCCCTCACCATGTATCATGTGCCCATTAATTTGATAGATTTAGAAAAAGAATATATATCCAAGAGGGATGTAGTTAGACAGGGTGCACTGAAAGCCCACATAGGCCGGATTGGAGGCCTCCCAACCATAACATCATCTTCTAAAGAACCATTCAAGAAATCATGCTTTAATGCCAGGGCAGTGGAGATATATAGGACCCTGTGCAGAGTCTTCGGAGAGGGCGAAGAAGATTTTATTCTGGTGAGCTTCATGTATATGATCACCCAAATCTCCTCTTTTGGTGTGGAAATAATTTTTTATTTTGCATCTTACTTGGCAAATGAGATTCACTGGTGATTGGTGGGGATTGCACAGGGCAAGGTGGAAAAGGTTTGGGGTCGGTATTCCTTATTGATGCATATGTTTCTTTTTAAAGGGGCCACTTATTTTGGTAAAGAAATGGTTTTAAATAGAGAACAAGAAGGGGAGGCACTGCCAGTCCAATTATGGAGTGCAGACATGACCTAGGAAGCAGAAAATGCTAGCTTCGTTAGATTTGATAGGCACTTTGCCTCCAAACTAAGGTGCCTCATATTGAGTGATAATCCCAGAATCCCTAAGGCATTAATGCACCTTGTTAGGCCTATGGACAAAACCCATAATCTAAAAGTTTCACATAATTGGGGAGATATTATCCCATATTTAGTCTCAACTGTCATCAGGGTCTATGGATTCAAAGGAACACCCCATGTGTTACCCTATCAGGTACCTTTAAAGGTAGGGATAGCTGAATTTTTGTGGCAGTTGGGAGGAGTGGAGGAGGCCTTTTTGCACAAAAGGGGGACAGGATCAATTTTTCCTACTTGTACTATAGCCCACCAGTTTGTGATAACTAAAGAAGGGTGGGTCTTTCTCCATAAAATTTTGGATCAATGTAAGATGGCAGTGTCTCACTCTCATTTTTGTGATACATAAGGTTTCTTTAACTCTGCCCTTAGATTTAGAATCAAGCTTCGTCCAGTTCAGCATGAATTCTATTTTCCTGAAGATATAATAAGAAATGAATACTCTCTCCATGAGCAAGAAATAAAGAAAGAAAAATGGAGAGTCTATTCAAAAGTTTTGGAATTCATTAATTATTTTGACAAAGATTTCAGTCCTCTTAGTAATGCTGCAACCAATGCAGATAAAATACATAAGCTTATGAGTACTTTCTCTGAGATAATGGAAGTAATGAATGAGAAGAAATAGCATTTTATTAATTCTTTTCCAGATAAAGCCAGAGAAATTATGAGAAAATTGGGTTTCACCCCCAACATTGGAATAGGTCCACTGGTGGTACGAAAGAAGACAGGATATACTATTGTTCGACAGCAGGTGCCCGTTGTACATAAAGAAAAATAGATAGTTGAATCCACCAGCACTGTCCTAGAAGAAAGACCCCCTGAACCTTCTCCCAAAAGAAGAAGAATAATAAGGGAGGAAGAATCCCCTGATGAAAGTTACTCACCTTCTCAAACCCCAATAAGAATTGAGGAAGAACCGCTCACCAATGAGCAATTCGAACAAATGGGGTCACAAGGAGAAATTTTTGTTACACAAGCAGAAATTGATGAAGGGAACCCCCAGGAACCCCCTGTGCCAAGTTTTGAATTAACTATAGCAGATTTCAGAGGAAGGGAATTGGACCCTGTTTTGGAACAAGCCAGTCAGCATTTTTTATCTGATAACAATTTTGTAAGATCTAGGGCTTTCCATCAGTTTGCGTGGAGGGTAAACATGCACATTTTTGAGCAAAGGTGTAAGAATATGAAAACAGAACATCCAGAAATGGATGAGACCTCCATTCAAAATATAATAAAGGAACAAATGGTGCAAGAGTTCCAAAATATAACCCCTGATGAGGGAAGACAGATGGTAAAAAATGCTAATGTTTTATTATTGCCCAATTGGGACATTGCTGACGCATTAATTTTTAATTCTGTTTCAAATAATTTAGGACTCCAGGATCCAAATAAAGAGGAATTCTTGGGTACAGCATTCAGAAATGATCAAGCTGCCCTTGTTATGTGGTCCCTGAGAAGAGGATCCAGAACTACTTCATCACAGCCTGATGATTCAGGATTAACAGGGAGTATCATTGTAAGGAGAGTTGCTGATACTTCAAATGTACAGGCAGCCCACATGAATGTGGATTATTCTAAATTTTCCTTGGCTACTGCGGAAAGAGAAGAGAGGGAAATGATTGATATGCATAATAAATATGAAATAGTGGTGGATGCCTATAACCAAGAGGTAAAAAGGAGAATTGAGTTAGAAAATAGGGTATCTCAATTAGAAAAGGTACTTGGAAAGAGGAATGTGGGAGAATCCAGTACACTGAGAATTGCATATCCCCCACAGTCATCTGTGGGATTAACCCCTATTATTAAGATACCTGACACCCCTGAAAGACTCCAATTCTATACTGCAGAGGAATTTGAAGCAGAAAAAACCAAATTACATGAGTGGCAGATAGAATTTAGAAATCAGCAGGAAGAGAAATGGAGGCAGGGTGTGACATATTTGAGGGATAAAATACAATGGTCAACTTTTTATGATCAGTTGACAAGGATTGTAACCCTCATGGATGAGTTAAATAAAGAAAAGGATGGACTAGATTCTCTTGCACAGAAATGGAGACAGAGAAACAATGATGTTACAATTATTTGTATATCTACAGTCCAAATGCCTTATCATCAGGTTGAAACGATTTTTGATTTATTGAATCAATTAGATAATTTTGAGAATAAAAGAGATTCTTTACAGAGAAAATTGATACTCTGTTTTGCAAAATATCTTGCTGAAAAATTCACCCTATTTCCTTGTGCTTTAGAATCTGTTGATACGGTAAAGGAAAAAGAAAAATGGAAAAAGGAAATGGATGAATTATTCGATAACAGAATAACAAACATCATCAGTGAGACTGGCCATTGGTTTTGGGCAAAGACAAATGAGGAGCTGGTAAAAATACAATTATATTACGCTGATATGAGAAAAGAATTCGATGATTTAGAGGAAAATGCCAATTCTTTAATAAAGATACAAAGAGAAACCCTAAGTTTTCAATGGCCAGATGATGATACTTTTAACAGATGGAAAAATTAGTTTAGTGAGCAGATGTCAGGAGACGATGACGAAGAAGATGTAAGAGTAATAGTTACTTTGGTAATCAGCAATGATGACATAGAAAATCCCCAGGTTAAAGTGAGTTTACATGTAACAGAAGATGATACATCACTTACAAACCTTATGGGTATGTACTCTGAAGATGAAGAATGATTGTGAGATCAGATCATAACAACCAAGAAGCATAACAGAAAGGGACCCGCCAAGAATTGTTGTTGTAATTAACCTTTCTGTTATTCTTGTTTTTGTTTTTCTAAGGAAGGACACCTGTCACCTTCTTTAGCCTGAAGCTTGTTGCATCTCACATTATTTAAGTGAGATCCCAAGGCTAAAGAAAGGTCTGAATTTGGTTTTTACTAAGTATTGTGCTTAGTTCTGTTTTTGGTCCAAACATTTTGGGAAGGAAATTTGTAGTATACTTTTCTATCAAAATTTCTGAGATATAGATGAATGTAGAAAGAACTGTGTTTCTTCTCTAAAGGTCTTTCTGGGTCTATTGTAAAGGATATACCATTTTCAAAGGAAATGAATACAAATTATGAACTATCCCCATATCTGTTCTTTTCTGAATTTTGTCTCCTTTTAAATACTTAGCTACCTTGATGTTGTGTGAGTAAAAGCTTATGCAATTGATTGCAATATAGTAAGGTTGTACATCCATTTGTTATTGATGTTAATTCAATGGATTAAATAAAGGCTCTGATGAATGTGATGAGGTTGCTTGGGTGTTAATAAGGATTTTTGAATGATAAATTCTGGTAAGAATTGCTGATGAAAATTTGTTGCAAAGCAACAAATTAGATCTAAGAATTTACTTGACTCTGAATCCCCAATGGATTAGGCACTGATCGAAAGTATTTCAGCCAAAAGAGAAGTATATTATGACTGGCTTTTTCAAAGTACATCATAAAATCAATTTTTACTTATATTTCCTATAAGATATTCAAAGTTGGCCAGCACTTGCCTGCATGGATTTTTTTAGCTTCATTTAGCCATTGCTGTTGGAAACATCTGCAGAGCTATAGAAGATTTCTTGGCCATATCTGTTCAAGGGATGTGTTTATCAATTCGGTAAGATTTACGTATATGTTTGAGGATTTAGAGATGAGAATCAAAATGAAACTAAGAATAATTCTCATACAATTGTTCCATCTTTGAACCATCCCCGGGTACACCCGCCCTGGTTTTTACAGAGCCAAAAGAGTAGAAAACCGTCTAAGGTTTTGTTGGAGTTGGGTCCTAGTACTTTGCATATGCAAGTGATAATAAGAACTGGCTATTCTTTAGGTTGTGTATGTACTGATATCTAGGTATTAAGCCTTTTGTCACCTAGTAGTTTTAGCACTGTTAACATCATAATAAAACACCAACATCTTCCTCATGATTCACTCTAATGTTAAGCTTTTGGAATTCCTCAGTGTACTTCTATACATCCATCTCCTTTTGCCTGAAATTCCTCATCTTCTTGTACAATTGTAATCTATAATCTTTTGGCATAAATTTTGCCTTCATCTTGTCCACCATAGTATACCAAGATGTGATTTTGGGTCTACCATTCTTCCATCTATCTGCCTGGATACAATCCCATCACAACAAAGCATGTTCCTTCAACCTAGACTTCGCTATCTTCACTTTGTCCTTCTCTTCTATCCCTTCGCACTCAAAGCAATTTTCAATTGCATAGAACCAATCTATTAGTTCTTCATCATCCATCTTCCCTCCATATATATGTAAGTCTATCCTTACCCTTCTATCTCCATTCCTTATGGCTTTTGCCAACTTAGCCATCCTTACTTCCTTAGGGTCCTCTTCTTCTTCTTTGGGTTCTTCTTCCTCTTCTTCATCCAATCTAATGATCTTATCCTTCTTCTCTAGTGCTGACAGCCTCTCCATCATAGACTTTATCAATCTATCTTTTTCAGCATTCTCTTTGTCCCTTTGGTCTAATGGTGCCCTTAACTTTTTGTTACATATCACTTGTTCTTTCACTATCTTTTCCAACTCCATATTTGTCAACCTTGTAGTAATCTCTTCTTCTCCCTCAGACATGGTTTCTTGATCAATTTGGTACAAGAATCTACTTTAGGGATACTCCTCCTAGGATAGTTCAACTATAAGGTCTACTAAGGGATTCAAGAACCAGCTTCACAAGACCAATTACACTTCCACAAGACCTTTCTAGCTCTAATACCACTTGATGTACAAGGAATCATGGTGATATCAAATACATAAGTAGACTTAATAAATCTTAGAGGTTTAGGAACTCTAGCCTACCCAAACCCTTGAGTGTTTCAAAAGCTTGACCTTAACAAGTCTATCCGCAAGGATCCTTCGATATGTAACTGAGTTTTTAGTCTTCACTTTGCTTGGTTTCAATGTCTTCTAGTATCCCAACACAATCCTATGCTCCTACTTCACAAACCTCCCTCAAATTGAACCCAAAAGCCTAACAGGCTATCCCAATGCCCAATAGTAGACTTGGAATTTAATAAAAGAAGATTATATATGGATACCATGGACCAATAGGCTTATACATGACTATACCCTGTCACTAATGCATAAAAAAGTGTCTCAATTTTCAAGGGAAGTACATGACACATTCCATCTGACACTTCCTACCCATTAAAATGTTCCCAAGCATGAGATCCCCTCCTTTCTTGGCAAATCACTCACTGCTGCACATAGCATTTAATTCCATTATCTTCACACTACTCTTTGACTATGGTCTATTCCACACAAATATGCATATATAGTGTTAGTGGGCTATAATACAAGTTAGAATTCATCATCCCATGAGAATAAAAGGCCTTTGGATTATTCATGGAATGACTTCCATTCTCTAGAACTCTACTGCAGTCGCAAATCTAAATAAAGAGTTCTTAGTCAATCAGCACACTTGCATAGCAAGGATCTCAATACAATATGAAATGCATCAAGTAGAAACTTGAATGGGTAAAGAACCTTATCAACATGTATTTCCCTCCAATCCAACCAAAATAAATTTCCAAAAAATGAAGGGAATGTAGAAATTTGAAAGTTTTCTTTATTGCTTTACTATTGCAGATCTGTACACGCCAGTTTTTCAATTACTGTTCCCTGACAGAAACTCTCACCCTTATATATATATATATATATAAACTCCTATTAAATAATATAACTATCCCAAAACTAATTCAACCAACTTCATCATTGTGTTGAATAGTTAAGTTTTAATAAAACAAAAAGCTTCCTTCTAATTCCTTAACTAACCGTTTATGTTTGAAAATTTGAATTTCAAAATCATAAGAGGCACACTAAAAATTAATTGAAGAAATGCATTATGTTAATAATATTATAGGTGCCAAGATCCTCCATTTGATTTGTTGACCTGGTTTGTACAGTCCATCCTCTAAATTTTCTTTGAAGGTCTTGAAATTCTACCTAGTCTTCTTCTCCAAATTGATTGTGTGAGGTGCTCCTACACTAGAAAGTGCAAGCTAATCACAAGATGATCTCTTTTTAACTTTTCACATTTGACCTAGTCAATAAGATCTACTTTTTTTTCCATGATTTTGGATCCATAAATAGAAATTCAAACAAGAGAACCCTATTAAAAATCAGAGAGCTTTCTAAAAATGTAATAAATTTAACAATATATTTTGCTTTAGGGACCCATTTTGTCAAAACAAACTAGATTTTTTAAAATCGAGCTATTGATCCCTAATACGACCTCTAAATTCAAAAGACAAAGAACAAAGCCCCTATATAATTCAAACACCTTACTAAAAATGTAAATTTTTTGAAAAAATCATTAACTTGTGCCCAAAAATGATATTGTATGAAAAATAAAGAAAAATTCATAACATATCCAAATCAACTCATAACACTCTAAAAATTGGACTGAGACATTTAGGATGTATCCCCAACTTGAAAAACAAATTTTAGATATGAATTCTAAATACTTTAAGAGATATGATCAACTCTTTAGAACCCTAGGGTTTTGGCCTTCAAACAAATCTACACAAGTGTTAGCCTTAAAACCAAAGTGATAAACCTAGAAAATCAATTGATTAGATCCAATATGTTGCTATAAAAAACTAGACATGAGAATGCAACTAAAAACTAGCAAGAAAATGAAGCTAAAAAATTGGTTCTAGCCCCATGGTGGGCACAAAAAATGTATAGTTAGAAAGTGCCACACTCTGAACTCTTCTATTCAAGTGATCCTATGGATTGGAATTATTTTATGTCAGCTTAGAGCTCCCCATCCATGGAGTGAAAAGGTGTGTTTTGAGAAAATGGGAATAGCTCTTAGCAGAGCCTTTGAGACATAACCCTTGCTAGTAAACGATGCAATGGGAGGTTCTTAAGGCAAGAGCAAGAATGAAAGTGTCCACAAGAACTCTCAAGTTATGCAATGCAAAATATGGACTAAACTAATATGTAATGCACTCTGCATTAATTGAGTTACAAAAAATTTTGTATGTTTACCAACTATCAACAGTAATCATTTTTACCAATCTAAATTATATTTGACATCTAAGGGATCTAGGATTTATTTTAGTAGTAAATAATTCACCACTCCCCTCTTAGTCACTCCTCTCATATTTCCAAAAATTGGTATCAGAGCTTTTGGTGCTTGTAGAGAAGGTTCCAAGGACCTAAGCTAAAGATCAGGATGTCATACAAGAGAGAGATTCCAAAGTTGAATAGAGAGAACATTGCAGCACGGCAAGGATTTATGAGGCTTCATCTAGCTACCATCTATGATTCAAGTTGCAAATATCTTGATGAAAAATATAAAACTCCCACTTGAACATTATCAGTTGGAGATATTATTGAGAAAAAGAACCATAACATCATGATGATTGACATTGCATATGCTCTCAGTTATGCTAAATTTGATGAGGTCAAAGATTGCAAAACTACTTTTGATATGTGGAACAAACTAAAAGAAATCTATGGAGCAGATGACAATGTAAGAAGATCCAAAGTAGAAAGCCTTAGAGGACAATTTGATCAAATGAGAATGAGAGAAGATGAAAATGTTGCAAAAATTGTGGAAAGAATCAAGGCCAGTGTTAGTGCAATCAGAGCATCTGGAGGAGAAATCAAAGAAGAAATTGTTGTAAGTAAAAATACTTAGAACTTTGCTTCCCACCTATGAAATTAGAGTATCTACTATTCAAGAAAAGAGATGTGATCCAAATAAAAAGATAGGTTTGGATGCCCTAGCAGGAAGATTGACAGCTTTTGAACTAGATAACTTTGACAACTATGTTCCTACTTCCAAGAATATTGAGTCTGCATTTGAAGCTAAACCTTCACTCAAAAAAAAAAAGGAAAGAAAATAAAAGATAATCAATTAGAAAGTGAGGAAGAAGCTGAAGAAAGTTCTGATAGTGATCTTGAAATAGTTGAAGCTCTACTTACAAAGAAATACCCCAGGAGTAGAGGAAAATACAAAAGTAAAATCTGTCTAATATGTTTTTCTTGTGAAGAAATTGGTCATATTGCTACTAGGTGTCCAAACAAAGAAGGCAAGGAAGAGAAGAAAAGCCACAAGTACAAAGGCAAGAAGGAATTCAAAGGTCACAAATCCTACAATGACAAAGTTAAGAAAACTTGTTTTATGGTTAAAGATTCTGATAATAGTGAAGATGAAATAGTGTATATTGTTGTAAAAGATGAATCTGATGATGAAGGAGATAAGATGGCACTTGTCTCTCACGTTAGCAAAAATGAGACATGGATCATAGATAGTGGATGTTCTCACCATATGACTAGAGACAAAACTAAGTTTTAACATTTTGAACACTATGATAGAGGTAGTGTAAGGTTTGGAAACAATGAACCTTGTTGCATAAAAGAAAAAGGTTGTATCTTATTAACCAATAAACTTGTATGTGACAATGTCTATTGGGTTGAAGGACTAAAACATAATTTACTGATTGTGATAAAGCTAAACAACATTGGATTCAAGGTAGAGTTCATGAATGGCAAGGCAAGATTACTAGATAACCAAGGAAATCTGATTGGATCAGGCAGGCAAAAAAAAGATAACCTATTTTATCTTGATCTTGGTGAGTGTTCATGCTTTATTGCTCAAGTAGAAGAAAGTTGGCTATGGCATAAAAGACTATGTCATGAAGACTTTGATAATATGGTCAAGATTAGTAAGCTCAGAAGAGTAAGAGGTCTTCCTAGCTTGAAGAAACCTAATGTTGGATTATGTAAAAATTGCCAAATTGGTAAAATGGGAAAGACTAGTGTTAAAAGAAAAAACTATCAATTAGAAGATGTCTTGGAAACTATGCATACTAATTTGTGTGGATCCATTGGAATAGAAACTTATAATGGAGAATAGTTTTTAATTCTTTTTGTTGATGATTATTCTAGAATGATGATTGTTGTCTATCTAAAAGAAAAATCAGAAGCTTTTGAGAAATTCAAATGGTATCTAGCTAGAGTAGAAAGAGAAACTGGAAAAATATTGAAATGCTTAAGATCAAATAGAGGTGGTGAATTCATCTCAAATGAATTCAACAATTTTTGTATTGAAAGAGGAATCAAAAGAAAAGTATCAGCCCCTCATACTCCTGAGTAGAATGGAATAGCTAAAAGAAGAAATAGATCCATAATGGATTGTGCAAGGACACTAATGATTGAGAAGAATGTTGCTATCAAATACTAGAAGGAAGCTATTAGCACTATAGTTCATACTTTGAACCAAGTTTAATTGAAGAAGGAATCAAACAAAACTCCCTATGAAATATGGTATGGCTACAAACCCAATGTAAGTTACTTGAAAGTATTTGGTAGAAAATGTTATATCTTGAAAGAATCTAGAAAAGGCAAATTTGATGTAAAAAGTGATGAAGGTATACTCCTAGGATATTCCTATAGAAGTAAAGCATACAAATGTTTGAATTTGTCCACTCACAAAATTATAGAAAGTGCCAATGTGAGAATCGATGAGTTTACAAAAAAGACTAAAGAAGAAAGCAAAAAGGAGCTAGAAGACTACAGAAGATTTGTCTAGTATGAACCTGATACATTGCCAAACACATTTGACAAAAAGGAGACTTCATCTCCTAAGCTATCCAAATCTTCATTAGTTACCACATTGCAAACTGAGTCACAGGGACTTGAGTCACATTCAAAGGCTACCGAGTTAGTGCATACTGAGTCTGAAGAACCCAAGCCATAGATAGAAGGACTCGAGTCAGAAGTTGAGATTCAAAATGAAGATAGTACAATTCATTCAAAAGTTAAAGAACCTATATTCACTAAATATGTCAAAAGGCATCATGCACCTAATCAGATCATTGAAAAAAAATTAGATGGAATAATGACAAGAAACAAACTAAAAGGTACATGTTTACTTGCTAAATTTTAACCTAGAAGTGTTAAAGATGCATTGGAAAATGAAAGTTGGATTGAGGTTATGAATGAAGAAATAGAATAGATAGAAAAGGATAAAACTTGGACTCTTGTACCTAGACCCAAAGATAAAAATGTGATTGGTACAAAATGGGTATTCAAAAATAAGCTAAATGAAGATGGAAAAGTGTAAAGAAACAAAGCAAGGTTGGTATGTAAAGGCTATTCACAAGAAGAAGGTATTGATTATGGTGAAACTTTTGCCCCTATTGCAAGATTAGAAAGTATTAGGACTTTATTGGCTTATGCAGCTCACAAAGGATTCAAATTATATCAGATGGATGTTAAATTTGCATTCTTGAATGGAATTCTTGATGAGGAAGTCTACATTGAATAGCCTAAAAGTTTTGTTGATGTAGACAAAAGGGACATGGTCTGTAAATTACACAAAGCTCTATATGGTCTAAAACAAGCTCCTAGAGCCTAGTATGAGAGACTACATAGCTATTTGATTTAGATTAGTTTTCAAAGAACAAATGATAATAATAGCCTATATATCAAGGAAGGACCAGATAAAAAGATTGTGTTGGCAGAAATATTTGTGGATGATACTCTATTCATAGGAAATGATGACTTATGCAAAGCATTTTTAGAATAAATGAATAAAGAATTTGAAATGTCCATGTTTGGTGAAATAAAATTCTTTTTTGGATTGCAGATACAATAGAATAGAAATGGTAACTATATCACTCAATCTAAGCATACCAAAGAAATACTCAAGAAATTTGGAATGGAAGATTCTAAACTAGTTAGAACCCCCATGTGTACTAGACTTAAGCTTACCAAAGACAATGACTTCAAAGAAGTAGATCAAACCTTATACATATCAATTCTTGGGAAACTATAGTATGTAGTACATACAAGGCCTAATATTACCTTAGCAATTGGGATAGTGGAAAGATTCTTAGCTAAACCCAGAGAAAACTACATGATGGCAATAAAAAGAATCTTGAGATATCTGAAAGGTGCTAAAGTGTATGGCTTATGGTAAAAACTTGGAGGCAATGTTGATCTAAAAGTATTTTATGATGTTGATTGGGAAGGAAATCTTGATGATAGAAAAAGCACTAGTGATGGAGCATTCTTTCTTGGTGAAAAGCTAGTATCTTGGACAAGCAAGAAGAAAAATTGCACATCTCAATCCATAGTAGAAGAAAAATATGTAGCAATAGCAATAAATTGCTCTAATATTGTTTGGTTCAATTAGTTGTTGGAAAGAATGAAGGTTGAAATCAAAGAGCCAATAGTGATGTATTGCGATAACACTATTGCAATCAACATATCAAGGAATCCAGTGATGCATTCCAAAAAGAAGCACATTGCTATAAAATATCACTTTGTAAGAGAATTAGTTCAGGACAAAGAAATTAGATTGGAATATGTGCATATAAAAGAACAAATTACAGATATATTTATAAAGCCATTACCTAAGGATGCATTTTTGTATCTAAGAGGTAAGCTAGGGGTCATTTCCCTATGTGAAGCTCACTAAATAAAGTTTAGTGATGTATCAATAGGAACTAAGTTGAAGATCAATTAGTTGATGCAGTATTGACAAGGACATTTTGCAGATGAATTTGTACTCAAGGTACATTTGTACTAATCAAAATTATCTTTGGCATGTGTTGTCAAAGAGGGAGAAGTTTACCGTCATATTTTTATAAAATTTTGTAGAAGGAGAAGTTAAGTAGTTCCTTCACAAAGGGAGAATACTTTAGGAGAAGTTTTCTATATAAAATCAAAAAGGGAGAAACTTTTTGACAGAGGGAGTCTTGTTTAAAAAATTTCATTGTGCTATGACATGTTGTGTTGCCATCAATGCCAAATAGGGAGATTGTTGGATACAATTGATTAATTGTGTGTTGTCTTTGATGTTGCACAAATATCATATCAGTTGACAGTCAATGCATGCTAAGCTCACTTGGTCAATGAAAATAGTTTTCCCTGTCTATCGAGCATGCCTGAGTCTACTTTGTACAGAAGGTAGTATCTATCGAGCTCACTCAGGCATCAAAGGAAGTTATGCAAAAAAGAGTGTTAACCAAGCTCACTCAGTTAACAAAAGAAAAGTTGAATAGAGTTAGTATTAATTGAGTTCACTCGATTACCAAAGGGATTTTGTAAGTTCATAGTGTTAACTAAGCTTCTATTGGTTAACACAGGAAATAACTTTAGAATTAGTTTCTACCGAGCTGGGTCACCTACCAAAAGATTTTCTTATTTTGGCATGTAAAGCTTAATTGCGTTACCTATTGATTCTAGCTTATTGAGGTGATGAATATTGGTTAATCTAATCTGTATTTGAGCTGACTTGACAATATGAAAGGTATAAGTAAAAGGTCAAGTTGTGATTTCAAATGGTGTGATATGCAAGTTGAATGGATTGAAAGGATAAGAAGGGAAGAAGTGAACTTGAAGGATAAGTAGGTATCCTTGTGGAGCAAAAAAGTGTTATTTGATCAGGAAGGATCAAGTATGAACCAAAATAGAGATCTATAATCAGCAATTCAGTAGCATCACAATCAGGTCATTTCATTGTTACTCTCTAACCATTGTAGCAATGAACTAAAATCTCTTAAAAGAGTTAGTTTAACAGCCATTTGTAAATCCTCTAACAAGGTGGCAATTCCATTGAATTGTTTCAAGAACTTTTGCAAGCCCACCCCTAATAAGGTGATTAAATCCTTTGATAGGGTCACACCTAATAGTGTGTTTTGTGACCTTTAATAGGGTTGGCTCCTAACATGGCTCACTTCAGAAGAGTGAAAAATAGTAACTAGTTACATTTGGTTGTTTTTCCCAAATTGGGTTTCCATGTTAAATCCTAGTGTCTTATATGTTCATGTTATTTCTTTCATGCTTGAAAGTAATTACTGATAACATCTTAAGATCTGCTAAAGTAATGCACACTCTGCATTTACCGAGTTACAGCAATTTTTGTATGTTTACTGAGTATCAATAGTAATCAGTTTTACTAGTCTGAATTTTATTTGACATCCAAGGGATCTAAGATTTATTTTAGTAGTAACTAATCCACCCCTCCCCTCTTAGTTACTCCTCTTATATTTCCAATAGGATTAAGCCTCAAGATAATCCTAGTATAAGTCAACCTAGTTGATAGTTGACCTATATTGGTATAGGTTGACCAAGTCAACCTATATTAGTATTGGTTGACCAATTCAACCTATATTAGTATCAGTTGACCAATTCAAACTATACCCTTGACATTTTTGGTTGTGAGGCTAGTTTTCTTTTGGAGATCCAAATTTGAAAATTAGGTGACCCCATCGACTTGCTTTGTTTTCAATCTTGAAAACAACTATAAAAAGAAGATTGGAAATCTCATTTTCATAAATTAAGACATGTATGCATTCATTAAGGATACTTAATCTATAAAATTCAAGTTATTTCATAAGGCATTCAAGCACTAATTAAGCATTCAAGGTGCTCTCAAGGTTCAAGAATCATTTATGAGTATTTCCTCTTCAAGATCTAGCATTTCTTTGGCCATCAAGGGAGGAGATCTACATCATGGCATTCATAATCTTCTTTCTTTGTGAATATATACATCCATGTCTCTATGATTTTTTTTTGGTGACATCCACTATATTTGTGGAGATATCTTACTTTTTTTTTTGAAGATTCAACATCAACAATATTCAAGTATTTCTAACTCCTTACACTAATACATTTGGGTTCATTTTTCGACCTTTATTGGTCAAATTTTTGACTCAGTTTTCGACCAAATTTGACCAACCCATCGGTCAATATTTTTTTGGTCAAAATTTTGACCAACTCACTAGTTGGTCAAAATTTCAACCAATCTATTGGTCAAAAACCTTCCAAAGCCATTATCTAGGTTCAATCAGGAATTGGTCAAAATTTAGACCAATGAAGGTCAAAATTTTGACCAACAAAGGTAGAAAAAATTTAGGCATTTGTGGAAATTTCAACCAATAAAGGTAGAAAAAAATTTAGACGTTGGTAGAAATTTCAACCAATGAAGGTGGAAATTTCAACCAACAAAGGTAGAAAAAAATTTAGGCGTTGGTGGAAATTTCCACCAACAGCTAGGTGTAAATTTTTTTCAGGCATTCTATAAAATAGTTCACATGCCTTGCCTATGATATGATATTTTGCATGCATCCTACACTCTCTCATCTGGCTAATGATGGATTACGTAGAGTTATTTGAAACCATGATTCTAAAAAACACACACAATCAAATCCAAAATGAACTTGCAATACAAATGGATTGTGGAAATCTAATATTGTTAATTTTTCATGCATGTCTACCAAGATAAATATATGTTTAAGTTGTGATTGTCGTGGTAGACATGCATGCAATTTTACCAATATCAGATTTCCACAATCCATTTGTAGTGCAAGTTCATTTTGGATTTGATTGTGTGATTTTAGCATCATGGTTTTAGATCACTCTACATAATCCATCATCAGTTGGATGAGAGAGAGTGTAGGATGCATGCAAAATGTGATATCATACACAAGGCATGTGAACTGTTTTATATAATGCTTGAAAAACATTGGCAATAACTAATATGAAGAATATATAATTAGTTATATGATTGAGACAAATCATGTACATTGTATGAAGGCAATCCATGGCTAACAGGGCCCACCAAAAGATAAAGCATATGATAAAAAAGACTTATTTTCATGTTTTGAACATATGGGGTACACATAACATGACTTATTATTGCACAATTCAACTAAGTTGAGTTAATTTCCACAGGGATTGTCCCCATTTAATGATGAACGTTTTGCCACATTTCAAGCCTTTTGATTATATAAAGAAATGGATAGCATGAAAAGTTTAAGTAATGTCAAGCCATTTATTTACTTGATATATAATGTGAATAGAACTATTATGTTGCTCAACAACAACCACCAAAAAAAATTATCACCATGTACCCAAAAAGGGATGGATGGAATGTCAGAACTAACCTCCAACTAGCTACTATCACCATCCCACTATATTATAAGTTATAGTGGTGCTCTAGATTTGCTCTATTCCATCATACACTTACATATCATACACTTTACCATAGTCTATATCAACAAGGTCAGAGAGATTAGTTTCATTTGACTGGTATGTGGAAGACCTTATGTTGAGAAGTTGTGTGATTCAGGTGGAGTGGAAGGTGTTTTGGCCCCTTGGAAGGAAGCTTCATCTCTTTTACCGGCTTCTTTATTTTTACTTGGAGAAGCATATTGCTTTGAATTGTCCCCATGGCTCCTTGTAGATGATGCCAAGAGTGTCCTCGCTATTTTCTTCTGCCATAACATAATGTTCACAAAGTGTTAGAATTGTCTCTAGATGAAAAGAAACTGTAGAGGCTCAATTGACATGTGATCTTAGTTAATGTAGGAGATAGATTATGAAATATCATCTGAAATGTTGATACAAAATTCTTCCTAAACAAAAATGTAAACCATATCAATCCTAAAAATGATTTATATCATTAATCAATGTAAAAGAGAGTAGAAAGAAATCATAACTGATACCTGAAATGTGAAGATTGTAGGCATTTGATCCTTTGAAATGAACATGTTCTCCTGATGAAGGCTTAAACTAGTCTGGATCCCTGCAGAAACACATGACTTTAGATCACAAAAATCAAGCAAGGGATCAACTTGGAAGTTTTGTGTCAATTGAAAGACAACATCAACATAAAACTCTTTACCCAAATAATGTGTCAACCATTAGTGACTCTTCTTGGACTAACAAAAAATTGAGGAAGGACATTGAGATGATATTCAAGGAAAATCACAATGGTTCTGAAAATGCTTCAATAGTTTGGGCAAAGTATGATCAACTTACTACAAGGCTTTCACAAGACTTGGTAGATCAGTTAAGATTGATCATCTAATTACATATAGGTAAGAGAGTATGATGGGTTAAAGGTGAATAATTAAAAAATTCCAAGATGTAATAACAAAGAAATTAGATTATAGAAAACTGCCTTCAAACTAATTAACTAATGGTATGGTCCACCTTAAGATCATAGACTGGGAGATACTAGTTAAGGTTTCATTTTCTAAATAACAAAGGTTATTAATAAGCTAATTAAAGGTCTAGAATTGGGAACAGGTGAATAATAAACAAATTCCATGAGGTAATAGCAAAGACATTAAATCATGGCAAACTGCCTTCAAACAAGTTAACCAAAAGTTTGGTCCACTTAATGATTATATACTGGAAGATACTAGTAAAGGTTCCAATATCTAAATAATTGAAGAATGGTAATGCACAATTCAAAGGTCCAATTATAGAACAAGTCACTGAGTTTTTGGCTAATCTATTCATTGTTTCCACCACCCTATCTCAAAATGAAAGGAAGAATAGTGAAATAATCTCTAAATATGAAGCAACAATAAGTGATATTTATGTTAGGATCAAATTTTGTAAGGATTAGTAAAGAAGAGTGCCTCAGGAATTGCCAACTTATTTAAGGGTTGTAGAGTCTTCCCACAAAGATACAGATTAGTGACTCTTTCAAACAATTGTGAAACATTTCCAGAATCATACATACACAATTTACTGTCCATATACCATATAGTAATATGCACACTAAGTAGTCTAGAAAATCAGAATATGTTAATAAAATCAAAGTCTCAACTCATCTATTTCATTTAGTCATTTCTGAAATGAAAATTGGAAAATATCAATTCATTATGCCTTCTACTAACTCATTTAATAGCCACTATAAAACACAATTGCCTTACATATCAGTGTTTTAAAAACATTTTCTTGTGCAAGGCTATGACAACAATTGGCATAAAAATTAGTGCAATCTTGGATGCCATACCTTTCTAGTAGACTTATTCATGATGATTTTAAGTGCATCCACAAGTTCTTCAGCCAAAGCTATAGTTAACCAAATTTCCTATAAACAATTGAATAAATAAAGTTAAAGAAATGGTAAGATTATAAGTACACACTTTGAGAAAAAAATAATTAGTATCTCTAATGAGTTGTCTAGTCAATTTGCTTTTTTGGAAACTCAAAAGCTAGTTTCTACTTTACTTTGAAATATGTAAGTATATGCAAGAAATCAATTATGTTGTAGTGTTATACTACATGTACTCTTTGTAAAAGCAAAAAATCATAGGAAGGACTCAAGGAGTAGTAAATAAATCCATTCTCTTCCAAAAAGTAAATTTCATGAGTTTCCTAGCCAACTTCCATTTTTGGTAACTCAAAAGACAATTTCTACTTTTCAAAAGCAATGTTAAAGTTGAATGTACATTTTGAAAAAGAAAGATAGCGTAGCAAAAGGACTCAAGGAATAGCAAATGAACCCATTCTCTTCCAAGAAGCATCTTAATAAGTTTCCTAGCGAATTTAGGTTTTGGTAACTATAATATAGTTTTCTTTACTTTGAAATCTGTAATTACATGCAAGAAATTAATTATGGTATAGCATCCATCAAAGCTACCAAACTGAAGCAAGAGCAGATCATCTTTTCCAGTAATTAATACTTTACTGTAAATGGATGAAGTTTTCTTATTTTGTGATCTCACTATGTGAAACAATCCTCAGTAGCTTCTTGAGTATTTAAGTCCCTGAAAAAAGCTCAGAGAATTTTCTTCTATTAAAAATAGTCACATATGGCTCGAATAAATTGCTCAATTATATTCAAGATGTCTTAATCACTACTATTTCAAATTCAAACATTCTTTTCATTTACTTCATCTTATAGAGGCAAAAAATTGGTTTAAACATTTGTCGATTCAAGTTGTATACAAGAGATGCATGTTTTGTTTCATATATCTATCAGATTTTCTCTTTTCCTAGGAGAATTCTCTGTTTGATGATTCTGCTAATAATGATGACCATGTCAATAGCATCTACAACATTCTTCTTACTACTTTGTCTTCCATTTTAGTTCTTCTATTTCCAACTTTGCTTGATAAAAAATTTATAGTTGATATGGTCTGGACACATTTGATCAATCCTAATGAACTGAAAGTGAGAGCTAAGATGATAAGTAAAATATTGCCAACCAAAGTAAAACATTAGAAACAAAGAATCAAAGATGATGATACAGCTTGTTTCTTTTAATGGAATATATTAATAGGTGCAATGATCAATAGAAAAGCAACAATCCAATTTTTTTGTATCAATGGCAATTCCATGTTTTCAAATTTTCATTGGTATGCTTCAAATGGTAGCAACAGCGTTGCCTAGATATTAAAAGTTGGTATCATGTCTAAGCATGTATCCTTATTTTAGATGTATACACTACTTTAAACACTAGATATGGGAAATCTTTTCTACACAGAATAAAATGAAGCTTCACTCAAAAATGAAATCTTTTATGATTTTGTTGCAGGCATATGAGAGTATGATGGAGATTTCTAGTGTGGATAAGATGGCAATGATTGGAAAGAGTCATGTTCTAGAAGGAGCTTGTTATTGCTTCTTAATTCTACTTATTTGGTTGATGAGTACTACACCTAAAAAGACAAGGAGAAGGTATAGGAATAAGGTAGGAGTTTTGAAGTTCAAAGAGCCTACTAGGCAAATGGAAAAGAAGGGTCACACAACAGCATTATGCAAGGGCACAAAAGCATGGAGTTCAAGGAACTTAGAAGGCATGGAGTGTCAAGAAGACAAGTATGTAGCAGGGATGAAGTTGAGAGCTTTTCAAGAACATGAAAATGTTTTTCCTAATGTTTATTTTGTAGGTACATAGTTTCCCAGGGACTGAGAAACATTTGAAGTCAGGGAGTTTGATGCAGGGGCACCCAATGGACACATGAACATATAGGGTACACCAGGAGTCATGAAGGATACCATGAAGGTACAAGGGCAATCAATGCCTAATGAATACATGTCAAGTCATTTGATGAAGGATTATGGCTATTGAAGTCATCAAAATGTAAGGAACTTCATAAAGTTGTCAATTTGTAATGTATTGCCAAGAATGGGAAAAATGGCATAAGTGAGGTGTCAAGAGCCAATCAATATGATGTAATGAGTCATTTGAAATCCTATAATGTCCTAGGAAGGGTTATAGGTTGCATAGGAATTGCTAGAAACACAATGTAATGGCAAAAGTTCAATATGTTGTAAAATTGTCAACATTGACAATGTAAGCCAAATATGGCACCCTAGAGGAAATTAAGGATAAAGGTGGAGTCTTTAGGTCACTTAGGTGTCATAAAGCCATTTATATATAATAATACATGTTTCCAAATTCTTAAGCAAAGAAAGTGGCTAAGAGAAAACAAACAAGTCGTGATTAAAGGAAAAGAGTTACAAAAACTATTGTTTACTATCATGTGACAGTTATAAGGGAATTTGATCGATGGGAGTTAGTTTGTGGACAGTTAGAGGGAAAGAGGTCTTTAAAAAGAATGAATTTTGGATGTATGAAATAGTGGTGGTTGAGTAGAAAGTAGTTTGAAAGAAAGAATAAATAAAATCTCTATCATTTCTGTTTTATTTCTTACTGTCATAACAGTGGTCCATTATTGTTTGTTTCAAAGTATTTACTAGTTTCTTTGCATGAAAAGTTTGGCATTTTGTAAGATTTTAAGGTTGATAGAAGGCTATCAATCATTTATTAAAAGTCTCTTTAGCATTGGAGTCAAATATACTATAAAAGTCTTATTGAAACAGTGTTGAACAATTACTGTCTGTCATAAACACGTGACAGCAACATTGCAATTTTGTAAACAAATGAAGTGAGGCCTCTCCCACTATTTTTTTAGTACTGTAACTTGTGGGAGAGGATTCCAATGTTTTAATATTTATTTCTACTATGGAATAAGTGTATTTTTATAAGAAGACAGAGAGAAGAATAGACTGACAGAGTAGTGTGACTGATGAACAAACAGTGAAGGTGCATTTGCAGGGCACCACATGGTGGATAAGATAAACTGAGGGTTGGAGTGGATGAATATTGATTGGAAATATTTGAGTGAGTAAATTTTAAGGTGTTTGAACCATTAGAAAGGTCTTGTAAGTCTGGGAAGGGTCTTTTCTAGGAAGCCCTAGGCTAGAAACCCTTAAAATGAGGGTTTGATGAAAAAGTGTCTAGAAATGCATGAAGGGTCAGACAAATTGAGGAATCCTACTATGTAAGAGATTCCCTAAGACTGTGTCAAGGTTTGGAGTGTTGGGTATGAGTGCAAAGAGCAATTTCTTTGGCTACTGATCTGTAAAATCTGAGGCACACATACTTGGTATAGTTCAGCGGAAGTATAAAGTATTGTTGATTCAAGATTTTTGCTGGGTTGTTTAAAAAGAACATTGTAGTTTTTGAGGATTTAGAATGTAGAGTAGGACATTGTAGGCAAAGGCAAAATAGGTGCATTTGAAGTTTCTCTGAAGCATGGATAATGGAGTACTTAATGGTGCATCCATAAATCAAGTATATGTTAAAAATATCAAGTTTAAAAACTCTTATTTTGCAATGAACATTCTCTCAAGTATAACTATGGATCAATTCATATTAAGAGACTTCATACTAATTTATAGCATAAAGGATAGAAAATGATTTGATGTATTAATATTCTCTAATCTATTTTATCATGGCATTCTAATACAACTAGGATTTAAAAAGGAAAAAATGTATGCTAACCTCATCATCTTCATCTCTTCATTTTCTTTCTTTGATCTCTTCTTTTAGTTTCTTTAGTATTCCATTCCATCAGGGTTGTGCCTATATTTCCAATGAACAATTTTCAACATCATTCACTCAAAATTTCACACATGTGACTCACAGTGTCAAGTTACAAAACTAAAACTGTAATCAAAATGGGAGTAGCAGAATATGGAAATCTCTCTAAATGAAGAATCCAATAAGTGGGATGGAGGTATTACATCTCTTTCCAATTTAATTATGAAAACCTTTGAGTGTCGTAAAGACCCATTAATAATATGCCATGATTTTATGTCAAAGTAGGGTATGGGATGAAATAGGGTGACCCTATTTTGATAGTCTTATTTAACACAGTATTAAAAATATAAAGCAAATGTGTAAACACAAGATTATACAGAGGAGAAAGAACTATTTCAACTTATAAAGCACAAAACAATAATAGGTCAGACACAATACGTGGCTTAGATAATAGAAGAAGAGCTATTTAAACTTATAGAGGACAAAATGATAGTAGTTCATACACAATGCCTAAATTATAAAAAAACTTGTCTAGAGATATGAGATATACTTGATTGGTCACTATAAGTTTTCACTATCAAACACTTTAACCATGAACCAAGGATATTGAATATCATGTAGAGTATCAATATCAAGGCATTTTTAGTCAAAGTGTTTTTTAAAAAATCTTGTAGTTGCAAATGTAGGGTGATAGCTACCTTATTTCCTATGTACAAATTACCAAATATATTTTCTAATCCCTAATTCTTCCAAATATGTATCTTATATTCCCCTATTCTTCGATCGAATGCCCATATTCCTCCCTTCTTATTCCTATTGTCTATCTTTATTATTATTGATATCTTGTATGAGCCATATGCTTTTAAATGATCTTTTCTTTAAAAATACGTGTCTATCCATTTAGTAATTGCAGCCTTCATTCAGAATAATTATTAGTATTCACTTAGCAAAAAATGTCCCTCTATTCACAAATTCATTTCCTATAAAGAGTGAATAGAGAAAGGAACAGTGGGTGATTGATGAACAAATAGTGAGGGTGCACTTAGAAAGCACCACATGGTGAATATAGTGATCTTAGGGTTGGAGTGGATAAATGAGTGTTGGAAACAATTGAGGGAGTGTATTGTAAGGTGTTTAAACCATTAGAAAGGTTTTGTGAAACTGTTAAGGGTCTTTTCTAGAGATCCCTAGACTAGAAACCCTTAAAACAAGGGTTTGATGAAAGAATGCTTAGATGTGAGTGGAAGTTCAAACAAATTTAGGAATCCTTCTATTTAATAGATTCCTTAAGACTATGTCAAGGTTTGGAATTATTTTGAAAAATTTCATCTTTTGTAAATATATATTATACAAAGAAAAGGGGGTCTAGTATTTTGTTGTCTTGGTTTGTTGACATTGGTTGCTCCCCATGTAACAGAGCCATGTGGGTCATTATTGAGTGTCAAGGTTATAAATTTGGGATCTATTCTTTATATTTTGCCATTTTGGTAATGGCTATTATAGAGAATGGATAGAGGAGAGGAGTCAATTAGCCTATAGCCTTCCTAAAGTTCCTTGGATTCCTGATGGGCCAGAGACATGGAATTTGTTAACCTATAAACTTCCTAAAGTTCCTTGGATTCTTGAAGGGCTAGAGACGTGGAAATTGTTAACCTATAAACTTCCTCAAGTTCCTTGGATTTTGGTGAGGACATCAATATGATAGGAAAATAAAGATACATCTTGTTGTAACAAAATACACTTACTTTTAAGACCAAAATGAAAATGGTCCTTAGCTTCTTTGATAATGGAGATGAAGAGTCAAGGGAAGGCTAAACAAGGTGATCACATTCCAAGCATGGAGAACTATGTAAATATGAAAGGAATGAGCTATTTTTGGTTTATTATTCTGATTTTGTTGCAGGCATATGAGTATGATGGAGATTTCTAGTGTGAGAAAGATGGCAATGATTGGTATGAGTCATGTTCTAGAAGGAGCTTGTTGTTGCTTCTTGATTTTACTTATTTGGTTGATGAGTACTACACCTCAAAAGAGAAGGAGGAGGTACAAGAATTACTATGTAGATGGAAAAGAAGGGTCACACATCAGCATTATGCAAGGGTGCAAAAACATGGAGTTCAAGGAACTTAGAAGGCATGAGGTGTCAAGAGGACAAGTATGCAACAAGGATGAAGTTGAGAGCTTTTCAAGAGCATGAAAATGTTTTTTCTAATGTTTATTTTGTAGGTACACAGTTTCCCAGGGACTAGAAAACATTTGAAGTCAGGGAATTTGGTGTAGGGGCACTCAATGGACACAGGAAGCTACAAGGTACACCAAGAGCTATGAAGGAGAAAATGAAGGTACCAAGGGAAATCCATGCCTAATGAAGACATGTCAAGTCATTTGATGATGAATTATAGCTATTGAAGCCATTAAATGTAAGTGAAGCATGAAATTGTCAAAATTGTAATGTATTGCCAAGAATGGGAAAATTTAGGCCAAATGGCACAAGTGAGGAGTTAAGAGTCATTCAATGTAATGTGAGAGATATAGAGGGTCATTTAGGTGTTAAAAGTTTATATTAATGTCCAAAATAACGTAATAAGGCTATCAAAGCCTCTAAAGGGGTAAAAGGCACTAAAAGTGCAATATCTTGTAAATTGCCAATGTTGGCAACATAAGCCAAATAAGGCTTGAATTGGGTTAGTTGAGGTTATAAGTGTATAAAGGTATTTTGGAAGTCCTTAGGGATAAAATACAAGATTTCATAAGTCCTTGGTCATAAAAAATCACAAAGGGTAACAAAAAGTAATGACTGTCATTAAAATGTTATAAAAAATTGTTTGATGACTATCCTATGACAGTTATAAGGGATTTGGTTCAATCCAAGAGGTTTAGAAGATAGTTAGAGGGCAAGGGGTCTTTAAAAGAATGTATTTTGAAATGTATGAGACAATGGTGGTTGAAGAGAAAGCAAGTTTAGAAGAAGAAAAAATTCAATGAAATCTTTTTTTTTACTGTCACATTGTGATTCTTAATTGCTAGCCATAATTGTTGTTACATTTCCAAGTTCCTTTGCATGAAAATTTTGGTGTTTTATAATATTTAAGGTTCATAAGAGGCTATCAATGATTTCTTAAGAGTCTCTTTAGCATTAGAGTTAAATATATTGTAACAGTGCTGAATAATACATTGTTTGTCACAAACACGTGACAGTCACTTAGTAGTTTGTGAGCAAATGGAATAATACCTCTCCCACTATTTGTTTATCACTATAACTTGTGGGAGAGGATTAAAATTTATTTAACATGTATTTTATTGTGAAATGAGTGTAGGTCTTTGAGTAGACTGGCAGAACTGTGACTGGTGGACAAAACAATGAAGGTGCACTTGGAGAGCACCATAGGTTGGATAAGAGAAATTGAAGGTTGGATTGGCTAAATACTGATTGGAAACATTTAAGGGAGAATATTTTAAGGTGTTTAAACAATTTTAATGGTTTTGAAAGTCTGGGAAGGGTCTTTTCTTAAGAGCCCTAGGTTAGAAACCCTTAAAATGAGGGTTTGGTGAAAGAGTGATTAGATATGAACAGATGTGCAAACAAATTTAGGAACCCTGCTATTTAATAGATTCCTTAAGACTGTGTCAAGTTTTGGAATGTTGGGAGTGAGATCAAAAAGGATTTGCTTTGTAAATGGAAGCTAATTAGGCCTAGTTGCATGTAGGAGCAGTCATAGAAAGGTTCATAAGTCATCGGTTGAAGGGATGAGATTCATAGGGTTTGAAGAACTCAATAAAGGGTATTTGAAAAGGTGAAGAGGTTACTAGGTTGTTTGGGAAGTTTGAGAGTAAAGTGCAAATTACTCACTAAGCAGGGCTAGTAAGACAGTCCTATTGAAGGCAATTTTGAGGTTTGAGATAAAACTGAGAATTGTAGAAGGTTGAAACTTCTTAGTTATGATATTTGAAGGGTATTGAATCATTGTAAGGATCAAGGGAATCCTTGAGTACAGAGATCAAGAGTTGGTTGCATGAGGGGTGAATTAGGAGTGTTCCCAAGGAGAGGGAATGAAACAAAGGCAAGGTGAGTTGATAAGTTGGTTGAAATGATTCAGGGGAGTGAACTTGTTCAAGAGGAGTGTTTTGTTGGTTTCCTAAAGTCAGAGACTTCTAGTTGATCGTTGAGTTGAACTCTAATTCCTTGAGTGGATTCCAAAACGTTGTTGAATCCTTGAGTTGAATAGGGTTCCTTAAGGGGATATTGGAAGGCTCTGCATCAAACTTCCTCAACATTCCCCAAATTAACTTTCCACAACATAGCATACTATTCCCCATTAATGTCCAAGTCTGAAAATGGAACACCGTAAAGAATAAGCAGTACTGGTTAGTCAAACATTCCTTCTTAAATAAAGAATATGCGTATTAAAGGAAAGAATATTCTGGAATTCAAACATTTAAAAGAAATCTCCACCAAAGACATCATCTTTTAACATAATCTTTCATACCTCAGGTAGAAGCAATCTTCAGGAGCAAGATAAACACCAACACCATATGCTGGACCACCATTCATTAATTTTTTATTGCTAAAACCATGTAGTATAATTGATGATATACTTGTATCGGATGCCACATGCCATGCATATTTAACATTTGCTTTACCACAAGAATTTCTTGTTATCTCAACCTATTTATTAAAAATCTGCAGCTGAGCCTGTCCCCTAGAAGAAGCACAACTTGGATTCTAAAACTATTTTCAGTGAGTTTGAGGTGAAACAACCTACTTTGTGCATATTACAAACTAAGTGGTATGGTGATGAATGGAGTTCTTAGTGCAGGTTGTAGATGTTGTGGATTGTTAAAAATTCCCATAAAAGATTCAACACAAGATAGGATGAGAAAAGCCTTAATACATTTTTCCAGTTATTAAGAACTAAACCAAAAATAGATTATATGATATGTCGCACACCGTTCTCTTCTGGAAAGGCCACTCACACATAACAAGTAATTGAATTTACTTAAAAGGGAAAATATTCATCAAAAATATTATAATAAATCACATCTTAAACTACACACTATTGCTAGGTGAATATTTAGATGAAAATTTGTGAAGTCCTCTTTTGACAAGAATTGAAATCTTTTGCAAGAATAATATTCAATAGAGGTCCAAATTATTCAATGCACATCAGACATTGTGTTGCATGAACATCTAGAGTGCTAATAAGAATTTAGAAACAAGATTGCAGAGTCCACCTACTCATAGCCAAGAACTGTGTTTACTTATACAAGTAGGCATTTAATGAATAGATCAAAATTATTCAAGGTGTCTTTAATTACACATTGTCTGGATATCTACAATACTACCAGGCATTTAATAGTAGGATTGTAAAGCCCACCCATCCAAAACCATTTTTCTCCAATGTGGCACAGACACAATATAAATGTATTTTTGAAATCAACTAAATTGGCAAAGTTGCAATTAATGACAACATTCAGCCTATACAAAATCTCTATATGGGATCCTTTGGCAACTTCTAAATTATCTCCTACTAACCTATAGCCAAACTTATCAACTATTGCTTGCATCTTTAAATAATTAAGCTTTGAGATAGAAATCAAATTTCTAGCACGATTAAGAATGTGTGAAACACAAGAAAGGTTTTTACTCTCCCATCACTAAAACACAACTATATGTTCCCATAGCTTATTGATAATCATTTTAAGAAAGTTTAGTCATACTACAATGATATCATGAGTTATATAATTATGCATTAGCAAAGCTTATCTCAAAAGTTCAAATTATATAGAAGAATGTGATAAAATCTATTGAAGGTGGGTAGATTATGATTGTTTTAAAATGGCATTAGCGAGCTACTACCTGATGATTCTACTTGTAAGAACAATCTTTGTAATACCTACATTGGGATATGGTCACAATGGAATCTATGTCAACTTATCATAAAATGACAACACTAAAATATGCCAATGTTGATCATTGTGATTAAAGATTTACTAAGAGATAAATGTAGTATTTTTATTTTGGGTTCTTCATTATTAGCTTTGGAGGAGTCTAAACCAATTCTTGAACTTTAAACTCACAAAATTTGGATAAGCTATCAAGTGAGCTTGTAAACCTATACACCCTATCAAGATGTAAATAAAGCTATAATCTTAAACAACCTCGCCTCCATCTTTGACATATGTATTTTAGCACTTACGCTCTTGTTTAGTATACCATATGTTTAAAAATAATGGAGAGATGAGACCTTCAAACTAATTAGTGATGGCTTTATAAACACTTTGTCAATGACCTTCTTTCTTTATTGTAATGGGACTAAGTTAAGAGATTTGTAAAGTTTCTTACCAGATTTCAAATTCGATGGCAGACTAATGCACAATTTTCACCACTCACTCCCTTTCATCTAAAAAACACCCTCATGAGCTCCAATATAAGTTTATGGAAGGGGGTGAAATAGAACCAAACAAATCAACATGGTGTGTTTTGACAAGGGTCATAAAAATAGGTAACTTTCTCAATGTGTTGAATCCAAAAAAGAAAGATCCTAGGTCAAGGAGCAACAACATTCCTATTTACCTAAATACAAAGTTCAACATCTATACTAAACATCTAATGGTCTATTTTTCCCCTTGCTGTCTTAAAATCTAGGATCCATATCATTAGCTTTCAGCGTTAATTGCAACATGATACATAAAGATGACAAATTCTTGAAAACTTGAAAAAGGACCAAAAATTCTAGTTCTTGAAAACCAATCAATCAGAAACATCCATTGAAAGCAAATCTTTAACTCTTTACCTAATATCAACACCCCCTCCGAAGGCATATCTAGTGACATTATCATGAACCCACATGTTTGTAGCTACTGAAGAGATGCTCATAAGCCTCAACGTGTCATTTGGAATGCCCACCATGACTTGAATACCAGAGCCCACAAGAGCCTCCAAAACCAAGGGATCTGCATCAAAAATCTTCACCTTCATAATATTATTGGCCCTTAGAAGCCTCACAATAATAGGAATCACAAATTGATAATCAAATCCAACAATATTTGTAGTGGGCGCTCTAATTTGCTCCAACAAACCTGCTGAAGTCATCACGCACTAAAACATATAAAAAAAATACATTTTTTGGTTGCTTATTCCTTGCCAGAGGAGGGAGATCCTATTGAAATTTAGATACAAAGGAAATTTAGATACGAAGAAAGAGAAGTAATTAAGAAACCAGCATCCCATAATAAACATTCATGAATGACTAAGAAATTGATTGATTAAAAAATTAAGTTTTTATAGACCCATTAAATATTCACCTCCATTCTGAGGTGGGAAAGCATTGTATGTGCCCACAGGTACAGGAGGATGTGGTATGGAAGGCTCAGAATTTTCCATCTGTCTTGTAAGAGACAACCTACATCTACCAGAGAGATCAACTCCCTATGGAAATGACTTTAATAAATTAGAGGAAAGGTGTGTTACTAACAGAGGACATGATATCAAGAAATGCCTAAAACTTGAACAGTTAAGATATGGAACGAGTATAACTTTTTTTCAAATATTGGTTGGTAACACAACTTACAGCATCTAAAGGAATAGGGAAATAAGGTATACAATGGTGAATCACTCCAACAATAGAATTATTTTTAAATTTTGTGGCTTCGAGAGCCACCAGGAGGTGCACATATGTGATCAAAAAACAAAGTTCTGATATCACGAATAGAAGCAGGGTTTTTGCAATGTTGATGCTACCAATTCAGACTGGGAAAATAGGCATATAAAATTTATGAGCCAGTTGTAAGAAAAAAAAAATTTTAATTAGAAACAATCCCTTCTTGAAGTACAAAATCTGACCCTTAATGGGTTTTTGAATTAAAAATTTGCACTGTCCAAATAGGTAGAATTATTTTCAAACATTTTGCAGACTATTAATTAAAAATTGATTAGCAAACATGAAATTGGCTCCATTTAATAAAATTCTAATCACATTAAGTAATTGGTGTTAGATTAATTCTTAATTATTACTAACTAGTTCCTTAAGTCAATCAAACATCTCTCATTTGAAGATACTATTTTCAGTGGGTGCAATATATTTCCAGCAACTCTACAATGCAACTCTTACAACTGTTAAAAAGTAATAGTTTTTCTTTAACTAAGTTTGGAAATAGTGGAAATGTAAGGAGAGAAGTCTGACCTTTGATTTATGAGGATCCTTAACCTAGAAGTGTTGATGTGTGGAAATTTTAGCTTATAGCAAATTTGAGGATTGCCCTTTATAAACATTTACAAGTCCAGAAAAACTAGTTGCCATTGAGATATTGTATCCCCATAATTTGAAAGCTGCTCATGTTCCCTAACTGAACCAAATTATGCTTTAAAATTAGAACCAACACAGAAAACAAAAAGTGGGACAACTTGAAAAAGTTATAAAACAAAGCACTACCTGATGTTTCCTAGAGGTACTAAATCTGTAAGTTCTTTGTAAATGCCACTATTAAAATTTTCAAATACTTTGAGATCCTTTCTAAGTATTTCCACAGCTCTTGCATAATCTTTCCTAGAAAAGTGTAAAACTAATCAAAAATTTTGACCTAAAAAACTCTATGTTGTATAATAAAAATATAGCTAAAGAAATTACAACCTAAAACCCATAACCTTCATATAATTGTCTACAATATCACAAAATATGAAAAGACAAGATAATTTTAAATGAATAGACAAAATCTACAAAAATCTCAAATATGAACCATGAAGAGTTTGGGAATAAGAAGCTAGCATTATCCCAATGGCAAAAACAGAAGTATTGAATAGAATCATCAATTAGCCTTACATTGAACCTATGCTCAAACTCTAATAGAGAATGTTTTTTACATGTCCAGTGCTTTTAAATATTTACATTTCTTGATCTCAAAGAAAGGTTTTTTAAAGTAGTCAAAACCAGAAACCCATAATCTTGAAATAACTGTCTACAAAATTCAAAAAATATTTAATGACTAGAAAATAAACAAACAGAATCCACAAACATTCTCCAATATGAACCATGAATATCTTTAGAATACATAGCTAGCACTTAATCTCAGTAGCTAAGATGTGGGCATTGAAAAGAATCATCAATTAGCATTAAATTTAAACTACAAACTCAAAATCAACTTTTACAAATAGAAAGATGAAAGATAACACAAAGCCCAATTTTCACAACAAAAGAAGCCTGAAAAATATGAATTCTTAATCATTAGAGGTTGTTAAAATAAGGTTTCTAGTGTCCATGCAGGAAATGCATTTCACAACACATCCAACAAGCACTAATACAGGTCAAATTTCAATAGAGAATACTGCTGACATGTCCAATGCTTCTAAATATTTTTGTTTCCTGATCTCATAGAAAATTTTTTGTAGAGTGGGAATTCTCTTCGAATGTTGTAAAACTAGAGAGGTAATTGTCAGCTTAATCCCATTCTCTAGTCAGAACTTGGGATTCAAAATATTCCATGTTACAGTAGCAACAAGACTCTTGTTCCAACCTAAGAACATGCAAAATCATAGTATTTTAAACATCAAAAGAAGACAAAAAGAGACTTGAGATATTCAATTGCATTATCATGCTAAAACAATACCATGTCCAAAATTACCAGAAATAGCACTTACTTGCGAGCCATTTCACTAAGCCTATTCTCATTCAGAAACTGCAAAATGAGGAACATCAAATCATTGTTCAAGTTGGTGCCCATTATGACTGAACTACAAAGATCTAGCCCAATGAACTAGTTCAAAACACTTACCTTGAGCCAATTCAACTATTGTTTGACAAGAATCAATAACACCTGTACCATCAGACACCCAACAATCCTTATGATTAGAAAACAAGAGCCAATTGAATCATTTCCAAAAGAAGTGTCAGAAAAGAAAGTGAACAATTCCTAAATTACTAATAAAAACAACCAAGAAAGATTTAGTTAACATGGGAATTTTTTAGAAGAGCTAATCATTTTACCCCCCTGCACTGACAATGGCACCCAAATATTTGTGAATTTAGAGCAACCAAGTTTAAATAAATAAAGAACTAAGAATAAAACTTGGGCGCAAAGTCCCATGAAAATTGTTGTATGCTGAAGGCTTTTATAGTGAAGATCTCAAAAGAAATAGAGTACAATAACTCATTATTTGTAAAATCTGATGGCCTTTATAGTAGAGATCTCAAAAGCTAAGTTGCATATTCATTCAGGGCTCTCATAGTTCAAATCCTTGTTGATATCTTGAAAAGACATTTTGCACACTCATTAATACTTTCAAAACTCCTTGCACTTTACTCCAACTGACCAAGAGAGGCGCAAACTCTAGGAAAATTTAACAAGACATATAGAATACAAAAATAAAGCAAGTCAAATGAAGGTCCAGAGTATATTTAACCTAGCTTAGAAGGTAAGTTGCATATTCACTGAGGGCCCTAAGAGTAGAAAATTCTATTCAAATCTTCCAAAGACATTTTACCACCTCATTAACACAACCAATTTTTCGTGTCGCTTACTCCAACTGAGCAAGCCAGGTGTAGGCTCTAGGTAAATTTAATAGAGCATATAGCATATAGAAATAGAGTAGGCTAGGTGAAAGTCTAACAGTCTTTTGTTTTGTTGAAGTTTTAGAGAACCTCTTCAGCTAAGAGCCCAGGATATACAGGTATTTCTTTCACCAAAATCTGCCCAGGGAACGACCCAGACTCATTCCTTATGATAGCTTTAGAAAAGTATAATCCATCAGAGATATTAGGTTTCCACACATAAATAATGATAACTAATAATTGTGTCATTCTTCTAAAGATTTTATGTGCATAATAGTTTACACCACACTCCATGATCCATCCTCAATATGAGAGAGCTATAAACAAGAAAATGGATAAATTACAGCTCTCTCATCCTGACTATAGATAATGGCGTGATCTCAAACATTAAACAAATATATTATATTCAATTGAATTCAAAAGCACGATACAGAAAATATAATCCAGTAAAGTTAACTGGCGCAAGTCCTCGTAAACCTAAGTTTATGATCTAAATCTCACCCAACATCAAGGCATGACTATCATTATGAGCATGGAGATATCCATTCTAACTCAAAGATGACTCCACCAAGACTTTAAAAAAATAGAAATAAGAAATAAATAGATGTAGTTGTAATACTAATTAGTTGTTTCGACAATTCCAACACACCGCAAGACCATAGAACAGAGCACTAGAAGAAACATCAAGGCATATTAAGAAATTGAGCAACCCACATGATTGTACCAAAATCAAATTTCAAATGTGAAAACAGAATTCTCCTCCTTTTATCTTTCGTCGCCTTTGCTTCTGCTTCTCTCTTTCCCTAACAAAAGAAGTATAACCAAAAACCTCTCCTCTCTTATTGACCCTACGCCAAACTCCCGCATGCTGCAATCGTGTGCGCAAAAAAAAAATGAACATTGTTGTGCCCTTTTTTATGGTCACATCATATGTTTGGAAGGTTGAAATTTTGACTATCAACTTAACCATGGTCAAAATTTCGATGATGTCAGGCCCATTTTTTTTTAAAAATGAATTTAACAACCCAAATAGGCCTTTGGTTGAAAATTTTGGTCAAAAATGGGGGCCTACTGTACTAGTGTTATTAACAAGGGTTTCATCAAGTAAGGTAAATATTTATATTTGTCTTACTTGCTTAAATGTTTTTAAATACTTGTTTCTCTCAAGGTTAACTTTTAAATGGGTGTTTAACCAAGAAAATCCCCTGTCCCCCACCTCCCACCCCAAATAATAATCATTTTTTTCATGTGTATTAAAATAGGGTATTAGAATTGAAAATTCAAATATAGAAACTATCACTCGCAAGATTTCAAAAAAGTCTCAGTTAACTTGGTTTCTATTTTCTTGAAACATGTTTTTCATCTTGTAAACCCACTAGTAGACATAACCCAAATGACTTGAACCTAGAGATATGAGATTCTTAGCATTTTCTAGGCATTTTATTATGATAAAAAAATTATAGTCATATTTTCTATAACACTTTTAGAACCACAATTTTTAGAGCACAAAAATACTTTCCTTTGTATATTTTGAGAACATTTTTCCACCCTTTTTCTTATCTCATGCCATAGGTCTATTATTCATACCTTAATTGGGTTGATTTCATATATATTGCTCCTAAACCTATCCTATCATTGTAACTTAATCAATTGGTTCAATTTACATTCAAATTGTATATCTTAAGGTTAACTAACATTGCATGAAAGAGGAATTTCTTGTGTACTTCCTTAGTATAATTTGGGTTTAGTATTGGCATCCTTTCATACTATTTGGGTTTCTCTAATCTAACTTGAGTTATATTGAGAGTTGTGGTTAGAAGCCTTGCTTTCTCTTGTATTTGGGTTTTGCTAACCTATTTTTCATATCCTATTAGGCACTTCCACTTATTCACCAAACATATGGAAACCTTCATAGATCCAAATTTTCATCGATGGAAACAACATATATTTGGTAAATCAATCAGATCATTCATTGACTACCATGAATTGACCAAATCAATAAGATTATTTTATTTTAATTATTTATAACTCGCTCAATTTATATGTACAATACTTTAAATTTAAAGCATATCCACTAGAGACATATCTAAGTCTCTCATACCAAACATGTACACTATCTCATCATACAAATTGTTACCATGCTTTTAACAATCCCATTCTAAACTTCCAAGAAAGATCCGTAGAGGAAATTTTGGTTGTTTTTAATTGCTAATGATGATTTATAAATTGTGACTTGTGAAAATGATAGTGTTGTGTGGGTATGTTGAACTTGAACCATCAAGTTTAGAAACTTCAAGTTTGAGTTCAACTTCAAGTTCAAGTTTGCAAAATCAAGGCCCAAAAATTTAGGTTCAGTGATTCAAGTTTCATAAGTTTGTACATTCAAAAATGTAATTTCATTGGTTGTGAGTCTTGAAGACACAAATTCAATACATAAAATTGCAATCAGCCAGCCGACTCAAATGTATGGATTGGGTTCCATGTTCAAATTCAAGGCTTGAAGTTTTAGTTGTCATTCAAGTGATACACTCCATCATCTCTAAATAGTCACAATCCAACTTGAATCAAATTGTATGGAAGAATATCCAATGCCTAAGTTGAAGTTGAAGTTGAACCTTCAGGTCAGTTCAACTTCAAGTTCGAAGTCCAAAATCGGGTTAGTTCAAGTTCAGGTTCAAGAATCAGAGTTTCAACTTATGTTTCATTCCAAAATTCAAGTTTTAGTTTTAGTTTCAAACTTCAAGCTCATTGGTTCAAAGGCACAATTATTAATGCATCTTTTTGGTTCATCTATGCATCATTCCAAAGCATTGATTAAAATACAAAGGTTAAGTTCTTTAGAGATTTAGTCAAACACAAGGGAGAGTTATTGTGAAAATTTTGATATAATGGGTAACCCGATATGTGGGATGAGAAATATAATAGGGAGATATCAAATATACTATTAAAGAGACAATGAGTAGGTTTGTTTTGTGGAAAGACAACATCTCAAGTTTAAGTTGAACTCAAACTTGAACCAATGATTTCAAAGTTCAACTTCAACTTCAATTTCGAATCCAATTTCAAGTCCAAGATTCAATTTTTAGAAGTCTCAGTTCAAACTCAAGCTCTGAGTCTAAAGGGCTCAATTACCAATGCATTCCAAGATGAAAATAATGGTGATTTCTCATTTCAGTGTGAGGAATATTTTAGCGAGGAATCAAATTTCAGCCAACAAGGGAAATTAAATTGGGACTCTCAAAATACAAGGGTCCTCTCCTATGCTAAAGATATTATGACCCATGTCTTGCCAAATGCTGAGAGCATAAAGAAAATGATAATAACCAACATGAATTATTCACCATCTATTAGTTTATAAAGTTGGAGCAGTAAAAACTAATTTTGTTGATAGTAATTTGAACATAGATTTTCTGTAACCAGAAAAATCAGTCTTGGTTCAAGGGCCATAATTTTTTTACCCCACCATTGGATTTGACCATTTTTTGGATATGTTTTTGAGAGGCTAGTTTTCTATATCTTCATTGGAGTGATCTTCAAAATTTGGCCAAGGTCAAAAGTTATAATGGACTGTATGCAGGTCTGTCAACATATCGACAAATACAAATTTGTTGTAGTCAAAAAAACAGTCATGTTGCAGGGGTAATAACTTTTTTATCCAGCCATTGGATTTTTCTTAGTTTTGGATATGTTGTTATGGGACTAGTTGTATTGAATCTAATTGGAGTGATTAGAGAAATTCATTGGTTTTCAAAATTTATAGTTGACTGTGCAGACATATGTCCAAGAGGCTAGCAACCTCTTATTTTGACAACCACAACATGGATTTAATATATTAAAAAAGAAAAGGTATTCTTTGACATGAGAAAGTGGAACATTATAATAATGTCAATCCAACATTATTATAATAATTTTTTTGAGATAATTTAGATAAATTTCTTCACTTTATGCAAATTTCTAAAAATAAATTAAAAACCTTGGAGTGAAGGATGATCATTTTAAAGATTCGGTTATATAACTGAATAACGATCTAGGGAGAGTATTTAATGATAGATTTTTACATAGAACAGTTTCTTCTTTTTCCAGTCTACAAGTTCTATAGCTGCTACAGGAAAAGGGAGTTCTAGTTTTTAATATGGAAGGGAGAGTTATTTTATTTTCTGCAGACTAATTGTAATGGAGGGATGGAATAATACTGTTGTTATTTTGTTATGTTTCTGAAATAAAAGAAATATGCATGTGTTTGATCCTATGGTTTTTGCATTCATATTCTGGTTTTAAAAGGATCTTGTGGTCTTTTATTTCTTGTTTTAGCTACAATCCTGCATTATTACATTAGATATGTGATGTACGTAATCTTATGGTCCACATACTTGTATTTTGCATAATGATATTTGCAACTCTTCCTATCTATTTTGTAATGTGTAAAGTCAAATAGGTGAGCATAGGGTGATTTATTTGCTTTCTCTCTTTAGGTGTTAATCTAATAATCACATTTATTCCATATTGATGAATGAATGTTAGAAAACCCTTTGTGTCTTCAGGTTAAAGACATAACCAGTTTGTTGCATTCATTGTATATCTTTATGAGGGAATTGTACCTCTTAATTCAAAGGAAGATTATCAATGAAATGATAATCTGTCCAATTGTTAGTATATTTTTTTCTTCTTTTGAAGCATATTGAGTCATCATTTGCATTTCTATCTGAAGGACAAAACTATTTACTAAAACAAATCAACCACACATTTGATTTATCATTTGCATAATAAGTTAAGCTCATCTTGATAAATAGTTTGACACAAACTATCAAGTCGATGTCAATGAAAACACATTAATTGAGTTAATCATCATCAAACATGTTTTTCAAGACACCATACAATTTTATAACAACTCTTAAAGACATCTACATTAGTTAACATTAGTTATTCTAACAAATTAAATATCTCTAATAGATAACTAAGAATTTTTTTATTCAATTATAATCTTATCTAAAGTGTCAAAAGATTCCAATGTATTAAATTCCCTAATAGTATCATAATTATAGGGTATATTATTTGAAGGATGAAAAATAATAATGCAATACAAAAAGGATCATTGGGAAATGGCTAAAAATTAGGATCTCTATATAACTCCCAAATGTAATTTAAAAGACCATGAGGATACTCAAATCAATAAGAGAAGTCAAGGCATATGTAGAAATAATTCCTAAGACACAATATCTCTTGAAACTCCTAACAAATAACCTATTGATGTGCTTATGATAGTGTAAGAATCACAAATACATAAAGGGTTTCAAATGCCAAATCTTCATGTAACCAATTGGTAGACCACCAAATAAATATACAAATATCTTTCTTATTACCTCTAGACTTTCTCCCAAATTTATATCCTCTACAATAGATTGACACATGAATTTGTCCAAGGAAATAGGGCACCCAATGGAAGAGCCTATAAGCTACCATATTTTAAGTATTAACACTAATATCTTTAAGGCTGCCATGACAAGATGTCAAGGTAAAGCCACCACCATTTGACAAGAGAAAGTGTGTGAGTTCAGTAAAATTTTGTTGGTTGCTACTTCCTATTATAGAAAACTCGATTAAGAGAAAGATGATTTTTTTAAAATTAATTATTAGTGAAAACATGATTATATATCTACTTATATTAGATCTAAAGAATTTAATGAGTCTCAACATTTATTCATATCATAGGACAGACATTCGGTCCTCCAAAAAAATTCATATCCTCACTAGTTTCTATTTTTATCATTCTCATCTCCTCTAAGTTGACCAAGAGGGGTGAGAGATATCAAAGGTATAATCATTTGAGCTCACCACTTCTATATCTAAATTTCAACCAATATTGAAAAATATTCTTGGTCCAAATTGCTTCTCCTTCTTCTTGGTAATGGACTCCTCAACTTCTAATTCATTAACCATATTTTGTAGTTCATCCCTTTCCTAATAATTTAATTGATCCCAATACCCTTATAAATATCCACAAAATAGAACCTACAATGCAATAATGAAAAATGTGAGTTTCTTATAAAAATTAGTTAAGCATCCTTATCAACCCATTATAGACCTTACTATTTTTTTCCTTGTATAAATTCCAAAGAATATCCACAGTTATATGCAACCAAAAACAATTATGCACTTTATACATGTTAGAAAATGAGCCAAAAATGATGTATAATATAAAATTGAGGTCATTGATATTCTAATTCATAAAACCACTATAAAATATGAACCATATTTCTTTACCATATTAATAGTCATATAAAATATATCTAAAAGAATCTAGTTTATTGCATAGATTAGTATCAAATGAATGTTTTTTGAATAAAAAAAATTGGATCAAGAGTAACCATAAAAAACAAGCCTTATTAGGCTCTCAAGTGAACGACCTAAAATAAAGTACTTGTTTATACAAAATATCATTAGAAGTATTAAGATTACATAAACAATAATATCAAATAAAAATATATGAATTTTTGCCAAAATTTTACAAATACCTTTAGTCTTGATCCTACTCAAAGGAGTACCATCGCACCATTTAAAGAAAGAGTATTGCTCAGCCTTTCCTATTCTAAAGATAGATATAATAAGGATACAATAGTCTTCTCTAAGGATAAAGTGGGTTCTATAATTGGATAGGGGGAGGCCAAAATCATTTCTCAAATGTAGACCAATGAATGAGACTTACAATTGGAGAAAATATCACTAAAATAGCTAATGGATTTATCTACCTATTTCTTGGTTAAATAACCTTGGATGAGTGCAAGAGGCTTGAATTTGTGCTTAATATTTCATCAAATGGATCTATGACCAATGAACTTATAATTCTTCTTCAAAAAACTACAACTGGAGATATTGCATTTGAGGAGATCCTAAGCATTTGAAAGGCCATGAAAGGCCTTAGAGCTACCTAAGTGATCTCAAACTTACTCTAGGAGTATCATTGAGGGGGAGGTTCTTCATTAATTTGCATTAATGGGAGTGGTAGGGTAAATGTTATTTCTAACATAACAAGGATCTTCCATAACCCATTACCCTTTAGATCTCTAGCATTGAATTTAGAAGTTAGGGTGGTGCATTGAAACCTTAAGTCCTTGTCCCATCTAACTAATTACATTTTCCTCTTGTCTTTCCTATTAGACCACAAAAAGGGTTGTCACAACTCAAAATTCCAATTATTAAATTACTAACTAGTTAATAGAAAAATAATAATAATAATTAATTATGATTACCATTATATTTTGCATGCAATTTCTTTGGTGTTGCTTCTAATCCATTTGCTATTTTGGGGGGAAAATAACACACAAACGTTATTTCTAACAAGGATCTTCCATAACTCATTACCCTCTAGATCTCTAGCATTCAATTTAGAAGCTAGGGTGATACATCAGAACCTCAAGTCCTTCATACCTAAGCCACCACAACTATTGGCATTGCAACATGACTCCCATTTGACTGAGTGCATTTTCCTTGTCTTTCCTATTAGACCACAAAAAGGGTTGTCACAACTCAAATTTTCAATTATTTAAATATTTAATATTTAATAGTAAAATAATAATAATAATTTATTATGATTACCATTATATTTTGCATGTAATCTAATCTATTCACTATTCTGTGGGGACAATAGCACACCATTTATTCAAGTCCATTAGGTAGTCAACATTTTGAATATGCATGGAGGAAAAGCATGGTAGATATCTCTAGTGGCTCCTATCCGAGGGTGACAATTTTTTATTTTTTAAGCTCAACCCCATACTCCATAGAAACAAATGTCTTACTCCTCCATTATTAAAAAACCTCTTTCACCACATTGCCATTAGTTTTTTTTGTTAGCCCCAACATACAATCTTGATAATTTTTGTAGAAGAATCATATTAGTTGTAATATTTTCATTAATGTCAAGCTTGATTGGTACAACATTATGCTAATTCAGTAGAGTGTCATATCATTTGACTAATGAAGAGGATTTGAAGAATGAATTGACAAGTGTATGGATTTTAATAGGCACTTAATGAGTTATAATTTTATATTATAATGTTGATTTGAGTATTTTTCATAAGTATTGAGATCATGAATAAGCAAGTTATGAAGTCATAAAGTGAGAAGACAAGAGATAGCAAGCTAGTTGGTGAGGTTGGTGAATGGAGCAATCAATGGTAACTGGGCTATTATAGTTGTCACTGAACACATGAAAAGTGAATGAAGGATGAGCATTATTAACCAAGAAAGAAAAATATTAACCAAGTGTAGTATTGACCAATCAAAGTGTGGTGCTAACCGAGCAAGGGAAAGAAGAACAATTTGGAGAAGAATTGATTTGAGGCTGACATTTAATGAAAATAAAAATTGTTCAAGAAGTTTTGATGATAGGTATGGAGTTAATTATAAGATCTATGGTTGGAGAAATTCAAAGAAGATATGATGAAGGAGATTGGATAATTTTAAATGAAGCAAAAAGTTCAAGGTAAAGGTGTGATAATCGAGTGTCTAGATTTAATGAATTTGAGTTGGATGAAGATTAAGTGATTGTGATTAAGAGATAAAACAAAGAAGAATCTGGGGAAGTGGCAATAAGTTTTCTATTTGAGGGATGAACAAGATTTTCATTGTTGTTGATCAAGTTGTGTATGAAGAAGAAGAAGATAGAAGGTGAAACCAAGCATAGTAGTATTGTTAGATCTATCAAATGATGTATGAAGTTGGTGTGTAAGTAAGAAGATTAGTTGGAAGGAATATAGAGTATGAACATGGGATAAAGAATAAGAAAATGGATATCTGATCAAGAAAAGGTGGTTATTATTTCAAACAGATCATCTTACTATTACTCTCTAACCTTGGTAGCTAAAAATATCTTAACTGAGTGGACTTGACAATCTTATTTGTAAATCCATTTGTATGGTGACATTCCTTTCAATATTTGTAATTCCTTTAGAGAAGGTCACTCATAATGAGGAGTGATAAGGTCTAGATGATCGTTGGTGTAAATCCTCTAACAAAGTCACATTGACAATGTGTATGTGACCTTTAACAAAGTTGGTTTCTAACAGAGCTTGCTTAAGAAGAGTGAAAGTTTTGGTTTGTTGGTCCTAAGTGGGTTTTTCCTTTATAAGGATTCTACATTAAAATAATTGAGTCAAAATGTGTGGATGCTGATTGTGTTTCATGTTATTTCATGTTTATTGTTTATTGTTTATTTTTTATTGTTTATTGTTTATTGTTTATTGTTTATTGTTTATTGTTTATTGTTTATTGTTTATTGTTTATTGTTTATTGTTTATTGTTTATTGTTTATTGTTTATTGTTTATTGTTTATTGTTTATTGTTTATTGTTTATTGTTTATTGTTTATTGTTTATTGTTTATTGTTTATTATTTATTGTTTATTGTTGATTGTTTATACACATGAAGTTTACTCTGATACTCGGTATATGAAGTTAACTATTTATTGAAAAAAAAAAGTTTAATGTTTATCAAGTTAGTGGTTAGATAGTTTAAAGTTTTGAGTTTGTGGAAAAGTATTTTAAGTACCGGTAGGATAATTGGTTCCCCCCCTCTTAGTTATCTAACATTTTTAACCATGGTGACTCATTTATTGGTGTTATTTTTTTGGGTCATTTCATATGTAATACTAATAGAAAGTTGTATTGCTAAGGATTTCTCGATGTCCATCAAAGCACCCCCATTAGTGATGCCTACATGAGTGGAAGAAGTCATCAACATGATATTAGTGGGTTGTTTTACAAAGTTCCCCATTTCCAAATCTAAGAGGATGCTATTAATAATATTATTGCCAACAAATAGTTTTCCCTTATCCACAAACATCTCAAGACTCAATGAAAGTCATCCTCTTTTTAATCGTAAATCATCATTTTTGTTGTTGTTATTATGAGACAATAATTTTGCTATGCATTTTACAATAAATTATATCAGTTAAATTCAATTACATAATCCACATTTTAATTATTTTAAAAAATATAATTATATTTTAGTAAAAAGATGACAGATTTTAAAAAATAAATTTGAAATTGTAATATATTTTTTGCTTATTAAAATTCTATTTGCTAAATTCTATCTGTTACATTGAAAAGTTGTCACGTCTCACATTTTGATAGACTTAGTTTCCCTACTTATGTGGCTACCTTGTCAATTTTTGACTCAGTCAACTTTATTATGAACATTGATTATGGGTAACTAAATTTAATTATCTTAATCTAGTGTTAATTAAAATTATGTAATGCATTAATTAAATTGGTTTAGATGTTTAATTAAATACATGGATGTACATGTTTTTATGTTATATAGAATCATGATGTTAACGTCATTATCTCATTATGTAAACATGATAGTTTAAGCAATTTATTAGTTATGCTTATGTCATAATATGTTGACACTCACTCATTCATTGTTGTGAGTGTTTAAGTGGTTGTAGGGATGTTGAGACAAGGGTATGGTCGAGGTAGACGAGGTTAGCTCCTCAGAAGGGGATGATCGGATATCTTGAGCAACCCACACACCACATAGATATTAGATATTGATTTAATTCAAGTTTCATTTTATTTCTACCCTAAATATTTGAATGGTGAATTTACAAGGATTAATATAATTACATATGACAGTGTTGACATTGAGTTACATGTTAGACAATCAGATGAGTAAATAAAATGTATTATTTAATGTTAAAGAACAATGCATTTTTTTAAACAATGAAGAAGTTGCTTTGAATTTTTGTAATTAGAGGAGATTACATTTTATCTACATTTAAAAATAGAGAAATGCCAATATGATTAATGAAAAATTTATGGCAAAAAATGATTTAATGACATTAACCTATGCACACACTTAACCACCTTATTAGAAAAGGGGATAAATTTAGTTTAGTAAAATAAGAGACAATTTTTTTTTGCTCCAGTTCCAAAGAATGAGGTAGTTAAAAAGAGAATTGAGGGATAATCTAAAAGGACACTGAGCTGGAGATCAAGGGAGTTGGGTTGAAGAATCATTAGCATGCAATTACAACAAGAACAACCAGGAGCAACCAAACCTTGGGAATCATGTGAAATCAGTAGGTTTCATCTTTGTTTTCTATGTAACTTTATATAAGTGTGAAGAAATTCTATTAAGTGATGAAATATTTTACTAGCCTGAATGTAATTTTTACTTAGTTGAACCAAATTTCGAATCTATTTCTTGATATCATCCTAATATTTTATGTATGTTGTTTAAGTGAGTTGGTATTGAAGTTCACATTTTTCTCATTTATAAAGGAAGTCATCAATGACTTGTATACTAAAATGTAACAACATTCCAAAAGGTGGAATGCAAGCCATTGCACAAAACTCTATTAGAATCTTAGTTCCCCTTGTGGACTCCTTAGGGAACACTTGCATCTAACATCTAAAACCTTTCTAGAGGTGGTATGTAATAATCATACAATCTATAGACTATATAAATGCTTCCACTGAAATCCACAATTCACATGTATAAGCTAGGTCATTACAAAAATTTTAGAGCATCAACGTACAATAATGAATTATAATTATCTCTTAAATTTATGCTTGTGAGCATAATCAATGCCATAACTTGCACTTGTAAATTGTATAATGATGTAGACTCGGTTTAAAGGCACTCAGTGGAATATTCAAGAAAGTTAGTGAAATGGGACGATTGGCCTTGACCTAGCTCACTAGATTATCTTTTTAAATTTTTTGTTTAACTTATGTGCTTCCCTATTACAATTTTGTTTGTTGGTTAAATGTGAGAAGTTCAAACATGTCTAGTTATTAAATGACCTATGCATATAAAGAATTGTTAGAAGTGGGTTGTTGTTGCACCAAAAAATTGATCTGTCAATGCTTGATACAATCACTCAACTTATAGTACACAGGAGGCGGTTAAGCCCTTGTCACAAATCTTGAGTGGAGCATTGAAAAAAAAATTCTAACAATCTCCCCCTCAACATTACCCAAGGGTCTAAGGATTCAAACCTATGACCAAGCTTTCATACCAATTGTTAGAATATATAGTCCACCAATATAACTAGGGGGGAGGGTGAATCAGTTATCCAACTATTATCATAATTATAATCTTAATTAAACTTAACCAAATGTACACTATAATTATAAACCACAACAAGATACTCATGCATAATAACACTAGATATGTTAACTAGGGAAACCCTTAATCAAAGGGAAAACCTCAATGGGGATGGTACCCACAAGATGATATGTACTAATATAAATATTCCTTCTTAGAGGATGGACCCTATTAGGAGTCTATAATAACATTCAATACATATCAGTCCATCTCAAGAGATTTTGAATCCCTGTTAGGAGATTCCAACCCTATTAGGAGTTGTAGAAGGTAGATGGACCCACTATCCAAACAAATTCAAGGGCAAGACCAATGAACCCACAATTCAAATAATCTCCATATTATTCCTTGTAGAATAATATTTTTTAATTGTACTTCCTTCCTCTTTCTCTTTTCTATCAACTGGACTTTTGCTTCATCTGATCTTGATACCAAATCATGAGCTCTACATCCAATAATCCCTTGGATCGCTTACTCACATTCACCAAACACTCTTCTCCTTTTCACACTTCACATTCAATACTTGATACATACACACTTCATACTCACAAACAAGGAACACATCTTTCCTTCATAGCTTATCTTCAAAATAATTCCTTGATTCAGCATTGAGGCTTTCACAATCAATTATAATAAGATAATTAATTAATTCACAATTACAATAGCACTATCAGCTCACAATATATACAAAACCTCACACGTGTGACTTCAAGACCTGCACATTTGCTGACATCACCATCTAACTATCTTCTATCACTAGTTGACTGTGCATCACTAGATTATATCTCTACTAGAAGATATAATAGGATCATCAGAAACTACTTTCCATGCACTCTGTCTTTGCACTTCTCTTTGTAAATCACTTATAGCTTTTGTACATATTCATCTTAAACTTTGCACATTTAACCTCATCATCATGGCACAAGGTATTGGAAATATAGATGGAGGAACTAAGAAGGAGGGGGTGTGTGAATCAATTACCACAAAAATATTTTAGATCCCTTAGATGTTAACAATAAAATTGATTATTGTTGTTATTTGGTAAACACACAAAAAATGTTGTAACTCGGTAAAAGCAGAGTGTGATTTACTTTCAACTGATCCTAAACATTCACAGTGATTAGCATGCAAGCATAAAAGAAATAACATGAACACATGAGACACCATGATTTAACATAGAAACCCAATATAGGAAAAACCACCAACGTAACTAGTTACAATTTTTCACTATTCTGAAGTGAGCCCCATTAGGAGCCATCCTGGTTAAAGGTTACAAAACACACTGTTAGGTGTGACCTTATTAGAGGGTTTAATCACCTTGTTAGGAGTGGCCTTGCAAGAGGTCTTAAAAAAATTCAATGGAACTATCACCTTGTTAGAGGATTTACAACTAGCTGTTAAACCAACTCTGTCAAGAGATTTTGGATCACTACTATAATGGTAAGAAAGTAACAATGAAATGACCTGAGTGAGATGTAACTGAATTGCTAATTATAGATCTTTATTATGCTTCATACTAGATCCTTCCTGATTGAATATTACTTTGTTACTCTATAAGGATATCTAACCATCCTTCAAGTTCACTCACACACTTTCCTTCTCAATCGATCAATACACTTGCATACTCTTTCATAAATTAGAATCTCAACTTGACCTTTCATTTATACCATCCAAATTATCAAATCAGCTCAATGACCAATAATCATTACAATAGTCAGCTAGAAAATAATACTTGAAATAATTAAACTTCATATTGTTGGGTCATTTCACATGAGGCCAACGGTAGGAATCCATTGTGCAATTCCTCTCTTGAAAAGCTAATCTTTTGGAATCAACTCCAAGGTTCAGTATTTGTCTTGTGACGTACCAAAATCCACTCAATTGAAGATAAATGTGATTGTCCATGAGGAGGCCTTTGTTGGTTCTACTATGATCTCAAAATGAAGTAACTATGTTTTCTATCTTAAAATAACACACAAAAGAACAATATTTTTGTATTTTTTGGTTTTTCAATGAATGCAATTCTAATAATGCAACTAAAATGAGTTCTTATTCGAACAAGGGGTTAGCAAAGCAAATAACAAAACTGAAATCAAATAACATGAAATTGAAATAACTTGAAATTGAAATCCTAAATGGACATAAGCTATAGAAAACAACAAGCACGAGTTAAATTTTCAAAAAAATTGGTAGGAAACCAATGAAAATGCTTTTAAATAATAAAACAAACTAAATATATATAGACTAACAACTAATATGGTGCTTAGAGGGACTCCATCCATATTTTATTCATTAATTGGATGCATGACCCTTTTACATGTCAAAAATAGAGAAAGCATGAGAGAGAAAGTAGGAGGAAGCCTTTAGTCAAAGTAGGAGCATTTGGAGGTGCCAAAAATAGAAGTTGGTCCTTCATTAGGTGTGTGTCAAAGTTAAACTATTGTCAGAATGCATTCTCGATGCATGGAAAGCATTATTTATGGATCTATTAGTGCACCCCTAAATTGTGGACCTATGTAGCTGCACACCTGTGGACCTGCATAGCTGCGGAGCTGTAGAGCTACGAAGCTAGGGACCTTGACAGGGTCAAAATCTCAAAATTTTACTAAGTGTCAAAATTGCTAGGGACCTTGACAGGGTCAAAATCTCAAAATTTTACTAAGTGTCAAAATTGAAATTTTGGCATTTGGGTTTTGTCCTTCTTCATGCCAAAGCTATGTTTGGATGTTTGCCCTTGAATTTCTCTATCATCTTAGTAATCTTAGCATCATTTCGAAGATCTAAAGCCTCATACTTGTCATTGACCTTCTGTCTATAGTTATCCACCTCAATTCGAGTCTCTACAAAATTTTTGAGTTTGGTGTCCAACTCTAACAAGGCTTCTTCTGTCCTAAGGGCTTGGCGAATGTCCTCATCATCGGCAACCTCCACAAAAATCTTCCTAAATTTTTCCACTATTGTCTCTATAGGTAACAACCTCTCTTATTCCTTATCTTCAAAAATATCCAAGCATGCATCATTGTAGTGTCTTTCTGCTTCCAAAATCTACCCTTGGGCTTGGTCCTTGAGCCGATGGATCTCCTCATGTAACGTCTCCATTACCTTATTACTATTCACTATTTTCTCTATCCAATCATCCATCAAATCCAATTCTTCTCTGATATATACATCAATCAAAACCCAGTATCTTTGGCCCTTTATGGCTTGTATAGTTTGCAAATCCTTACTCCAGGCTTGTACCTCATCCATAATATTGAATTCCTACTTCAAAATTGCTACAATCTTATTCATGTTCTCATGTGTATCATGCAGTACCTTCAAATTCCTTATGATGATAGTAACACCTTTCTCCTCAAAACTTTCTTGTTATTCCTAACAAGCTCTCAAAAATGGATCAAGTTGCACATCTCCCCCTTCTCTAAGTACAATGTTCAAAGTATGCTCTGGGTGTTCAGGATCAAGAGGACCAACAACTTCAACTAGATACCCCTTTAGGATCTCAACTTTCCTTTGAAGTGCATAAAGTTCAATCTCCTCTTGTTCCATGTATTTGAGGACCTCTTTGACTCCCATAGTCATCATCATTTGTCAGGCTGAATCCCATGTAGGTCTTCCCAACATAACATCCTTCAATTCATAATCTTTGAGGCTAAGGCCTTCTGCATCTGTGCCTTTAGGAGGGAGGGCCACTTGTGCAAACAAATCCTAGTTCTGTATGGTGGTGAGAAACACCAATGGTGCTTCCTCATGTGATGGAGACTCGTGTTTGTTCAAAATCTCTGCAATATCACAAATTTCTTCCTCTGAAGCATTAAATTGAGGCTTAGTACTCCTCATTATCTCCTTTTGAATCCATCTAGGGATGCGTCCTGCGAAGTACCTGACTCTTGATGATGAAGGAGAATGTTCAACTACCTCCTTCCCTTTGTTGCTCCTGCTAGGAGTTGTATCCTATTAGGAGGGCTCTCCTTGTGTAGCCTCAGTCTTAATAGACTCTGTAGCTTGAACCTTGGTGTCATGGGAAAGTGGCTGAGAATATTCCACCATTTGTCCTTCTGACACTTCACCGGTCACCATTTTTTTGGTCTTTCCTTAGATACTGGTTCCTTCTAAACATGCTCTTCCTCTAAACTCTGAGGTGGGGGAGTCACCGAGCCCTATTCTACCACTATAACTTGTGGTAGAGATGGAGGAGTAAGATCAAGACCCTGTGTATCTAGAGCATTTGTGTCCAGTCTTCTTGTTGAGGTTCACCTATAGGGGTGTCACTGATCTTATCGCCAATCAACTCTATACCTATGGTCATAAAATTGAAATTTGTCATTGAGAAAACATCATTTCTTTCTTCACTCTGCTCATCCACCCATTGTTGTACTTCATCTTCTGAAGAAGAGAACTCTAATGGTTCTACTTGAGTGGATGGCAGGGCACCCATGGCACTCTTTCTCCTTTGTAACTATGTGGCTCTGGCTAGCTGAGTCTATCCATATAGGAGCACTTGCTCTTCCTCTTCCTCCTCTGATTCTTCTTCTTCTTCCTCTTCATCTCCTTTCGGAATAATTTTAGGGATAGATGGATTAGGCACTAATCTTCTACTGATCCTTTTCCTTTTCTTCATCTGAATCTTAATCCTTTTCTTCTATTTCTTGGCGGTAGAAGGAAAAGTTGGCTCATCTTGTGCAGGAGGAATGGAGACTTGCAAAATCTCTCCCTCTTCTGGTTGGCTAGGTACAACAGGAGGCAACTATGGTTCATCCTGGACTTGGGTAGCTCCAGTATCTTAAGACCCTTTTGGACTCTATTCTTGCTACTAGGAAGGCACCTATTCTATTTGAATCCTCTAAGGAGAGGTCCTCTTTCTTTTTTTCTTTCCGTTCCTTTCAAGAGGGTGATAATATCCCACTGGGTGATCAAGTTGGTACACTATTTTTGGCCTGCTAGGAGACTGGAGCACAAAGGTAGGAATTGTGACTTTCCTTCCTTTACCCCTTTCTAGGCAAGCATGTGCATGGAAGATCATTGTATCTGGAATTGGATCAAGTGGATAAGATTTCTTAATCCAATTCTTTGTCATTCGGGATGAGATGTCTCGCTCAATGATTAATATCATCTCCTTCCTCCCTGTCAACCTCTGCATTCAGAATAGGTCTTTTGCCAATTTTATTTGTGTTGAATAGGGGGTCCAGTAACTCCTTTGAATTGTCACTTTATCTCATTAGGGATGTTCAACTAGAGAGCCTTTTCTACTAGATACAAAGTCACCCTAAAATAGTCCCTAATGTGGACATCGTAGTCATTTGTGGCATTCATCCAGTGATCTTCAACAACATCCTCATGATGGAAGTCCTTCCCTACCAGGCTGTCCACTTTCCCGACATTGTCAAAATATGGCTGAGGAGAGTTGTATTCTTCAAGAGGATAGTTTTTCCACTCCCACTCAAAGGACAGAATATCCTATTTCCTCTTCACCTGATACGGTCCTATGATCAATGGCCATGCCCAGCAAGGTCTCTATTGCCTCTTTATCTTCTCATAAGCTGACTCAATTTGCTGGGAAATCTCTAACAATACCAACTTGTCACTAGGATATATTGGGAGCTTCTTAGGATTGATGGATGCCCTAGCTACTCGCAGATATGTGAACATTTTGAACTAGATAAAGTAGGCTCTAAGAGCTATGACTTGTGCTTTGGCTTCATTAGATAACCTCTTTCCATAATCACCCTCGGTGAATCGAATGATTGCAAAGATGAATACATCTTTCACAATTATGTATTCTTTGCTCTACCCTGAGAGCTTCTTCTTCACCGAGGATAAACTATGTATGGCTAGGCATTAGGGTCCTACATACTACCTTTCCTGTACAAACCAGGATAGTTTGTTACCCTCGCTGCTAGTAGGTACACCATGAAAGAAGTCATATAAAACTTCTTCTTATCCTTCACTATCCTCAGTTGCTCACACAAGTTTTCACTTAGTGTGGTGGCCCAATCTAGTGGTATCTTTGCCTGTCTAATGGTCTCAATAAAATTGACCATGAAGGTAGTGAGGTGACCTGCTGCGAGTAAGCCCATGACTCTGCTCAGGAGAATGATGGAGTATCCAATGTCTTCCTTCATGTATCCCTGAGTCATATCCACTTTTCTCATTATCTTCCCCTAAGGAGGCTTCTCAATGAGGTACAAGGATTGTATTATGTCAATGGTCTCTTGCTGATGCTCTCTGTACCATCTCTCAACCACTTCATAGGAAAGTCGGATGAACTGGTCTTCTCTTGGTAGGTGGAAAACCCTCTCAATGTTGTCAAGTCGTAGATCCAATACCACTTCCCCTATAATGCTCTTGACCACCCTCTCATCAGGAATGAAATGTTATGATAGGGCCATGATCAGTTCAGTTGATTGTACCAACACAGGATATGATGCTACTTTCACTAACCTAGAACGGATCAACAGGGACACCAAAGCTGACCTCTCTATTGGTTTGTTGCAAACTCTCAGGAATTCATGTAGATCTATGTGTCTAAGGTCAGTATCTCTAATTTTTGCATAATCATCGTGGAATCTTGACTTTGAAGGTACACCTTGGAACTTGAAGACTACCGATTTAGGTGTTACTCCATACGTGGACACCATTTAAATATCTGCACATTATGAGAAAAGAGTGTTTATTAGTTTGTAAAAACTATGAATCAAAAATAAACATAAGGAAAAAAATGCCCCCAATTTGGGCATTTTGTTTATTTTCTTATTTTATCCCCTTTTATTATTTTTTTTATTAAAAAAAATATTTTTTTTTATTTTACATTTTTTATTTTCTTATTTTTTAAAAAAAATTAATGAAAATTTTTAAAAACAAACAAATAAATAAATGAATGTGGGGTGTGCATGACACTAAAAGTCGATGTACAATGCAAAAAGGCCAACATGCAGCATTGCGAGATCATGTGGTGGTGTAAAGGCGAGTGCACGGCAGCACCATGGCAAGGCACAAGGCGATGCAAAGGCCACAACACTGGGTTTATAATGCGCAGCGTGTGGTGCCTTTGTTTTGGCCCGTGGCACAGGGCTTGCATCACGCTACAACGTAGAGTTTGCATCATGTGGCGCACGGTGCCTTTGCCTCTAGCCCGCAGTGCAGGGTTTGCATCAAGCGGTGCGCAGTGCCTTTGCCTCTGGCCCGTGGTGTAGAGTTTATAGCATATGGTGCGTGGCGTGTGGTATATAATATGTGGCGCGTTGCGCGCATGGTGGCACCAAAGGTTTTCAGTCATACCCTTTCTTGTTGCAATTGTTGAACAAAAAAAAGAATGAGGTGAATGAGTTTGGGTGGGGGGTTTTATAACCCCTACCACACCGGGTTGGGTGAGTGGCGTGCCTCGGCATGCAGCATGCACTTCACCCGCATGTGCGCCCTTGCATGTGACTTTTTTTATTTTTAATACTTTCCCAAAAAAAATTTTGTATTTTTCAATTGTTTTTATGTTTTTTGCGTTTTTTTCAATTTTTCAATTTTTTTGGTGTTTTTTGATTTTTTTTTTTTTTCTAATTTTCCAAATTTTCTATTTTCTTAATTTTTTGACAACTCTAATGATTTAATCTTAACGAAATATCTTCTCCCGACTCTCAAACTATGAGTCCAGGAGTCAAAAAAAGTAGGGGGTCCCCATTCCTAGTGAGGAATGGGGCATGTGTTGTGGACACCACAACACATATTAGCAAAATCCTTTGATAGCTGACCTAGCTCAGTAAACACTGATACTAAGATAATTCCCTGTGTTGACCAACAGATGCTTGGTTAACACTATGAACTTGCAAAGTCCTTTGGCAATCGAGTGAACTCAGTAAACACTAACTCTGACCAACTTTCCTTTGTTAACCATGAGAACTTGGTTAACACTACTTTCTGCCATAATTTCCTTCGATGCCTGAGTGAGCTCAGTAGACAATAAAAATTGTTTTGCTAACCAAGTGAGCTTGGTAAGCACAAACAACTAATATGACATTTGTGTAACATCAAAGACAACACACAATTAGACAATTGTATCCAACAGTCCTTAAACTTGCTTCAATTACACATTGAAACTCTGTACATACAAGTATGATCTATGTCTACTATTCTACCAGTCTTCATAGACTTACTGATATGTTGACATCAATGACAAACATAATTATGAATGCAACATGTTAATACTCTCTAATTCTTAGGATACTTCCCTAAAGGAATACCATCAGCATTCATGCTAACAACCTCTCACCTTGGTATTGATGGCAAAATATGTGAAAAACATCTAAATTCCAAGAATATCAAATAATATTTTGCTACTGCTATTGTTCTTCATCAATCAAATCTAAAAATCTTCTAGAACACTGCTTTTTTTGTATCTTCATGTTGTATATCTCCCCCGTAGAGATATTCATGAATCTTTCTAAATCTCCCTATCAGAGTAGAGATTTTTTAATGCACTTTTCTCCCCCACTGACATCAATGACAAAGACCTCATTATGTGAAAAGACTTTAACTAGCTCAAGTGTCCAAAGACATAGTTCAATCCTAAATACTAAGAGTCCTTAGTAACTCTGCTCATCGTAGATACTCCCCTATACAAGAAGCATCAACATTCAGTCTAGTCAAACAACAGTGCTTTGTACCACTAGATTGATGCAATTTGTGCATTATCTACTCTGAAGTAGGCAAGGGCATAACCCCAAGCATACCTCTCAAGTACTCAACTTATAATACATAGGAAAAAGTTAAGCCCTTGTCATGGATCCTACGGGAAGTGCTAAACAAATTTCTAACAATTTTCCCATCAGCGTTACTTGAGGCTCTAAGGATTTGAACTTGTGACTAAGCTTTGATACCACTTGTTAGAATGGGGTTGTTGTTGCACCAAAAGATAGATCTGTCAATGCCCAATACAACCATTCAACTTATAGTACACAATTGGTGGTTAAGCCCTTGTCATGAATCTGAGGGGAGTGCTGAACAAATTTCTAATAGGAATGGACCTAGATTAAACAAAAAACACAAATCTTTGACAAGAAGGTTGTTGCATATATTCTAAAAAATTAGCAGAGGGAACCCCCTTATAAATAACCAAGCATCATGTATGATTCAACTGATTCAAGACCACCTACCTAGAGAACTTTAGAGTTTTTCTTGTTACCTATATAAATTCAAAGTGATAAATCTTGGAATCCATTTGGGATTTTATGCTCTGCTAGAGTGATAAGATGTGTGGATTGAAAGGAGTTGCAATCTATGCTTAAATGTATGGAAACATATATGATTGATGTGTTGAAAACAATTATTCAATTGTATATTGACATTGATGTCACACAATTGTTACACTCTAATCAAGCACTACTAGTAGTACCTGGGCTCAAAAGACTTCAATATTAGTCAAGAAGTAGTTTAGAAGAAGCCAAGTTTAGTGATCAAGTGCAAATTGAGCTAGGTCAGTCATTGAAGGATTCAACTGTTAACTGAGTCAATTCAATTACCAAAGGGGTTTCATGTAAGCCAGGTTAGGTTAGTTACCAAGGAACTAAGTAGTAACTGAGTGACCCAATTTTAGTTTTAGATTACCTACAATAGAATAGTTTTGTTTATGTAAATTGACTTAGTGGATGTTAATTGCTTATTTGTAAAGGTATTCAAGCCTACTTAACATTAGGTTTCACATATATGAAAGGTCAAGTTGTGGATTGAAATATGGAAGTTGTAGAAGAAGATAAGATGGGAATAAAGAAGGATATCTAGTTAAGAGCATAACATCCAAAGAGCTGCAAAGAATATTCTAATCAAGGAGGATCCAAAGGATGAATCTGCAAATGAGTTTTCATTAATCTGGTCAATCATCGTTACTCTCTAGCAATCGTAGCAGTGAAGAAATCTTTTAATAGAGTTGACTTAAGAGTCATTTTGTAAATCCTCTAGCAAGGTGGAATTTCTAGATTGAAGTGTCTTAAGATCTCTAACTAGGCCACTCCTAAAAGGGTGATTCAAATCCTTTAAGAGGGTCACACCTAATAGTGTGTTTTGTAACCTGTGATAGGGTTGGCTCCTAACAGGGCTCACTTCAAAAGAGTGAAAAGTTGTAACTAATTTCATTGGTGGTTTTCCCAAATTGGTTTTCCATTTTAAATCTTTGTGTCTCATGTTTTCATGTTACTTTCTTATTGCATTATCTTTCTACAAGTAAGATACTAAAGGTTAATACACATTATTATCTCAAGATTTCTTTGTTAACCAAGTTGTAGTGAATATCTAGTTCTAACCAAGTTATGCAAGAATTTGAGTTAATAAGTTTGTTTTGAAATCTACAAGATTTTGGAATTATTTTAGTGGTAATTGATTCACCCCTCTCCTCTTCATCACTCCTCTTATATTTCCAACAATTGGTATCAGAATTGTTGATGCTTGCAGAAAAGGTTTTAAGGACCTAAGTTGAAGATCAAGGTATCTTACAGAAGCGTGAATAGAGACAACTTGAAAGCATGTTAGGAACTCATAAAGTTGCATTTGAGAACCATTGGAGATACAAGCATAAGCTTCTCAGAGAACCAATATGTGTCACATCTTGATCCTTTGACTGTGGAGCAGATGGTACATAAAAAGAATCACAACAGAATGATGATTAGCATTACTTCTTCTCTCAATTATGTTGAATTTGATGAAGTCAAAGATTGTCCTACTACTCATGAAATGTGGAAAAATATACAAAAGATCTATGGAGGAGATGACAATGTGAGAAGAGCCAAAGTAGAAAGTCTAAGAGGCCAATTTGATCAAATGAAAATGAAAGAAGATGAAAACATTGCCAAATATAGTGAAAGAATCAAAAAAAGTGTAAGTGCAATCAGAGTTGCAGGAGAAAAAATAGATGATGTGATAGTAGTCAGCAAGGTATTAAGAACTCTTCTTCCTATTTATGCAATTAGAGTTTCAACTATTCAAGATATGAGATGTGATCCCAAAAATGATATAACCTTGGATGCACTAGTGGGAAGGTTAACAACTTTTGAGTTGGACAACTTTGATAACTATCTTCCTAGATCTTAGAACATAGAATCAACATTCAAAGCCAAACTATTTCTTCATAGAAAGGGAGGAAACTCAAAAAGGAAAATAGTCTAACAATGAAGAATAAGAAGAACCAAATGATGACCTTGATGCTATTGAAGCCCTATTACAAGAAGGTTACCAAAAGGAAAAGGAAAATATAAAGGTAAAATACCACTAATTTGTTTCTCTTGTGAAGAAGTTGGTCACATTGCTACAAGGTCTCCAAATAAGGAAAGCAAAGATGACAGGAAATTCAACAAGTTCAAAGGGAAGAAAGATTTCAAAAGCTACAAAGACTACAAAGATAAAGGTAAGAAATTTTGTTACGTTACTAAAGATTCTCATAGTGATGATGAAGATGAAATGGTATATATTGCTATTAAAGATGAGTTAGATGATGAGGATAATGAAAAGATGAAACTTATTTCTCATGTTAGCAAGAATGACACATGGATAATAGATAGTGGTTGTTCTCATCACATGACTGGTAATAATAATAAGTTTGAACACTTAGAGCACTGTGATGTTGGAAGTGTTAAATTTAGAAATAATGAACCATGTTATGTGGAGGGAAAAGGATGCATTGCATTGATTGATGAACTCAAATGTGGCAATGCTTACTGGGTTGAAGGATTGAAACATAATCTTCTAAGTGTGGCACAACTGAACAACATTTGATACAGTGTAGAATTCATGATTGGGAAGGCCAAGCTTCCAGATGGTAAAGGAAACCTAGTTGGAACTAGAAATTAGACTAAAGGTAATTTATTTCACCTGGACCTACATGTTTACTATCTCAGATAGAGTAAACTAAGTTTGTAGTGCAAACTAAGTTGTAGCCAATACAACCTGAGTTAGAAAGAGTTCTAACTGAGTCAAAGATAGAGGAACTTGAGTCACAGACTGTGGGAACTAAATCCCAGACAGAAGAAGTTGAGTTGTAGAGAGAGGAGATATTGAACAACTTTGGAATGGAAGATTCCAAACCAGTTAGAACACCTATGTCTACTAGACACAAACTATCCAAGAATGATGATTCAAAAGAGGTAAACCAGACTACCTATAGATCTATGATTAGGAAACTTTAGTATGTTGTTCACACAAGACCTGATATTCCATTAGCAATTGGTATAGTTGCAATATTTTTTGGAAATCCTAGAGAAAAGTGTATGATAACAATCAAGAGATTTATGATATATCTAAAAGGTACTCAAGACTATGGTCTATGGTACAATAAAGGATGAAACCTTGAGTTAAAAGTCTTTACTAATGTAGATTGGGTTGGAAGCATTGATGAAAGAAAAAGCACCAGTGGAGGAGCATTCTTTCTTGGAAAGAGGCTAGTGTCATAGAGCGATAAGAAGCAGAACTGCATCTCTATGTCTACAATAGAGGCATAATATGGTGTTGTAGTAGTTAATTGTGCCAAGATAGTATGAATCAAGTAATTATTGTCAAGAATAAAGGAATAAATCAAGGACCCAGTGGTTATCCACTATGATAACACAAGTGCAATCAACATATCCAAAAATCCAGTGATGCACTCTAAAACAAAACACATTACAATCAAGTATCATTTTTTTAGAGAATTAGTTCAAGATAAAGAGGTTATATTGGAAAACATGAACACAAAGGAGCCAGTTGCTGACATATTTACCAAACCATTACCTAAGGAAAGATTTTTGTATCTCAAAGGAAAGCTAGGGGTCATTCCCCTGTCTAATGCTCAAAAGAGTACATATTAGTACTGCATCAACCAAACTGCATTGAAAATCTATCAAGTTTATGCAAAGAAGTCAGAGCCCATTGCATATGAATCAATACATAAGGTACACTATAAACTCATTTTGACAAGTCTCTGGCATTTGATGTCAAAGAGGGAGAGATTAAATATGACATGTTCATATCAAAAGAATTGAGGGAGAACTTGATGAGATGGAGTCTGAAGTTAAGATGTCATAGGGAGAGTCTCAAGAGGAGTTGTCATGGATGGATGAAGAATTAGAATGAAATTGGGGATATTATAAAATTTTATAAGTCATTTTGTTTGCTTTAAGTTTCATTTTCTTATGACATGTTGTGTTTCTATCAATGTCAAAGAGGGAGATTTTTAAAAAAATTATTCAATTTTATATTGTCATTAATGTTACACAAATGTTACACTCTAACCAAGCACTACTAGTAGTAACCAAGCTCAAAAGACTCCAATATCATCTAAGAAAAAGTTCAAAAAAATCCAAGTTTAGTGATTAAGTGAAAATTGAGTGAGGTTAATCATTGAAGGACTCAAGTATTAGCCAAATCATGTTGGTTACCAAAGGGGTTTAGTGTAAGCCTAGTCAGGTTGGTTACCAAGGAACTTAATGGTAACCAAGTGACCTAGTTTCAGTTTTAGCTAACCTGTAACAGAGTAGTTTTGTTTATTATTTTGTTTATATAAGTCAAATAAATGGATGTTAATTACTTATTTGTAAAGATATTCAAGTTGTATTGATATTGGGTTTCACATATATGAAAGGTCAAGTTGCATATTGAAATATGGAAGTTGTGGAAGAAGATAAGATGGGAATAAAGAAGGATATCTAGTTAAGAGAAAAACATCCAAAGTGATGCAAAGAATATTTTGATCAAGGAGGATCCAGAGGATAGACCAGAACAATGATCTAAATCTTCAAATTAGTTGATTCATTAATTAGGTCAATCATTGTTACTCTCTAACAATTGTAGTAGTGAAGAAATCTCTTAACAGAGTTGACTTAACATACATTTTTTAAATCCTCTAGCAAGGTGGCATTTCTAGATTGAAGTGTCTTAAGATGTCTAACCAAGCCACTACTAAAAAGGTGATTCAAATCCTTTAATAGGGTCATACCTAATAGTGTGTTTTGTAACCTTTAATAGGGTCAACTCCTAACATGCCTCACCTCAAAAGAGTGAAAAGTTGTAACTAGTTGCATTAGTGGTTTTCCCAAATTGGGTTTCCATGTTAAATCTTGGTTCTCACATGTTCATGTTATTTTCTTGCTACTTTATATTTTTGCAACTAAGTTACTAAAGGTTAATACACATTAATATAGCAAGATTGCTTTGTTAACCAAGTTACAGTAAATATCTGGTTCTAACTGAGTTGTGCAAGGATTTGAGTTAATAAGTTTGTTTTGGCATCTAAGGGATTTTGGAATTGTTTTAGTGGTAATTGGTTCACCCCTCCCCTCTTAGTTACTCCTCTTATATTTCCAACATGATGTACATATATTTGTCCAATAGAAGAAATAGCCATGAATACCAGATTTAAACATGGGATCAAAACTATTAAGATTGATAGAAGTAGAGCTTTCTAGGTCATCACATAATGTAAAGATAATGATAGGATATATGAATTACAAAGTATTAAAGCTACTCATACCTACAAATCCTTTCCTATAAGTAGAACTGTTATGTGTTCAGACCACATGCAATACCTGAAAATTTATCAAATATAGTTCTGGAAAAAGTATAATAATATAATGAATTAGTGCATAATTCTAAGGAAACTCCGCTATGTTATATTCTAAAAACAATAATTTCTATTTTGGTAACCAAAAATAAACAAGGATTGAAGTCTTTGATTAGTTAAAAGTGTCATTCCACAAATTTTAGAAATAAGCTCTTAAATTATAAATGTTCCAACAATATTGAGATGATGCTCACATGAATGCATGAATTCTCTCTTCAATCCTTATTAATTACATCTAATTATGTCTCAAGATTAGAAGCATTAATTGTACAATCTATTACTATGCATATGATCTAGAGGTGCATCATGAAAAGTTGTTCATTTCAAAGTTAATACTAAGTGTGGATCTCACTTAACCTTGTAGAGGAGTACATTCTCTGAATTTTATTGATATGTTGAATGCAAATGAGTACATACTCTAAGTTATAAATTATTGTATTACATGTTTAATGTCTAGAGTTCATTTATGTTCCTTCATGAGATGGATGAAATGTGGTTGTAAATGGGAGGGTTAGAGATGGATGCAATATGATTTGTTTCTCTCTATCTGCCAATTCTAATTTGAAATGGATACAATATGCTTTATTTCTTTCTATTAGCTAAATATGGTTCTTTAAAGTGCTTTGACCAAAGCCATTTTATATTCATGCATATGTGTAGATATGTTGTTATTTCATTTCACTACATATGAGTAGATATGTTATTTATTTTACTACATATGTGTAGAAATGTTGTCATTTTATGTTTCCCTACCACATTCCTTAATTAGATTACTTAGACATATGTGGAAAGTAATATGTTTCATGGTTACATCGGCTCCATCTGATCCTCTTGTTTCAAGTTGTCAGGCTTCTTATGCAAAGGTTAAGGCATTCTTCATGTTAGGAAGGACCTTGGGGGAGCTAAACATTCTGTTGTTGGTGTGGTAAAAGTGCATGGACCACACTCCCATCTTAAGATAGAGGAAGGATGATATATGATGGTTGGGGAGACTAGAACTTATAGAGGGACACATATTTGAGGCATCTTGTTTAACTCTACATTTGATGACATGTATATAATCAACTTATGATGATCATGTGGTTCTAATTATACTTAATGAATAATGTATCTATTATGCTCCTAGAATGTATTTATTAAATCATGCATTTTGATGGATGGATGGCATGTAGGTCAACATCCTTGGATAATGTGATGTATTTATATTTTGTAATGGAAAAACTAATTTTTAATCCTTGATTATGGTTAATGAATTAAATGGTGACTATTCAACTAGGTTTTTTCTCGCGTATCAACAAATTGATGATGTGGCAAATTCTTAGTAGGACATGGTTCTTACATATGGTATCATAGTAGTGTTTAAATGCTAGGGCCTTGGGCTACTGTGTTAATGTGCACCAATGTGTGTGGGTGCATGTGTTTGATTTGTCAACATGAGTAGTAGAGCTAGAAAAATGGATGGATCAAATAGTGGTCCACAAATTGATGAATCCAATCAAAGGTTGAATAATATATTGGCACTCCTATCCCAATAAGGGCCCTTGATATAATAGCAAGTTCAAAGGATGGATACCTTAAAACATGATGTTAGAGGTAGGCATGCTAAAGAGGGGGCAAGGAAGCAAGATGAGGATCACCTCTTGGATGTCCTACGCAGGCAGGAGGAGGAACAAAGGAAGAAAAAATAGGATGATCAACTGGTTGAGAATTAGGAGGCCACAAGAAGAGAAAAAGATAAAATATGATCATTGAATTGCTACAAATAATATTGATATGGTTTAGATTGCAATTGATTTGAGCAAAGACCTCAAGAAGGTCACCCCATCCACTTTTAATGGCAAAACTTCAAGGGAGGACACTGAAGCATGGATTGTCAATATGAAGAAATACTTTATTGTTTAAAATTACACTAGGAAATCTAGGGCTGTGTGGTCCATGTTTCAACTAATGGGTAAGGTAGCTACCTAGTGGGAAAACATGATGATAGAGAAGAAGTTTCAGCACAATGAGGTAACCTAGGAGGATTTTCTTTAGATTTTTTGCAAGAGGTGGTTACCTAAATTTTTTAATTACAAGAAATCGTCATAAATTTACAATCTATTACAAGGGAGTGGGACAATTGTGCAATATCATGAACATTTCTATCATTTGGTTAAGTATGTTCCACAATATCAAAATGACAAACTGTTCAAGGCCCAAAATTTTGTTATGGGCTTGCAACCTGAGATTTACAATGAGGTCAAAATGCATAAGCTTGAGATCATGGATTTTGCACTCTAAAGACTCTTAAACAAGACCAAAGACTGAAGGATGCAACCCCACTCATATCACATAACAACCAAAACTACAAGTGGGAATACTAGAATGATAGGACATATCAAGATGACATGTAGAAAGGGGATGGAAAGAAACAACAAATCAAAAATATGAAGCGAAATCCTAATAGGAACAAGAATAATGATAACATGAAAAACATCAGGAACCAAAACAATAGGATAAACATAAATGGAAATGAAAGGAATGGAAACAACATGAATTAAAGTAATAGGAATGATGATCAGAGAGGCTCACAACCAAGATGCTTTGTATGTGGTAGTAACCATTATACCAATAAATACCCTTAGCAATCTGATAGAAGACACTTTCCACCTCAGCATCACATTCACACTGCACTTGATCACAAGAAGGTAGATTATTGGGCCACTCCTATATAGATGTCTGATAAAAAATTTAGATACCCTATTTCAATTCTAGTTGGTACTAGTACTACATATTACTTTTTAAACCCTAAAATTGTAGCTAGAATACCTATTAGGGTTGGTTTTATGGCTAAACCTTGGACTATAGAATATGGTAACATAGTTGAGTGTCAGGTAGAATAATGTTGATTCTGTAGTGAGTTGGAACTCCCAAGATTCTAAACAAAGGTCAACCTACATGTGGCTCATTTGGGCTCATGTGATGTCATTCTAGGCATCAATTGGCTAAGTGAGCATAAATCCATAGTTAACTATTAAGACAAGGTCATTAAATACCTTGATGATTTAGGTCACTCAGTAGTACTAAATGGTATCAAACTCCCACTTGAACTGAGATAAATCTTTGCTATGTAATTGAAGAAAGCAAGGCAAAATAGATATCATTTATATGTGACTCATGTCAAAGACAAGGAAGAGACACCACCTCATTTAGAGGATTATCCCATCTTGCAGGAATTTAGAGATGTGTTTCTAGGTGACTTACCAAATTAAGTTCCTAAGAGAAAGTTTGACTTTTCTATCGATCTTATGCCAGGAGATGAGCCTCAATCAAAGTTTCCTTATCACATGACCTCCACATAAATTTATGAATTAAATACCCAATTATAAGAACTTTTGGATCAGGGTTTCATCTGCCCTAGTCTCTCACCATGGGGAACTTCTGTAATCTTTGTCAAGAAGAAGGATGACACCATGAGATTGTGCATTGATTATCACATGTTGAACAAGGTGACCATTAAAAATTACTACCCCCTCCCACAAATTGATGAATTGTCTAATAAAATGAAGGGAGTGACCGTGTTCTCCAAAATTGACTTGAGATCCAGATATCACCAACTTTAAATCAAGGATAAGGACATACCCAAGAGAGTATTCAGAACAAGATATGGACATTACAAATTTGTAGTCTTACCTTTTGGACTTGCAAATGCTCCTACCACTTTCATGAACTAGGTGAACATCATCTTCAAAGACTATCTTGAAAAGTTTGTGGAAATATTTATTGATGACATCTTGATATACTCCAAGAATATAGAGGAGCATGAAGAACACTTGCACATAGTTTTGCAATGCCTTAGATAGAGAAACTATATGGAAAAATCTTCAATTTTTCATTTTACCAAAAGAGATACATCACTAGGGACATATTTTAGTAGCAGATGGTATAATAGTGGACCCCACGAAGATAAAAGCCATTCTTGAATGGCTTACTCCTCAAAACATGGGTGAAGTTTGATGTTTTACTAGGCTTGCTAGTTACTACAAAAAAATTGTGGAAGGATTTTCTAGAATTATAGTGCCTATTACTTCCCTTTAACAAAAGGGAAATAGATTTGATTGGATAGAAGCATGTGAAAGGGATTTTCTGTTGCTGAAGAAAAGGCTTATTTATGTTCCTATCTTAATTATACTAGATCCAAATGGACATTTTGTTTTGACAACAAATGCTTTAGCGGCTAGACTAGGTGGCATATTAATGTAAGATGGCAAGGTCATAGCCTACGAGTCCAAGAAACTAAAATAGTATGAGGTGAATTATGCTCTACATGATTTGGAGTTGGTTGCAATAGTACATGCCTTGTAGATATGGAAAAAATACTTTTTAGGAAAGCCATTTGAACTTAAGACTGATCACATGGGTTTGAAATATATCTTCACTTAACCCCATCTTAATGCTAGGAAAAGGAGATGGTTAGAGTTCTACAAGGATGATTTTGACATTGAATGCATTAAGGAAAATGAGAATAGGGTAGCAGATACTCTCAGTCGAAGAAGGCACATCACTACTATTACTACTTTCAGGACCAACATGAGGGATTATATTCTATAGTATCTTTTAGGTGACACTCATTATGAATGGGTGAAATTAGCCTTGCATACCGACTCATCTAATCCACATTTTGATGATGATGGTTTACTAAAATACCTAAACAAGATATATGTTCCCAATTGTGAAGGGTTGTAAAAAAGTGGTTCTTGAGGAGATGCATTGCACTCCATTTTCAGGGCACCCAGGAGTAAAGTAAATGATGGTTGATGTGAGGCCACTATCCTTTTGGCTAGGACTTAAGCGAGGTGATAGAGTATGTTACCCAGTGTTTGGAATGTCAGCATGTTAAGGCTAAGCATGTTCATCTAGCAAGACTTCTTTATCCATGTGAGATTCCAAAGTACAAATGACAAGTTATTTGTATGAATTTTGTACAGGGACTACCCATGACTTGACACGAGCATGATGTTAATTTGGTTGTAGTACATCAATTAACTAAGGTATCCCACTTCATTCCTGGCATCCTAAACTATGGATCACCTATTTTGGCTAGAAAGTATGCACAAGAGATATTTTGACTCCATGGTGTTATGAAAACAATCATATTTGACAAGGATACTCGAATGACTTCAAGGTTGTGACCTTGTTGATTTTTGACTCAAACAACTGTATTATGATTATTTATTATGGAGATAACTAAAAGTAATTATCCTAATTTGGTGTTAATTGAAATTATGTGATACAATAATTAAATTGGTTTAGATGCTTAATTAAATACATAGTTGTACATGTTTTGATGCTATATGGAATCATGATGTTAATGACGTTATCATATTGTATGAATATGATAGTTTAAGAAATTTATTGGTTATGCTCATGTCATAATATGTTGACACTAACTCCAATATTAGAATCTTCGCTACCATATGTGAGTCTTTGAGTGGTTTCAGGGATGCCAAGATGTCAATGTGGTCAAGGTAGAGGAGGTTAGCTCCTCAAAAGGGGATGATCAGATATCTTGAGCAACCCCACACACCACTTAGATGTTAAATATTGATTTAATTCAATCTACATTTTATTTCTACCCTAAATATTTGAATGGTAAATTTACAATGATTAATATAATTATATATGACAGTGTTGACATTGAGTTATGTATTAGACAATTGGATGAGTAAATAAAATGTATTATTTAATGTCAAAGAACCATGAATTTTTTCTAAACAATGAATAGTTGCTTTGAATTGTTGTAATTAGAGGGGATTACATTTTATCTACATTTAAAACATGGAGAAATGCCAATATGATTAATGAAAACATGTAATGGTAGAAAATGATCTTAATGACATTAACCTATGCACGTACTTAACCACCTTATCAGAAAAGGGGATAAAATTAGTTTAGTAAAACAAGAGATAAAAATTATTTTTGGGCCAATTACAAAGAATGAGGTAGTTAAAAAGAGAATCGAGAAAAAATCTAAAAGGATGCAAAGCTGGAGATCAAGGGAGTTGGATTGAAGAATCACCAGTGTACAATTACAACAAGAACAACCAGGAGCAACCAAACCTTGGGAATCAAGCAAAATCTATAGGTTCCTTCTTTTTTTTCTATTTAATTTTATATAAGTGTGAAGGAACTAGCCCGAATGTACTTATTACTTAGTTGAACCAAATTCTACATGTAGTTCTTAATATCATGCTAACAGTTTATGTGTGTTGTTTAAGTAAGTTGCTATTGAAGTTCATGTTTTTCTCATCTATAAAGAAGTCATTAATGACTTGTAGACTAAAATGTAACAACAATGCAAAAGGTGGAATGCAAGCCTCTGTGCAAAACTATATTAGAATCTGTATTCCCCTTTTGGACTCCTTAGGAAACATCCACATATATCATCTGAAACCTTTCTAGAGGTGGCATGTAACAAGTGTACAATTTGTAGACTATATAAATGCTTCCACTAAAATCCATTGTTTGCATGTATAAGCTAGGTTGTTACAAAACTTGAAAAATATCACTGTACAACAATGAATTATAATTCTCTCTTAAACTTATGCCTACAAGCATGTCAATGCCATAACTTGCACATGTAAATCTTATAATGATGTAGACTCGGTTTAAAGGCACTGAGTGGAATATTTGAGAAAGTTAGTGAAATGGGATGATTGGACCCAACCTAGTGTTGACCTGGTTTTTCATCTTGTATAATTTTGTTACACTCTATAGTGAAAAACCAATAATCCTATGTTTAAATTGTGAGATATGTTAAAATACCCTAGATGAAATTATTTAAATTTCATAAAACCCTTGTTATGTGCCCTAGTTTTCAAAATTGAGGAAAGTGGTGTTTTATAAAAATTGTGTGGGAAGCTTATTACCCTGAGGTTTTACTTTTACCTTTTCCCATATTTATTTTAATTTTACTTTCGTAGAATTTAATTATATTTTCCCTTAACTATGTTTCTACCTTTCTTAAATTCCTTAATATTTTCCTAAAGTATCTTAACCATTGCAACATTTGTGTTTGATAACAGTTGATCTTTGAAAGATCTACAGTGAGCATTTCCCCCAATATGAATTTGCTCAACCTTTAGCAAATGTAGGGAAGCACCTACTTACCACGTAGCACTTTGTGACATTGCCCTTTAAATGTGCTACAAAAGCTTGAGATGTCAAAATGGCTTTAGTATTGTTAGATTGTTGTTAGAGCACATTGAGGATTTCAAGCAATTTCATTGGTTGAGCTAAATAGTGGGGTCACCTTTTCTATTATAAATAATGACATCGTTGATCTTGGGAAGATCTATGATAAGTGTATTACTACAATGAAAAGATGTGTGAAGTTTAATTGATGTAGGAAAGTGACCTAGCAATATGTGTACTTGGATGAGGTCATGCACCCCTAGTTTGAAAAAGGGTGGTAGTATGATTAATATAGTTGGCAAGTATCAGACAAGCTAGAGAAAATACATCATTTTATCGGCTACTCTTACTAACTGGGTCATAAAAGGTATGATATATATGCATTGTTGATCTTGGGAAAATCAATGGAAGGCACATTCTTGCTCCATGAAAGTGATCGAACTTTAACTAATATAGGGAAGCTCTTGCTTGCCACATGGACAAGTGGGGCCAGTCACTCAAAGGGTCGCTTAGTCATGCCAAGTTGGAACATATGCTGGCATGGTACATGATGATTGGTGGAGTGGTCTACGTGTTCAAAGAGTTGGAAAATGATTGTATAAGTGGGCCTGAATCTCTGAAGCCAGTCTTATAAAGTTGTAAGGAATTTCATGATCGTTGATCTCTGGAAGATTGATGATCAACACTTTACCATAATATAGAAGTGCTTGAGCATTATGAAATGTGGGGAAGTGCCTTGTTGATACATGGTAATTTCCAAAAGGGGTTAATGCAGCCATTTTGACTTCAAATTAAGCCATCTGATTCTTCAGGATCGACAATTGATTTTCAAACTTCATGGTGTGACACAAAATATGACTGTTGAAGCATTAAATTTGATCAATGTTGTTTTATGTGAGCTTAATGCCATAATAAAATTGCCAATTCACCATTTTTGAGCAATAAGATTGTAGAATTATCGTAACACAAGGATTTCCATAGTGAAGAGTGAAATTTTTGAAGGTTTTTGACATATTGCTAAGCGAATTCTAGAGAAGAAAAAGCAAGAAAAATGGGTAAGTTGTCTGAGCTTCTGAAAAACTGGGAAATTATAATTTATTTTAAGGTAAAATTTAAACATGCCTCCATGTAAAAAAAAATTGAGGAAAGTAGATTACCTATAGAGGGTAGTATATGATGATTTCTTGGAACAAATGCCACAGTCTATGAATAAATTAGCTAAGGGAAAAGAGCTTATTCTGAAAAGCCCTAGGTTATTGGTTAGTGAGGGTTTTGATGACAAGGAAAACTAGTTAAGTGATGCAGAAGTGCCTATTGGAGGATTAAGGATTTTCTGTAAGTGGTTTGTGGAAACAAAATTAGATACTCCAGTAAACAATGTTTGGGAATTCGATATAGGTAAATTGATTGTTCCAGGAGTCTTCCTTGATGATGATCTACTAGCAAAAATGGCAAAAAAGTATGACCCAAATACTAGAATTATGAAGAACCATATGGGTAATAATCTTTAAGGTTTCACTAGAACTTATCAAAGAAGTTTTTGAGCTAAACCATAACCATGTAATTCATGAAAAAATAGATATGGAAGGCCTCCAAGTTAGGTACAATGTGCAAAGAATATATCAGAGGGGGGGACCTTTGTAGGAGCATTTTGTAAAAATTGGATCATTGCCCTTGGTTACACAAAACACTACCGAGTCTCTGTTGAAAAAATACTTCAACCCTAGGGCACATGCCTTGTATTTTTCTCTTTGTAAGATCTTTGGCATGGATGAGCAAGATCACATTCTAGGCTCCATTTTTGTCATCATTGCTCAAATTTTTCAATATGCAATGAGTTCAATTTTTTATTTTGCTACTCACTTAGCAAAGGAGATTCATAATGGCTTAATAGGGATTGCAAAGGCTAAGGTTGATAAGCCCTTTTGTTGGTATTCCATGCTGATGTATATATGCTTATACAAGGGAGTTACCTTTTTCTCTAAGGAGATGAAACTAGAGTTGGAAAGAGACGGAGAGAGACTCCTTGTTTAATTATGGTGTGCAGATATGACATGGGAGGTAACTGATGCCAATTTTGTCAAGTTTGATAGATATTTTTCTTCTAGGCTCATAATGTTCTTAATAAGGAATAGGCCTAGGATACCATAGCCTCTATTAGAACTAATTAGACCTAAAGACCATGCTAAAGAGTTGTTGATGAGCCATAATTGGGGAGATATCATCCCATATGCAATGTCCATTATTTTCAGAGTTTATGGTTTTTTGAGAAAACCACATGTATTACCATACCAAGTGCCTTTAAAAATAAAGATTGTTGAATTATTGTGGCAAAATGGATCAGTTGAGGCAAGAGATTTGTTGGGTAAATGTAAAGGTACATTTTTTCCCTGTCTCACTATTGTTCACAATTTTGTTTTTGTTAAGAAGGGATAGAGGAACTTGGGAAAATTCTTAGATAGATATCAAATGGATCAGTCCTATGCTCATTTTGTAGACTCAGAGGGATTTTATGACCTCTTTAGAGAAAGGAGTAAGGCTAAAATTTAGAAGCAAATTGTATACTTTCTTGAGGATATAATCAGAAATAGGTTCTCATTGCAAGAATAAGAGCTCGTGAAGGAAAAATGGATAGTTTACAGTAAAGTCTCAGACTTTATAAATGCTTTTGAGCCAGAGTATGATCCCCTAGTAGATAGAAAATATTGGGGCATGAAAGTAGATATGCTAATGGAAAATTTTGCTAGGATTATGCAAACATTGAATGAGAAAAAATAAATCATTATAGAAGCATACCCAGACAAGGCCATTGAGGTGAAGAGGAAGATGGAAAGCATAATGATTTTGACCCTAAGATAGTATACATTATAGAAAAGAGTCAGGTATGTAGTGGCTAAGAATGTACAACATGTTCCTCCGTACAAAAGACCAATGTTTAAGAGCCCACCTGACACACATGCTCCCAAAAAACAAAAGTTTGAGCTAGGATCATATTCTAATGTTGAAGAATACTCACCCACCCAGACTCCACTCAGGATAGATGATGAAGCATTCTTGAGAGAAAAACTGAGGCAAATTGGAGGGGATAGGGATATTATGGTCACAAATACATATATTGAAGGAGTACCTAAAGAACCTACCATGCCATCACTTTATCTCGCTGTTGGAGATTATAAAGGTAACAAAATAGATTTTGTGATAGCATAGGTTCCCAAAAAAATATTAATTATGAAATTTTTGTAAAATCTAGAGCTTTTGCACAAGTCTTATGGAGAAGAAACATTGACAATTTTGAGAATAAGTGTAAGCTAATAAAAGTAGAGCAACCTAGTAGAATGGACTCTGAAATTGAAGAGGAAGTTAAAGCTAACTTCATGGAGGAATTTTCACAAATAACCCCTAAAGGGGGAAGACAATTATTAAAGGACTCAAGAATTTCAATCTTGCCCGAATGGGACATAGCCAATGTTATGATTTTTTATTCTGTCAGGAAAGGAAAAGACACTCAGTTTAAAACTAAGGAAGAGGTCCTACAGGCACATAGAGGATTGAAATACAATAATGATCACCTAGAATTGGTGATATGGTCCATTGAAAAATTGAACAAGATCAAAATACAAGAAGTTTCAAGTGCTAAGCATATGTAGGTAGCCTCATGGTGTATAGAGCAGAGGAGGTAGACAGTGAAAAAGTATCCAAAATGATTAGGGAAATGATGGAGTTGTGGTTGCTAAAAAGTATAAAAACAAATTCCTAGAGCTCAATTCCAAATTTGAAGAAATGTTGAAAGCATAGAAGGAAAGGGGAAACAATATACATCAATTAGAGGCTTAGGTAGCCCAAATGGATAAGCAATTGGGAAAGAGAAAAGTGGGAGAGTTTAGTCAGCCTCAAATTACTTATCCTCACCCCCCAATTGAGCCATTCAAGTCAACTCCCTTAGTAGAATTACCAGATACCTGACAGAGGTCAGAATTTTATACTACCGAGGAATTTGAAGAAGAAAAGAATAAACTTTGGGCCTTTCATGTAGAACTAAATGACTTATATAAGGACAAAATCAAGAAGACAATCTTATATTTTATGAACAACCGGTACAAATAATGGACATGTGGACTAAAATAAAGAATGGTGAAGATGCTTTAAAGCCCATCATGAGTAAATGGGGTAGCAAGGACAAGGATATCATCCTTTTGTTGATTTTAGTTATTAGTCTATCTTGTGAATAGATAGAAAAACCCTTTGATGTGGCTAATGATATATCTAATATTGATTAGAAAAGGGTTGCAATACAAAAGAAGATAATAATGTGTTTTTCGAAATATCATACTAAGAATTTTGAGCCTTTCCCCCATGCATTTAGAAAACTAGACAAATTAAAAGAAAAGGATGAATGGGGTAAAGAATTAGATGATTTATTATGCCTTAGAATAAATGGGGTTATAAATGAAAAAGGGCATGTGCTATGGGAAATGACAACTGAAAAAATCATTAAAATGCAATTATTCTATAATTCCATTAGAGAAGATTTTTTTGAAATTAACAAGTTAGGGAATTTTGTGATCAAGAAGCAACGAGAGGCTTTGAGTTTTGATTGGCCCGATGACACAATCTTTAATAAATGGATGGAAGATTTTGTGCATTCGAAGCAATTAGTAACTAGAGAAACCAATGACAAGGAAATGGACCAAGATGAGATGCAAGCAACTGATACATCAATTCAAGCAAAAGAAGACAAAGAAGAACAATCAGCTGCAATATTCAATGGTCCAAACTAATGACATGGCAATAGGAGAATTAGATGTAGTTGTTGTTTTAACAGTGCACAATGACATGGATGGAGACTCTCGAGTTGAAGTAACTCTACAAACATCTGAACCAGGTCCATCACAAGAAATTCTATTAGTTACATCATTCAAGGAATGACAACAAAATTAAAGCTAATCATGAACCTCTTAGCAACAAAAGGTGTAGTAGAAAGTGGTCCCCACAAAGGAATATTTATAATGAAAAGTCTTTCCGTTGCACTAATTTTTTTCTTTTGTGATAGTAACATTGTAAAAATCTTTATCTTAAGGACAATTGTCAGTACTCTCTAAGCCTGAAGCTTGTTGCATCTCACACAATATAAGTGAGATTCCAAAGTTAGATCAAGGGTTTGAGTCATTGTATAACTTTTAGTTTCGCTAAGTTTTCATTTGGTCTAGTCCTTGTTGCAAGTTTTATGATGTAATTTCCCTACAAATATGAGAATACATTAATTTTCTAGGATCATAGTGTCTTATCCTAAGTTGTTTTGAGTTCTATTTCAATGTTATATAATTCTCATAGATAATTAATACAAGGATGAATTGTTACCATATTCTTTTCTCTGAAATCTTGTCTCCATTTTTGTTGACTGGTTATTTTGAGGTTGTGTAGGCAAAGCCTTTCTCAATTGAATGCAACTAGGATAGGTTGTATATCAGTTCACTATTTCTTTTAATTCAATGGATTAAGTAAATGTTTTAGTGAATATGATAGGATCTCCAGGTAGTAAGAAGGATTTGTGTAAGATTGAGTTTCAGTGAGAATTGTTGATAATCTTGATTGTAATGTAGTCAATTAGGTCAAGAAATTTGATAAACTCTGAATCCTAATGGATGAGGCATTGATCTATTATTTCAGTTTGTATATGAAGAGATCATAGATGAATGATCATCAAGCACAATCTTAAAAATAAAAATCAATTTTACTATAAATGTATGAAGAGTGTCATTGCTGGTCAATACTTGTTTACACTTAATTTATGTGTTTTAGTTAGTTGTTGCTTAGAATTACTTGTAGATCTAAGAAGAATTGTGACTAATCTACTGTAGGGGATGATAATTATAGTAAAATGTGAAAGTAATATCAAATTCTGAATATTTTATCCCTAAGGTGCACCTGCCTTGGTTTTGCAGAGCCAAAAGAGTAGAAGATCTTTTATGATTTTGTTGAAGTTGGGTCTAGATCTAAAAATCATTTAGCCTATCATGGAAAATAGCTAATCCTTAGGTTATTTTGATCTTTAACATCTTGGTATCAAGTATTTTGTTGCCTAGTAGTGTAAACAACACCAACACCGAGCTAACCATTTTTTTTTTGTTTAACTTATGTGCTTCCATGTTACGATTTTGTTCATCAATTGAATGCAACAAGTTCAAAGATGTCTAGTTATTAAATGACCTATGCATATAAGGGATGAACCTAGACTAAATGAAAAACATAAATATTCGACAAGAAGGTTATTGCATCCATTCTAAAAAATCGGTAGAGGGAACCCCCTTATAAACAACCAAGCATCCTATATGATTCAACCAATTCAAGAACACCCAGCTACAGAAATTAAGAGTTTTTCTTGTTACATGTATAAATTCAAAAAGATAAATCTTGGAATTTGTTTGGGATTTTATGCTCTACTAGAGTGATAAGATGTGTGGATTGAAGGGAATTGCAGTCTATGTATAAACATCTCGAAACATATATTATTGATGTACATATATTTGTCCAATAGAAGAAACAATCATGAATACCATATTTAAACATGGGATCAAAATTGTTAAGAGTGATAGAAGCAGAGGTTCCTGGGTCATCACATAATGCTAAGATACAAATAAGATATATGAATTATGAATTCTTAAAGTTTTATGTGTTTCAGTCCACCTATAATATGTGAAGAATTATCAAATATAGTTATGGAAAAAAGTATAATATTAGAATGAATTAGTGCATAATTCTAAGGAAACTGTGCTATATTATGAGAACAATCATTACTATTTTGGTAACCAAAAATCAATGATGATTGAAGTCTTTGATTAGTTAAATGTGCCATTCCACAAATTCTCGAAATAAACTCTTAAATTATAAATGTTCCAATAATATTGAGATGATGCTCACATGAATGCCTGAATTCTCTCTTCAATCCTTATTTATTACATTTGATTACATCTCCAAATCAGAAGTATTGATTGTACAATCTATTACTATGCATAAGATCTAGAGGTGCATTATGAAAAGTTGTTCATTTCAAAGTTAATATTGATTATGGGTCTCCCTCAACCTTGTAGAGGAGTATATTCTCTTAATTTTATTGGTATGATGAATGTAGATAGTACATTCTCTCAGTTATGAATTTTTGTACATGTTCATTGTTCTGAGTGCATTTATGCTCCTTCACAAGATAAGTGAAATGTGGTTTTAAATCGGAGGGTTAGAGATGGATACAACATGCTTTGTTTCTCTTTATCTGCCAATTTTGATTCAAAATGGATACAATATATACTTTATTTATTTCTATAAGCTAAATTTGGCTCTTGAAAGTGCTTTGGCCAAAGTCATTTTATATTATTGCATATGTGTAGATATGTTGTTGTTTTATGTTTCTCTACCACATTTCGTAATTAGACTACTTAGACATATGCGAAAAGTAGTATGTTTCACGACTACACCATATCCATCTGATCCTCTTATTTCGAGTTGCTAGGATTCTCGTGCTAGGGTCAGGGCATTCTTCGTGCCAGAAAGGACCTCGACAGAGTTAAACACTCTGTGGTTGGTGTAATAAAAGCGTTTGGGCCACACTCCCATCTCAAACAACAAAAGGATGATTTTTTATGGTTGTGGAGACCAATACTTGTAGATGGAAACATGTTTGAGGCATCTTGTTTAATTCTATATTTGATGAGATGTGTATAATCATCTTACGATGATCATTTGGATGCATTTTTACTAATGGATAATGTATCTATCATGCTCCTTGAATGTATTTGTTAAATCGTGCATTTTGATGATGGATGGCATGTAGGTCAACATCATTGGATAATGTGATGTATTTATATTTGGAAAATCTAATTGTTAATCCTTGAGTATGGTTAATGAATTAAATGTTTACTATTCAACTAGGTATTTTTTCTGTGTATTAGCAAATTGATGATGTGGCAAATGCTTAGTAGGATATGGTTTTTACAAACGTTTAATACAACTTTGTATATTTGTGATTTCTTTATAATATTTTTGCTTTTTTTTTCATTTAAAAATAATAATTTATTAGTATATATTTTCTAATTGAAAAATAATTATTAATGCAGATATGCATTCTACAATGGTAGGATGGTGTGAGTGTTAATGTTAACTTTTATCTTTCTAGATTAAATTTGACAACTATCTAAACGTCAAAATTTTAAATTTAATTATAAACATAATATATTTTTAAAAATAATTTATAAACAACGCATTAAATATTTGTTAAAATTATAATGATTGGATAAATAAATCATCAATTTTTATTTTTATTTAAATGAAGATGAAAGAAATATAAAGAATTTTGGGTGTACTAAATTAAATTTCAATCATTTTATATTGATATTATGGGTATTCTTTAGATAGATTTATTTGAGATACTAGTTTAACTTCACAAATCTTTAAAAAAAATATTCCTTTTAACTTTTTAAATATTTAAGAATAGCTTTTTAAGAATACATATTTTTATTTTCGATCCAATTTTATGGGTTGTATGATTTAATATTAATATCAAATATATATGTTCTATGTTATATTTATTTTAAGTATATTTCATTTAAATAAAATTTTTTCATTGAACATTTTTATGAAAATATTAAAATTACCACTTCGAATATATCTTAAGAATTAATTTAATTTTTCTTAAATATTAAATTTATTTTTATAAATTAGAATAATAATAAAATTATTATGTAATAACAACTTTTAAATTTAATATTAAGAATGTATTGTGAGACTTGAAATTTGGTGGTTTCATGTCTCAATGTTCTCAACTTTATTCCAAAATAAATATATCCAACTACCCTAAATTCATATTCTTTATTTTTCTTCTAATGTATCATAGAATATATATTACAATCATAAGCATTACACCTCCTTTGGGTAGAAGCACTAATTTTTAGTTCCCAGGAAACTATCACATTCGTGAAAAGCAAATGAGTTTATTTATTTGTCCAATCACAGGCTTTAATTTATTTGCACAATTTTTCTACTTTAGTCATTATTTGTGATGACATTTTTGTCCAATTTCATATAAAGTATTTTTTTCACATTTTATTGGTGGTTGGTTGCTACAGTCATGAGTTTGGTCGTTTTTGTGTTTTGTTTTATTGTGTACAAAATGAATTTTTATTTCTCCAAGTTGTCTTGTACATCAAAAATTTAAAATATTATTTTCCCCTAAACTATAGAGCCATAAAAAAATATTTCCATAACAAGCACATAAAAAATAAATAAGAAAGCAAGACATTATTGACTATAGGTGGTGACTTTGCTTGTCTTGTATGTTTGTCGTACTGCATGGAATCAGATTAAATGAGATATAATTTTTGTTTTGTTTTTAAAAGACATTTATTTTCACCCAAACTATAGGGATATTAAAATATTCCCATAAAAATAGATAATAGATGTTTACAAGAATTTATAATTAATCCTTACATAGGACAAATGTTAACCTAAAATTGTGCCACAATTATATCAAAACAAGAAAAAAGCAAGAAAAATAATGCAAATGACAAAGAGAGGCATTTAAAGAAATATACCTAACATTTCACATTATTAGAGTGCATGTGGGGACTTGGTTTGTTGTTACTATGTGTCTTATTGATGGAATATGATTTAGTGAGTTTTTTTGATATAATCGTGGCACAAATTTAGGTCAACATTTGTCCTATGTAAAAATTAATTATGAATTCTTGTAGACATCTATTATCTATTTTCTATTTATAGCATTGTGTGGTAGTTTTCTAATTGCATTTCTTGAGGACTTTCCTCTCTGTCTTTAGTACTAGAAGGTATGTTAGTATTGAATATTTTTATTTTGATCACATATTTTGTTGTCTTGTTTTTGTAATCATAAGCTTCTTTTCAAATTTATGTTTGGAAAATCTATTTTATTCTAAAAATATAATTGTGGGTTTGTTTCTTGTTTGAAAATTTGATAGGGTTTCATAGTATTTCTATTATGTTTTTGAAATCTATTAAATTTTAGATCTATGCATATATTTTAGAGTAAAATAAGTTTGTGCATGGATAAGTGATTTTAAATTTAGATCAAGGGTCGAAATCTAGTTTATTCTAAAAATATAATTGTTGATTTTTCTTGGTTCAAAATTCAATAGAGTTTCATAGTATTGCTATTATTTTTTCAAATTTGTCAACCATTTTATTCTTACAATATATTTGTGTGTTTGTTTCTCGCTTAAAAATGTGATAGGGTTTCATAAAATTTCTAGTATGTTTTTGAAATTTGTCAAATTTGAGATCAAGAAGAAAACCTTGTTTCCCCATTTTACTTAGAAGGTTGTTTGTTGCCTACAATTTGTCTTTTTTTTGTATAACCTAGCAATAGCATTTCCTTGAAGAGGTGCCTCACCTCTCTTGTGTTTCCTTCCTTGCAAAGGCCAACTATCTTTTGCCTCTAAAAGTAAATGTAAGACCCGTTGTATAGTACCTTTCTTTTCATGCCCTGAAATTAGGATATTATATGTGGCAAAATCTGGATCCAATCCATTTTTCATCATCTGAGTTTTTAGGCTTTCTACCCACTTCAATACTTTACCTTAGTAGAGCCCTCAACTCTTCCCCATCTGGCTTGACACCTTTTCTCATCATATCTCATCCACCTGATAGGCCTTGTCAACCTCTTTTCTCTTACAAAACACAAGCAGAGTAGGGCTGTAAGACCTCAACTTGGGGGAGAGATTCAAACTCACCATTTTCTTCACCATTTCAAAGGCCATGTCACCATGGTTATTTCTTGATGAACTTCACCAGAGTCAAGCACCCCAAAGAGTCTATTATACATGTTTTATAACCAGCATGATGAGTGTTATGTTCTAGACAATTTAGGGTTTAAGTCGTAATTCCTTTCCCACACGACCTCATATATTATTCATGTATTTTTGTTCATACAATTTGTAGTTTATGATGATTGTTGTGTGCTGGATAACTTGGGGGTTAAGTGGCTATACTTTAACTACCTGACCTCAACTTATTCATCTATATTTGATTTGTACCTTTTGTGGCCTTATTTAAGGCTTGCACCTTCTTTATAAAAGGTCTTCCTATGTTAAGATACACGTCTTAGCTATGGTTTCTTTTCAAAAGCTCCAAAGCTTTTATTTTTTTGAGTTTTTTCTTTGGGAATGTGCCCTATACCACATTCATAACAGTGAAATTGGCAATGGGTATTAAATGTCTCTTCTTTGTTAAGATGCACATCTAATCTAGGTCTTCTCTTCATAAGCTTCAATTCTTTTACCACTTGACCTCATCTTATTCAAGCATGTGCCATACGTCATATTTGGTTTATGTTTGGGGCAAATTTGAGGACCCACAACCTCTAAACAAAGAAGTTGATGATGAGTAGTGAAGGTCATTTTCTTTCTAAGATGCATGTCTGTGTTGATGTCTTGACAAGATTTTGAAGTTGGTTTATTTTATATTATTTCAAAAGAAATTTGAGCTTTAAGAACAAAAAAAGTGCATTACCCATGGCCTCAAAAGAGCAGAGATATAGAAGTGCATTGCAATGAATAAAATTAAGCTTTATTCCTTGGGCCAATGCTTTTTCATAGAGTGAGATTGCTTGCGACATATGAGAATTCTAGATCAAATTGCAAGTGCCCTTCTGGAGTTTGATTCTATTCTTTATAAGCTTGGCACAACTTTTCTTTGATGTTATTCATAAGGATGATACTCATCACCTAAAACTTGTTATCCTAGCACTCAAAACTTTTAGGGCCCTTTATAGTAGGCATTCAAATCCTCCTTTTAAACGATCTAGAGCTGTGGATTTTAATGTTAAGATTATTTGTGTTCCCATTTCTTGGTTTTGAATATCATGAGGAACACTGCTACACAAGAAACAAGAGCCATAGTCCCCTCATGGAATCCTATCTTGTGAGTTTGCAGTAGCAACATATAATAGTTTGATTACTAGGAGTACATTCCTTAACCCAGTGAATTTGCTTGTAATCAAGTGTTTGAAAGTAGTAAAATAATCAAAGTTGATGCACTTAAAAGGAATTGAAAAGCAGTTTTTTTTTGTGATCATAATTAGAGAAATCAAAACTTTGTAGGAGAAGAATTTGGCTATTAAATTCTACATGCCTGGAAGAAGAAATTGCCCTGAATTGCTTTGCTTCTTCCTCTATTTTGTCCCTTCTTCTCAGTCAGTAAGATGATTTGGAAAAATTATAAAATTACCTACTTACAATTTTTGGCATCACATCTATTTACAATTCAAAAACCAATTTCTATTTAGCTTCCTATAATTTCAAATTGCCTAAGTAAAGAAGAGAACTGGCATAACATTGACAACATTTGTCAAGACTGTTACTATTTTGAACCAAGTTTTAGGAAAAATATTGAAATAATTGCACAATATTATAAAATAGATAAAACATAAATTAAAGTCTTCATTAAGACTAGAACAAGAAAAAGTCAAAAAGTTCATATTTTTCCAAGCAGTTGCCCTTTTAATTATACACAGCTCTAGAAATCCACTTCATCTGGGAATTAAGCTAAACAAAAATTTTGAAGGTTCATTAATTCAATGACCATTAGTTTTTAATCAAGCAATACATTTGCAAAGCACATAGTGATAAATGAAGGGAAAATAGATTTGTACTAACCAATCTTTTTAGAACTTTGTTTGAGAGTGGATTATTATTAAGTTTTATGTTATTGATAAGGTTGACTATTAGCCTAAATTTTTTTAAATCCGTAGTAAGTAATTAGTTGCTTCATTTGTTGGGAAATTTGTGGTTAGAGATGTTTTTTCAATATCCTTATTCATAATTTTACATTTGTTATCATCAAAACTAATGCAATGTGTAATTTGATGGAACTATCAATTAATAACCCCTCACAATCAAACATAGGAAAATCGAATACTAATGAATTTTTTTTTTCTATAAGAATAAAAGAAAAATTCAATTTTTTCCCCATATGTTGGATGATTCTTTGTCAGTGTTGTATTGGATTCAATGAAAACTTCAATTTGCAATAAACTAGCAAATTTAATTTTCCATTAAAAATGTTCAATTTCAATCCATGAGATACTTCTATTTAAGCCACATAAGTGAGATCCAATAACCAAAGACTAAGCATTACCTAACATACTTGAGAAAGTAGATTAAAGTGTGTGTGACATTGACATGGATGAATGCAAAGCCAAAGAAGCATAAAAATCCTATGGAAGAATCCTTCTAGAAGCCATAATGTGGTAGGTCAAAGGAATCCTTCTAGAAGCCATAATGTTTGCAGTTATCTTCCCTCCATAATTATGATGTTAACTACTCCGTGACTTCTTTCCACATTTATGGTTGTTGTGACCACATTTTGTTTGATATTTCTATCCTTATCGCATTATTCATCATCCACTAAAATTAAGAAAAAGACTCGATGTGAACTAATGTCCACATTCTCCTCAAGATTTATGTAGAGGGGCTTCCATGATTTAGTTCATTGTAGGGTCACATTCTATTGGTGTTTGGAGAGGAGACAAAAATAGTGATGTACAAGGCCCCACAAGAGACCTTTAGGTAGCAATCACACAAGAGTGGCAATTTGTGGTTGTGAAACTTATATATTATTATTATATATTTGTGTTTTGTTGTATTGTAATTGCACTATGTTAAATATATTAGCTATCTTGTTTTGCATGAATTTAGGTCTAAATGTAATCAAATTTAGACTATTTCATCATTTATTCAAAGATTTGTCCTACATTTTATAATTATCATTTATTATTATAGATTATAGTTGCTTGTTTGGACTTTTTTAAGACCTTTCTACTATATGTTATTACACAACCAAGTACATGTTTATATTTATTTGTATCTTATGATGTATCTAATGCCATTTATTTATCTTGAAACCATTGAGGAATATTAGAATGTGGAAAAGAGCATCTAGGAAACAAAGCCTCAATGAGAATATATTGCATTGTCTACATGTGACATCTTATTAGGTATCATTCATGCTTGTTTTTTGTCTTCGATGGTTCACTCGAAATTATAAAGGTGGTTTCCTATGTTTTTGGTTAATCAAAACATGACTTGAAATTCAATAGATTCCTAAGGATGTTCACAAATATGGCCAGTTCTTTCTTAAATTCAAAGTTTAGTCGATTAAGATAGACAAATCTAACAATCTACTCTTGCCAATTTATATAACATACCCAATGATGCACCACAATGGTACAAAAGTTCCACATTACTCTATCCCTTTAACAATTAACAACATAACCATACTAGCTAACATTGTCACCATACCACTTGCGTAATGCCCTGCCACTTGCTTTTGCTATTTGACAAAGACCAGAAGTTTCTTTCAAATAGGATTAGAATACTACATAGTTGTCATGTTATACAATAGGAAGAATGTTGACATAGTTATGCAAAAGCTACAATTAGTCTTTTACATGGTGGGTGGAGCTTAGTATCATCTAAACCAATGTTAGTGTGGGCCTTGGAGAACATAATAAAGTGGTGTCTAAAGGAATTTCAATAATTTAGGTGGGTATAACTATAGAATCCAATATGTGTACAAAAAAGATGATGTGATGGAAGTATACACTATGTCACTTGGGACATTCACATTATCAAAGGTATTGAATGAGTTGATAGAAGTTGTAGAAGGGAGTAGAAGCATAAGCATATGGGAGGGTGATGAAGATCACATGGCCTTGGTGCTGACATGTTATTTGATTGATATAGTAGGGTGGTATGTTTATGATTAAGATAGTTTATTTCATATTTCACATGTCACGGTGGGGATACCAATGAACCTCCTAGATCTAATGTGCATATCATAGCTGCAACATGACCAATTTTGATTTTGATTAATAGAGTCATCATAGATTTCACTTAGAAAGAAGCATTAATGTTGAAGAAGATGGGGGAATACATAGTGGGACCAATATATTCATAGGGTACAATTGAAATAAAGACATTGATCATAATCATATCTTATGTTACTGACAATATTTTCCTTGGATAGTCATGCAAATTTTAATTCATAGCCCCATGTAAAGTGGTATCCATTTTATGTCCAAGCATTTTTAGTAAGAATCATTTATGCCAATCTATCAATAAAACAACATTTCCCACTTAAGAACTTTCTTATTATATTTTCCATCATTAGAATATCTCATTGGTAAAAGAGAATATTTGATTTTATTTATGAATAAAAACTTTCACCAAATTTCTTTGAAAAAAATAATAATGAAAATTTTAATGTTGTCTATTGTTTTTGTTGAAAGTAAACCTACAAGCTCATATTTTCATGTTAATGATAACATGTACTGCATCTTGAATGTTAATATATTGCTATAATAAATAAAACATTGCAAAAAAACACAGAACTAATGAGTATTAATGTGCATCTTCTTGATTTTTCTTTTCAATCATGAAAACTTGTGTTATAGACAATACTTGCGACATGTTTTTCAAAATCTTAAATAATTACTTTCTCTGTTCAGAGAATTATACTAGTGACTAATATAACTAGCTTTAGAAATTTCAAAAATTGTAGAATCTAACAATTGGAAAGTTGATAATAGACTTTATAACATGAAAATGGATAAGCAAGTATGTATTTCAAGGCCACAGTGGGACTGTCCCATTATAGGACCAATTGAATCAACTATAATGTGACATGTCTTCATATTTGACTGTTCTTGTGTCGAGCAATCTCTAAGGACATTGATAGCTGAAGACTCTCTAAAAAATGCTTCAGGAACAATCTTCTATGCTGATATTGTTTCACAATTCTTGTCAAATTGTATGGACTTGCTACAAAAAGCAACAGTTATTGAGAAAATAGAAAATGCTTATGTACGATAATACTTTGTGCCACCAACAAGATATCATCAAGCAATTTGTGCATATTGAGGAACTCAACATGCATCTATTATTGGTGGCCTCTTTTCCCATAAAGCACTTGAAGAGTGTGAGGTTGTATCATGTGTTTATAGTGTTGTGCATCTAGCTATTACTAATGAATGTGATCTTGTTCTAGTTCATGCATTAAATGCACACGCTGCTCACTTGGGTGAACATCTTGTGACAAGAGTAACAAATGTGTACAATGCATTCATGTCTTTGTACATAGATCTACCCAACGGAACTAGTGTTCCATGTGAACAGAAGCATTCAAGTGAGAAACAACTCCAAATTGAAGCAGATTTGACTACTCCAACTATAGATTTGATTGCTCCAGCTCCTTCAACTACAAGCTCTTCATGAACTATTTGATTGTCTAGTAGTACTATAAATTGACTTCTACTCATAAATTGAAAGTACTAATGTCCTAATTATCACATCAACCTTTTCCTATGGTTACATGTATGTATGAAGTGTGAAAAATAGCATAGAGACTTATCCTTTTCCTATTGTTACATGTATCTATAAAGTATGGAGAATACTGCGAAGACTAGGTGCTCTATCTAGGCACTTTATTCTATCAATGAACAAGTATGTACAAGTAATATGAGTATTGTATTGATATATGAATAAAAAGATTATGAAAGTAATGTCTCTTCTAGCTTTGTTATGAATCTAATTGGTTGCAAAGTTAGGATACTATAATTACTATAGAGAACTTTAGAACTTGAATACTAATTATACTATTAACATGCAATGAATAGTGGAACACATCAATGCAAAATTAAACATTGTAATTGATAGTCATCTGTTGCACATTTATTGAATAGTATGTATGGAATCATTTATATTAATGATATTTGTATGATTATTTCCATAAAAAGTGTATTGATGAAAGAATGACACTAAGTTGAAGATATATCTTAGAACTAACTAATGCTTGGTAAATTCTAAGAAATGTTCCTCATTGCAAATAGTTTTTTCATCTCCATATTACACGAGTATGGATTTCCTAGATGCATTTATTTCATTAGATCACAATATGAATCACCTCTCTAAAAGTCCAAAATCTAGTATTCTTGAAAAAAATTTAGATCTTCAAACGAAAGCCAAAGAAAAATATTGGAAAGATATTTTTATGATAAGCATGTTTTCATGTTTAGATATGATGGATGGGGAGACATTCAACCAATACCAAACACTAATCAAATTTTTGTTCTATCCCCATTAATGACTAATGGTGAATTAATTTACTTAAGACATCTAGTGCGAGAATATAGGAAAGCTCATATCATAGTTTATTGTGAAGATATCATAAGACATTTCCCTCCTGGAAATCACATTGTAGAACAATTGACAACCATTTTCAATCTAACATGCAAGACATTATTTTGTGAACTATTACCATTTAGCATGGATGTTGAAGATGAAACACTTTTATCCATAATAAACCTTGTGGTAACATATCCAACCTTTTCACTTGAATGGATTATAAGACATGACAATACAGAGATTCTTGGGTAATGGTATGATGATGATACGGGAGCCTTGGTAGCTAAGACCATAAAACACCATTACTCATGTCATTTTTTTCTTATATTTGAGAATAATTTTGACCAACTTGGCATTCAATTTGTAGCATATATTGGGAGATGGTGCCTTCTTTACTGATGAACTAACGAGTACAAGATGACAATCACCATAAGAATATAGTGATGATGTATAAGCTTATGCTTACTATGAATGAAAGTTCACAAATTGCATGGAAAAGCTATAATATTTTTAACTATGACATAGTATAATATGTATTTGGTCATTTCTATGTCATTTGCTTCTTAATGAAGTATCCATTTAGGCTTCAACAAATGTACTACAATATGTATCTAGTAATCTCCATCTCAATTTATAATATATTAGAGGTTGTTTTGAACTTTGACTATTGCAAACATGCAGATCGCTTTGTTCAGGTAACCATTTTTTTGCAAAGTTTACTAAGAACTAGTAATAGTTTTATCTACTATGTTTAATGTGTGCACAATGATTATGCTACATAATAGATTATTTTTCACATATGTAGAATAAGAACTAGTGACCCAATTAATTACATCTAATGTTGTGAAGGTTTGATTATGCTTTTCTTAATATGACACTTTGATTGCAAACCAGGAAAATCAACAAGGACCAAATACACAACCTTGGCAATTGAGTGAAGAACAAAATAGTAAGTAAAGTTATACATTTGATTAGAATCCAAAAATTTCAAAGTTACAAGTTTCCAAAATCTACTTGTTTCCTTTTGTATTATTTCCTTAAGATCCATGTTAGCATTTCATAAGATCTCTATTGGCATAAGTTTCTGTGTTCAAAGTAATGATTGCTAACAAAAAAAGTTAGAGAAACATTGTGCTTGAATAGATCCCATAGATGCAAACTTACTAATTGTATCATCTTCTTGACAAGCTTACAAAATCTACAATCAGAACCTCATAGAATATATTAGAACACATATACACATTTGTAGGTCGAGACCACCCACAATCTAAGAATTTGTTTTCCAATTTTTGAACTGTGTCTCTAGATTGGTGATCCCCTTGCAGTGAATGGAGCATATCCACAGAACATGATGACTAAGTTGGCTGAGAACAAAATTGACCATGTGCCTACCTATGATGAACTTGTAACAAAAGCATGGATGGCACTAATCTTGATAATATTGGTAGATTTTACACTATTCTTCATAATGGAGAATACTTCATGGTTTGTAATGTTAATTGTAGTGTGTACAGTAGTCATATTGTATGCATTTGGTATGTAACCAAGCAACATACAATAATAGTAATGTCACTAGTAATGACAATAGTAATGACATTTAGTATTTATCGACTAGTAGTGTTGTGATTGATTATATTATGGAAATAATGTTTATAATGGAGATAAGTTATAAGTAACTATTGACAAAAGATGATTATAAAGAATATGACAACAACCATTTTTTAGATACTATTTTCTAGAATTGCATATCATTTTCATTTCTTTATAATTGAAACTGTTGTTTGAGAGGATTGGTAATTTGTAATGCAATGTAAATATTTATGTATTGAAACATGTCTTAACAAAAGTTTAATTGTGATATAGAAACATAAAAGAAGAAATGGAGAAGACATATACGGGTGTTCGTAAGAAAGCATCTGGTCAATTTTTAGCAGAGATAACATTGCCCAAGCTACGAAGACAAAAATGGCTGGGAACATTTGACACAGTAGAACAAGTAGCCTTTGCATATGACATGGCCAACATGTCGATGAGAGGCAATAATGCATACACCAACTTTTGCCATGTCAATTGTACACCTCATAATCAACCTTGCAATGTGCAGAGCACTCAGATCTCAACTATAATGAGATCAAACAGGAAGAAACTAAATTCATGAAGTTGTTTGAATTGCAAGAACGTATTGAAAAAGTTGAAGAAAGCAAAGGATATATGTCATTTTGCAATGGATCTAAAATTCGTCCAAAAGAAAAGTCATATCGAGGTGTTTGGAAACATTCAAGTGGTCATTATGTTGCACAAGTGTGGAATCCTATACAACAAAAGCAAAAATGGCTAAGAACATTTGATACCAAAGAGGAAGTTGCTATTGCATATGATATGGTTGTAATTTCCTTCAAAGGACACAAAGCTATTACAAATATTATGCGTCTAAATACAAAGATACATGAAACAAAAAGTATCTCACTTAGAGAAAGATCAACTTGGATTAAACCTTCAAGTTGAACAATATCCAATAGAAACATATAGAAATGGTCCATTTTCAATGGTCTATACAAATGATCATTTTGGTCATACAATACCTATCATTGAGAACCAACGCTTTCTAACTATGATGCACATGAAACCTAACATCCTTGAAAGTTTTCATACAAATCTAGTACAAGATCTTTCATGGAAATAACATATCAATTCCATATATGTTGCTAGCATAGATAACATGTATTCTTTAGAAAGTAACACAAAAATTCACTATCCATTATCCGAATCAACTTATCCTAGTGCAATTAGACTACCCAATTTTGAAACAAGTTATCAAAGTATGCATCCCTCAAATTTGATAAACTTATGCCCATTGCAACTATTGCAACAAGATGTTTCCCCCATGCACCTATCTCACGAAAAATGGAATTCTACAATTCTCAAAATGGATTCAATTATAGAAAAATATGCTAGTAATGTTCCCAGAGAAAATGTTCCTTCATTTCTAAACAATCTTGCTACCAATCCTAACAATATAGACATGCATGGTGTTAATTATGACACATTTGACTTATCCAGTTTCCATGTGACATCCGGATATATAGGTCTTGATTGTCATGTTCTAAGTGATAATAATGTCATTGAGCTTCACCATTGAATTTATGATTCAAATGGTACACGCATAGAGCAATCTCAACATTATTTCTATTGCTTGATGACATAGAATATCATATTTGATGCAAATATGTGAAGAGAAGGTGCAAAAAGCATAAAGATAACATGGAGACATGATCATAGCAATTTTTGTATTCACTACTTGTGTTTTGTATTAACATTTTTCTTTTTTGAATATTTCATCGATGACTATTTAATATTGTGGTGGCGATGTGAAGAGGAAAGGTGAAAAAAACATAAAGATAACATGGAGACATGACCAAAGAACAAGAGGAGTATCAATTTTTGTATTCGCTACTTGTGTTTTCTATTTGCATTTTATTTTTTGAATATTTCATCAATGAATTCTAATGATGCAACATGTTATGTGTTTTTAGTCTGGTATCTTAATATATCTTTTTCTAATATATGATAGTAGAAGAGATAAGAAGTATAAGTTTTTGTACTACCTACATGTCTTCAAGTTAAAATGTATCATTATGAATTAGTGTATCCAATTATTCCTCTATAAAAATATTAATGTGGAAGCACACTTTTCATGTCATGACAACCATAGTCCAAATCTAAATCATTCTATGAAAGTTGATTGTGCCATACTAGATACTTGTAAATACATATGACTAAAGATTGCAATGTATAGTATAGTTTCTTATAGCAAGTGTAATTTTAAAGAATGAAAAAAAAAAGTAAATAATCCAAGATAACTAAAAATAGTATATTGAATAGATGCATCTTGTCATGCAGGAAAGAAATATCTACATGTAACAAAGAAACATTGTGCAAATATACAAGTGACAAGAAAACCAAGGTGGTACTAGTCCTTTTTGGAACATAAAATGATACAAAATGAAATAGAAATTATAGGCCAAGAGTATTACAAGCCAACATGTCAAGTTAAAACTTGTAGTATTGACATTATACTAGAGAATGAAGGACTATGCAGAGTACCAACATTCAAATACAACATAGGAGACTACTTATTTGACTCCTTGGAATTCCTACTAAATTATAGATACACATCACTTGAGCTGAGAAATGGGACCATTGATTACTTCTTACAATGCAAACAAGAAGGTGAATTAGAAGCATTTCATTCATATAGTATAGAACTTCATCCATAAACTCTATACAAACTGCACCAAGTACATGATCCAAAAACATATTTGTGTAGAATGTGACTTTCTGCAAAACAAAACACACACAATGGAGAAGTCATACTATGGGGAGATATATTTTACATTCATTGGTTATCCAAGTGGTTAAAAATATAAATATGCATTTGGTCAACGATAATAGGAAAAAAGTACCTGCACTTCAATGAATCAATACAAGAAGAGGCATACTCAATCCCCTTTTATGATTCAAATCCTATTGCTAGTCACTTTGAACCACTACCAAGATTACAGTAAGAAAAAAATCATTCATCAAGCACATATGCAATACAACAAACTAAAAAGATTTATAAAAGAGCATAATGCACAACACATTGCAGAAGTTGCAAACAAAAATAATATAGGACATGACAAGATGCACATTAAAAATATCAAACTAGAAAACCCTAATAGAAAGCATGTACTTCAACTATGTCACCTCAACAGATTTATCAGAGATTCTCTAAGTAATACTATAAAAAATACAACAGATGCACTTCAACTATGTCATCTAAATAAATTTATTAGAGATACACAAAATAATACAACAAATGATGCAAATTAGAGCAAGAACACTCAAAATAAGTCAACATACACATCTAGAATCCAAAGAACAAAAAAAAGAGGCAGGACAATGTCATCTACTAAAAAAACAAAAACTAGATTGTAACCAATAGAGATATTTGAAACAATAATCCAGGATATACCAAAATGTGCTCAATTCGTAACTATTGTGTTTCATGAAAAACATTAGACCAATGAAATAAAAGGAAAAGAATAACTATTATACTCTAATGCAAATAAAATATGAAGCACTGAATAATTTCATCTGCCGAACATGCTTGTTTGCATTGAAATAATTCAACCTCCCAACATATAGTACACCAAAAAATATTAGAATTAATGAATCAATAAAAGATATGCAAATCTTGTCACAATTGGAAGAATGACTAGTGTCAATGAGAATTGAATTTGCTCAAATATGGGAATTGGGATACAAGAGATCACGAGTGGGACCGATAGGTTCTATTATCAATGTTCCTGTGAACACAAACATCATACAAAATGCACTACCACAAGCAACCAATAGCACAACAACTATTGACATTGCTCTCAAAAGGCACCTATAATACAAAAATTCATTTCAAATAGGAATGGTGTGGCCAAATGTAGTGATGCAAGCACTCTCAAAACTCACAAGTACACCACTACACATAATGGAAAATGTTAAAATAAAATATGATTAGAAAGAAGCTCTTGAGATTAATGTTGATAATGAAAGGACATATGCAAGTTCTAAAGATGAAACATCCTCTCCAGTTAGTGAAAACGCAACACATTTAGATGATGACAAAGAACATAATGAGCCTTTAGAAACCCTAGTACATGGATTCATTGAATCTAGATCCATACATAAAATGCAAGACAAGATAATTGATGTCGCATCTGCACAAGAGCACCGCCCAATTGGAATATTCAAAGACAAATATGTTGAGGAAATGAATTTTTCCACATTATTCTTTGGAAAACCATGTGACGAAGACATCAGTCAAAGATTTTCTTACCAAAAGATTGCACAATGGGAACTCCTAGAATCAAAAAGGTGCTTTGCATACCACACAAAAAAATCTTCTTCAAGACTATCAAGATATTGGTACAATAGGTACTTTGCACAATGTGGATAAGAATATGAAAGAGACAATTGAAAGGATGCAAACTCCAAGTGAAAGATGTTAAGCAAAAACCAAACTTGGAAAGAATTCTCAAATCAGACATTGGACATGTTGACTTCAAAAGAATAAGAATATCTCCAGACTACGTACACCAAATTAAGAAGAATGTTTTCGCAATGATACACCAACTAGGGCCTCCAACTTTTTTTGTTACTTTTACTAGTGTAGAACAAAATTGGGATCCACTACAAGATTATTGCAAAGTGTTGACATCTTGTATCCTTAAGGTTCTCCCTTTGGTTATCTCCCCATAGCAAACTAGCTTTGTTCCTGGCAGGCAAATTCTAGACTCTATCATGATGGTTCACAAAGTTATTCATTCTTTGGAGGTTGGGAACGGGGAAGGCTTTCTTCTAAAACTGGATCTTTCAAAGGCTTATGACAGGGTGGACTGGGGATTCCTCAAGGCTATTCTCCTAGCCTTTGGTTTTGATGACCAGCTTTGCAAAATTATCCTTCAACTGGTTTCTACCCCTTCCCTTGCTATTATGGTTAATGGTGCTCCCTCAAATTTCTTCTTCCCCTCTAGGGGGCTTAGGCAAGGTGATCCTATCTCCCCTATTCTTTTTATTATTCTTGCTAAGTGTATTGGTAGACTCATTTAGAGGAAAAGATAGGACAAATCTCTATAAGGCCTCAAACCATCATTTGGCAATGTTTCTTTCACTCATTAGTAGTTTGTGGATGACATCATTTTGGGAGGGGAAGCCATGGTTCAGGAGACCAAGGCTCTGAAAAATGTTCTCGACATTTACTCTAAGGGGATAGGACAAATCATCAACTGGGAAAAAAGCTCTGTTTTCTTTGTTAATACTCCAGATGAACGGCAAAGGAAGATTGCTCGTATCCTAGGTTGTGGGGTGGGTTCCCTTCCTTTAACTTATCTTGGGATCCCCTTGGGTCTGAAGCCTCCAAACTCTTTTTGGAACAGAATTCTAGATAGATTTAATAAAAAGTTGGCTGGCTAGAAAGGAGCCACACTTAGCCAGGTAGGAAAATGTATCCTTGTGAAGTCCACTTTGCAAAATCTTCCTACTTATGCTCTAAGTCTTTTTGTGATTCCAGTCAAATTTGATAATAGGATGGAAAAAAATCCAGAGAGATTTCCTCTGGTCTAGCCTTGAAGATAATAAAAGATATCACTTGGTGGCTTGGGATAAGGTCTACCTCCCCAAAAGCTTTAGAGGGTTAGGAATTAGGAAAATTAAGCACCTTAACAATGCCCTATTGGCTAAATAGATGGCACATCCACCACAGCACTGGAGATTGGAGGGATACCATTATGGAAAAGTACCTGAGAAGACCATCTGTTAGGCCTTTGTTAGGTGAAGGAGACTTGTCGGTTGGTTCTTTTATTTGGAATGGAATTCTCAAGGCTAGACCCTTGACAAAATCAAAGGCAGTTTGGAAAGTGGGGATAGGGGATAACATCCTCTTCTGGTAGGATAACTAGCTAATACAAAGACCTCTTATTAATGATCACATCTATGAACGGTGGGCTCACACTTGCATCAGGAGATTTGGCCCCAAAGTTAGTGACTACAAGATTGATTAGGGTTGGATTGACTTGGCTTTAATTTTGCAAGATCTCAAACCCTTAATGAACATGCTCAACTCCGTCATCCTCAATAGCAAAGGTGATGAACTTATCTGGAGTGCTAACTCTACTAGGATTTATTCGGTGACTTTTGGATACCTGTCGCTTTGGAATAGAATGGAAAAACCGGTCTGGGCTAAGGTATGGACTCTGGGCCTTACTCCCAAAATTAATATTTTTTTTGGCTAGTAATGCAGGATAAAATCCTCACCCTGGATAATTTAATTAAAAGGGTAGTACATCCGAAATTGGTTTATTCTATACAAGGAAAATCTAGAGATAGTTGATCATATATTCATTCATTTCCCCTACTCTTTAGAGGTATGGGATCTTATAACAAAGGATTGGAAAGTTTGTCGATGTAAACCAACCACCATAGTGGATTTCTACAGTCAATAGGACAGCCTGCATAGAGGCCTAAAATATGAGGTCATTAGTTCTTGGTCTCTTCCTCACTTCTACTGGGGAATCTGGAAGGAAAGGAATAATAGAATTTTCAGAGAAAGGGTCACTCCTGCCTTTGTCTTAGCTGATAAAATCTAGGGTGCTATTAGAGAAAACTACATGGTCACAAAAAGGGGAAACCTTGAGGAAGGGGGGAACCAAATGTAACGAAAGAAGGATAGGATGATAAAAAGACAAGATGCAAGGTGGTCTTTCCCCCCAGAAGACTGGCACAAAGCCAATTTTGATGGTTCGTCCAAAGGGAATCCAAGGTTGGCTAGATGCAAAAGAATCATTAGAAATAGCCATGGGATTGGAATTGTTGCTCTTTCCTACTCGATTGGGAATTAGACTAACCATTTTGCTAAGGCCAGTGCAGCCTACCATACAGTTAAACTGGCTCTCAAGGTTGGAATCAATAGCTTATGGCTTGAAAGTGACTCATTAAACAATTTTAATTGTTTAAAAGTTATTGTGTCACCATCGTGGACTATTCAAAACATGATAGAGGAAACTCTTGCCGACCCAAAAAAATTCAAAAGGGTACACATTGGACACGTGTACAGAGAGGCAAATCCCATGGCTGACTGGTTTTGCCAATGAAGCAATGAAAAGAAATATGGCCATGAGTTGGAATTACAACGATATCTTTCCGACAGCCGTGAATGAGATCTTACACCTAGAGCATATCTAGGGAAGTATGTTTCAAATCTCGATTTAATAGTGCTAAGTTATGTGAGACGTCTTGCATGCCAATGCCTTAATGAAAATTATGGGATGATCATGAATTATAACTTCATTTCGTACCTCTAGGACACTTTCTAGGCATTATCCCTTATTAATGCAAAAGACAATTTTACATGCAATTCGCAAAGAGAGGAAAAATATGTAGGGAAGGAGAAAGTGAGTTGTTTCTTTGTAATTGATATGAAAATGGTGGGAGAGAATAGTAGGAGGGAGCCTATGGGGGAGGCTGAGAAGTGGAAAAGCAGAACGAAGGTCTAGAAAAGGTTGGAGAAAGGGGGTGTCGCCCGATATATCAAGAAATTGCATGGTTTCGATAAAGAGGTGACCAATATCATGGTAAACTCATGGAAGACATGGCGAGTGAAATTTGATGGTGTCTCACATCAGCTCAATGTGGATGTAATTGCCCAGGTCACTGAAATCCCCAATGTAGGATTCAATTTCTTCAGGGACAAAAAGCTTTCGTCTAGCACTGTCAAGGATTTCACTAAGGATGCAAAAGAAATGAGGAGACTGGTGAAGGTGGAAACCTATTATGAAATGGACTCTATTAAGAAGATATGGTGATATATCTTGCGTGCGTTCATTGAATTTATCTCATTGGACACTAGATTTGACTAGGTAAGGACTCACCATTTCATTTTATTGAATCATTTTCGGCATGGGGTTAAATTTTCCTTTCCTTTCTACTTATTCTCTTCACTTAGCAATAATATTGAGGGTTTTAAAAAGAAGTCGAGTGCAAACCCTGCCCTCCATGAGGGTTTATTGCTTCTTGTGTATGATTTCTTCAAAGCCCAAACAAGGGTAAAAGCCATTAGCTCCACAGGGGGAGGTTCGAAAGATTTTGGAAGCTCTAATTTTTCTACCAATTCTGAAGATGTTCAAAGCTTAGACTCGGAAGCGGGGGAAGACACCTCTTCTTCGAGAAAGAAATAGAAAAAGGGAGAAGTTGTTTCTCCATCTTTTATTAACATTCCCAATAGAAGGAGCCCTAGGATTTCAAACCCTAAACCCATAATCCAAGGTGAGGATGACTATTGTGAGGAAGGAGATGAAATGATGAAGTTAAAATTCTATCCGAAAATCCTAAAAAGAGGAAAGTTGCAGAGGAATTGATCTCAGAGAGGAGCTTTGAGAAATCCCTTGAAACCCCTGGTCCTCGGCCCCAAAGCCCCCAATCTCCCATGGCCCCTGCTCCCTCACTGCCTTAGTAGAAGAATTTAGAGGTTTTAGTGGATGTTAGCATTAAGGAGGTTCAATGCTAAAATGGCCAAAATGGGGATAGTTAGAGAGGAAATAAATCCACAAATCCATGAGGACAGGGAGGGTAATATAAATTAGGAGCAACTTATTGACCCTGCCCTAGTTGTCATTTTTGATAATGCTCTTGAACCTAGCCTCGACTTGCTTAATAATGCAAAAAATTGCATGATTGACAATTTCCACTCAATCAAGGGGATTTTTCACGAGCTTGAGGAATTAAAAGCTAAAGTTGGCTAGATGGATCTTCAAGTCAGCAGCAGTGATCAAGCTCCTCTAGGTGACCAGGCAGGTCGCATCACTAGGGTGGAAAGGAGACTGTAGAGTTTAGAGGCCTTTAATCATAACCATACCAACCAGATGATTGACACCTTGGCCACTCTAAATGAGAACATCATTAGTCTGGGTGAATCCCTTAAAGTAGTTGGAATTAGGAGGGTCCAGGAGGAAAAGGACAGGTGTGAGCTCATGCAAACTGATGCTAACAAGGAGAAGATCAAGGACCTGGCAAGTCGACAAGATAACCAGAAGCAAGAGGTTGTGACTACGAAAACTCAAAGAGACATCAAGGTAGCCAAGATAATGCAAGAACTCGAAGGACATACATATTAATAGGGGTCTTCTGTCCTTTAGTCTTGCCTGTTTTCCTGTATGGATCCTATAGCTTTTTGTTCTATCTTTCTAAGTTGTTTAGGCTGGCTTTTTCTTTCTGGTCGTGGGTCTGTTGTTTTTTGGTCTTATGTAGCTAGCTTCACTTGAATTGGGCTTTTATTTTTATGCTCGTTTATATGTAAAAACTTTTGGGTTTTAGGATTCCTGTAAAACCTATTTTTCTTAATAAAAAACAAAATTGGGATCCACTATTAAGTGCACTTGAACAATTGCACAATGTGCATTAGACAAAAATTGAACAACAACAAGAGTATGAAATAAAATGTGACAAATTCAATTTGATAAAGAAAGACCCAATGACTTGTGTATGATACTATAGGCACAGAATAGATGCAATGAAGAAATTAATTTTAACTGATGAATCATTCTTTGGAAATGTTGTAGATTACTTCTCAGTATCTGAATTCTAGAATCGAGGAAATGAACATGATCATTTCTTACTCTAGGTAAAAAATGCACCAATATATGGAATGGATAGCAATACATCCATCACAAACTTTATCAACAAGTACATTACTTATACAATCAAACATATAGAGCCTAGTCTTTGAATAATTCACAAGCACCACCACACAAAGTGATGTAGAAGACTAAGAAAGATATCATGTAGATACAATTTTCCTTTTCCAACTCTCCAAAGGACAATAATACTTGAATTGTTGTTAGAGAAGAATGAAGCAGTAAGTTCAAAAGCAACAAGTATCTTTGCAAAATTATAAAAGATAAACTATGACCTGTCATACACATTTCAAATGTTCTTCTATGAAGTTGGAACTAGTGAAGAAGAGTATATCTTGGCTCTAAGATCAACTCTACAACAATCAACGCTCTTCTCGCCACAAAAGCCATTAGAAATTTGGAATAATAGCTCTACAAAGAAAATTCCACAACCATGGAAAGCTAATACTGATGCATAATTTGTACTAAATGCATATGCTGCAACAATGTATTGTAGCTCATACATGACAAGAGTGGATAAAACAATGACAAATACATTTAAAAGAGTATACAATGACCACCAAAAAGATAGTATTGATGCAATACGAATGATAACAAAGCTAGGAAATGCATTGCTAAATTTACAACAAATGTCATCGCAACAAGCAACACACATAGTTCTATCATTGCCACTAAATCATAGCTCAAGAAAGTGCATATTCATAGACACAAGAGATTATCACAATCATACATTTATACTCAAACACAATAAAAATTTACTTAAAGAATCTAATGATTCAGAAAATGTCCTCTCTAAATCCTTAGTGGACTACTATTTAACTCAACCTCCAATCCTTCACAGCATATGCCTTGCAAAATTTGTCTCCGAGTATAGCAAAAAGGGCACAAAATACACATGAAAAGCAAAACTAATTATAGTATGATTTATCAACTTCAATGGTGGTTTGATTTTTCACAGTGTAGAGAAATTCAAAAATATGTGTGAAAAATCATGTGATCCTTGTATCTTGCAGATTAGGGTTTCTTTTCTTATCATTTTTCAAAATCTTGTGTTACCCTAGTTATGCCCTGATCTCTATGTTGTTTTATTTTTATTAAATTCTCAAGGTGTATCATCAACATAGTCATTAAAATTCCCTAAGTATGTTAAAACCCTAGGTTTATCTTCAATTTTATGAAAGGGTTTGCAAAATTCCTAAATTCTTCTGCTTTACAGTTTTACGGTGTTAGGGTTTCCCATAGGAGTGTTGTGCTCTCTTTCTTTTGTTTCTATGGTCATGCTTCACTAAATGGTGTAAGAATGTAAAGGCATTTTCGGTTTACAAGTATACGGTTGTGTAACTTGTAACAACGAAGCGATGGACTTTCAAGCTTTTTGGTCATATGATTCATCCCTAGGCGAAGGTGCATAAAAGGTTTTCATATATGGTAAGTTTTGACTTACGGATCCACAATGACAAGTTGAGCAGATGAGTGGAAGCAATTCATTAAGATACCTCTAGCCATACATTTTCCTTTTAAGCATATGAGCGTAATAAGCTTTAAAGTGATCATGTTTGCTAATTTATGGGAGTACGAGTAATAAGTTGAGCGGATGGGCAGAAGGGTGTAATGGTTTGATTTACGCTCTCACGTTTTTCTAAATGGCATAAGAATGTAAAGACTCATCATAATATAAAAGGTATATCATAGAAATATAAAATGGGTTTTACGGTTCTACGCACGAGGGAAGCTCGTAAGAGCAAAGCAAGGTTTGATTTTGTCTACAAGCCTTCATTGTTTTGGCTTGCGGGCAACCGTAAAGTGATGTCATAAAAAAGAACGTGTTGTGTGGGACCTAATAAATTGCCACTTGGGCCCTGAGAAGAACGAATTGGGTTGCAACACATCACATATGTCAAATGGGCCTAGCCTGCGTGGAGGATAACTTAAGTCATTCATTTTGCATGTGCTTAAATCAACAGTGATGTTTCTTTTGAGATCTAATATGGGTCATTGATTTGTTGAAGAGAAAAAATTTCCTTACGCTTCTACATTAGCAAGGATAACGTGTGGACAAAGAGGCGCTTCACATCTTTCTCCACAGATACAAGATTGGCTTAGCATATGAGCGTAAAAGGTAAAATCAGGAACAAAATGAATGCTTTATGCTGGTATGAGATATATTGAAGCATAAGCACATAAAGGTATGTTGAGAGGGTTTGAGATCTTACAACAAAAGGGGCCACATAAGAGCATAAAATGAATTGCAAGGCCATGCTTAAAGAACCATAACGCTTCTACGCTTGGAATTTTCTGAAGCATCACCCGAAAGACATAAGGGTTTGCTAGTTGTATCTTTGGAGTTATGAGGATTGAAGGGTTTGGACTTAGCATATGAGCAAAAGACCAAATTTGAAAAAAGGAGATCAATTGAGGTGTCATGCCTGTTAAGAAAAAGGAGGAATTCATTGTAGCCAAGTAAAAACAAAAACAAAAAGGTACTTTAGGATCAAATTACACAATTGATATTCTTTGCTGACATCCTACAAGGGTGGTATTAAAACTCATGCATGCAAAATTTATTAAAGTTGGTAGATTGCATGATTAAAGTATAACTATTTGATTGAAAGTTCAGAGTATTTGCCATTTCGAAGAGCTTGTGTTTTTTGTTTTGAAAATTCTCTAGCCATCCATAGTTTTGTGTTCTATGTACCATTATTGTAGGAGTTTGAGATAGATTTGCAAAAAATAATGGCTGACATGGATGTTGAAGAGATTCCTGCTAAGGAAGTAAAGGTTGAAGAGGAAGGTGATGATGTTGTAGAGGTCTCACTAGAAGGGAAGAAGAAGAAGGGTATAGTAAAGACTGAAAAGAAAACCTAGGTCAGAAAGTCGAACAAGCATGTAGAGGACTGGTTGAAGATACTTCCAGGGTCATCCAATGCAATTTCAGCTAATGACCATATTTTCAAAGACCCTTACTTCTTATTTAGAGATGCAGAGTGCCCTAAGGTCAATGGGTTTAATCTATTCATGTATTTTTACTAGAACAACACTAAGAACATACCAGTATGCAACCCATGGAATATGAATATGGCAAAATTGATATTCCCTGAAGTCTTTGTTGATGGCTTTGATAAAATCATATAATCCAGTCACAAGGTCATTTCATAGACATAATGAGAGTATTTTATGCATACTTGATACGACTTCTTTCATAGAAGCTTTTGGTTTGGAGGGGCAAATGGATGTGCCCATAGATATTGATGACTTGTAGGGAAAATTTGGGAGGAATAAGACTCACTATCTGAATAATGTGATGCTGCAACATATCCCCTACAATGTCAAAAAGGCAGGGCAGATCCCAAAGAAAGTAGAGGACCATTTGCTGCTAAGTAGATTCAAACACTATTTCAAGAATACCATGTATGGATTACACAAGATTCTGGGAAGTGATGGGGTAGAGGATTGTGTATATGGCTCATAATTTCTAATGGCATGTGCCATACAAGACCCATTTCACAACAAGGAATATGATTATGTGGGATTCATCACGGATAACATGCACCATCAGATTGTCAATGCCAAGAAAGGAGAGATGAAGGACTTCAAATTTCATCATTACTCATTGCTAATGCACTTGATCCTGTATAAAAACATTGGTTATATTAGTCAAGACTTCATTGATCAAACGTTTGATGAATTTGGTGAGTTGCCTATGTAATTATGGACTCACATTCAGGATAAGAATTTTCATTATTCAAATGCAATTATGTTTTTCAATTTTTTTAGTTCTGTGATCATGAGAATAGTAGATCATACTTTCTTTAGGGCCCCTAATGTTTTGAAAACATTACTTAGACCTTCCTTTTTGGATGAGAAAATGAAATTAGACCACAATTGAGGTGATATATGTTTCTTTAAAGAGTGTACCTTGATGAGAATTTATGCATGTCCATGGCCACCTCATATATTACCCAAATATTTGCCTCCTATGTTAGCTATCATTGAATTCTTTTGGCAATTCTTATTGATGAACAAATAGATGATTCCTCCTTCCTTGCATAAACCTACATTTGTGTGTAGAAGTTTCAAAATAGGATATTTTATAATTGGAAAAAATGCTTATGAAGAAATCAGTGAGTATCTAGGTCAGTATAAATTTGCTACTGGACCTTACAGAATGTATGACCCAGACAATTATGTAACCAATGAGGCAAACCCATCCCTGTCGCAGATTTAATTGCTAATATAGTAGCAATAAGGGAGGCTGATGAGTTACTAGGGAAGTATGGTGAGATCAAAAAGGTAGAAGAGGCCTTAAAGAGGCCCAACCTAGACTTCAAGGGTTTTTGCACAGAGATCCCATATCTTGGCAATTTGAGGAAAATGATTGAGAACTTTGATCATATCATGGCCCAAATGCCAAGTGAGCCAATAGGAGAAGAGGCAATAGTGAAAAGAGAATCCCCTAAGCCTAATGTCCAATTAGAAATTGATGTTGAGGAGGAAGAACAACCATCATCTTCCACATGGGTGGCAAAAGGAAATAAGAGACGTAAAATTGTGCACATCCCAAAGAGGGTGGTGAGCAGAGCCCTGCAAGTTATGCCAAAAAATGATCAGTATTTTGCTGATATTAGGCAGAATTACTTGTAGGAAAGGGTAACAGAGGTAGGAAGAGCCTCAACTAATCTAAAAATTATAGCATCCAGATTGGATGATAGACTCATTCAATCTAAGAAATTCATGGAAGATGATGATTTTATTAAATCATCTGAATTCAAAAGTTTTTTTATGTGGAATTAAAAAAAATGAGCTCACATCGAGCCTTATGCCAGGAGAAGATCCTGAGAAGAACAAAGAACTAGTGGATAAATTGCTGGTATATGATCCAGACGATGAGACTATGACCCCTACAGAAACTAGGGAATTGGTGCATAGAAGTGGCATGATTTAAGTGCCAGGATGGGACATAGAAAGGGCCTTTGTACTTGACCAAATTAGAAGGCAAGACAAGGCAATCAGTTATGAAGCCATTAGCAGTGAAAGCCTGAAGAGAGGGTTAGGTTTTAATATAGATACAAAGACCCTAGTTATATGGAGTGTTTCCCCTGACACTAAGAAACCTAACATGATGAATATAGAGGAGACTGCTCAGGGAAATATGATAGTTTGGACATTGGACAATACCACAGGCAAAGAGATTTCCAGCTTGGTTAAACACTTTGCACTCATGAATGAGGCAAAGGTAGATCAAATTGAGGATAGGCTTGCTGCTACATATAATGAATGCTTAGATGTTAGAAATTTGTATGAAGAAGAGCTTAAAACAAGCTATGTGCAAAAACAAAGAATAGAAGAGTTGGAGGGAAAAGTTCAGAGCTTGGAAGAGGAAGTTACATCCCTAAAGGACCAACTCAAAACTATAGCAGAGGTAGAACATGCATAAGGAAATGTGGAAGAGGATAGGCACACTATTGAAGCAGAAATCCAAATAGAGGATATACCCATAGGGGTAACAGTGCTAGTGCCAATGTGGAAGCTGAGGTTTCTCAATCTGATAATGCACCAAAAAGGGGTGTAATGCTAGGTATGTTAAATCACGGGGTAGGCATCTTGAAGAGAATCTCTCAAGATGCATATAATGCATTCACCAATTTGTAAGCTACTGAACAAATGTGCAAAGAAGCGATAGGTTGGCTTGACCCCATTTTTTAGCAATGGGGACCTTATATGTAGTTTTTTGATAGATTGATACCTTTGCTAGCTAAGAATCCAGACCTTCCTGATAAAGTCATTTCTATTAAAGAGGGCATGGATAAAATAAAGGATTTGTTACAATTCTTTATAAGAAAATTGGCAATTATTCAGAATAACATGAAAGTGTTGATTAATGGCTTTTACTCCTTAATCCTTTCAATCCTCTATTTTGATAACCAAATAAAAGATTAGAATGAATGGTCTAGTTCTTTTGACCATATTGTAAATTTGCCACAGGTGATACCCATTTTTGAAGGTGACAATGATGAGTTTGTTTTTAATGAACTCATTGATACTTTGTTCAAAATTGAAATCGAAATAAATAGATTCATCACAGAGGGGAAGGTAGTTATAGATGCTAGGTGGAAAAAGTTTGTTGGTGAGTTAACAACAATCAAAGCATGCGAGTGGCCAACAAAAATATAAGTTATTGTATGGGAGGCAATCACAAAAAATAAAGGCTTTACCAACAGGGGGTAGTTGAAGAAGAGGACAAAATTGAAGATTTGATGCTCTAGCTATCATGCGCAATTGTTTCTACTTTTTTCTATTTATGTTAATGATTCAAAATATTTTGAGAAGTTTGTTGTTTCCCTCATCGTAAAAGGACACCTATCAGTCACATTTTTCCCTTTGCTTGTTGCAACTCATGCTTATATAAATGAGTTTTCAAGGCATTGTGACGAGTCTAAATGGCTTATATAATTTTGTTTTCTTTCAAAGAAAAGTACAGTCGGTCTAGTTGTATGTAGCTGTTTTGAGTTTGCTTTCAATTGTGTACTCTTTGATAATATATAGAAATGACATAATCAACAAGATATTTTGGGCTTTTCATTGAGTTTCTATTGGTCATTGTATTAGTCATCTAAAAGGATAATACAAAGGGTTACTTATATTAGATCTGTGTCACCAATTTATGTCTCCATTTTATGAGTTTGTTTACTTTGAAGTCATTTAAACAAGGTTTAATTGATCGAATGCAATCTAGATGGGTTGTATATTGGTTTTATTGCTGCTTTTAATTCAAGGAATTATGTAAATGCTTTAGTAGATCAATAGAGTTTATGAGTTTATGAGGTGGGTAGTTCATAAGAATGGAAATGGGTGATTACAATTGATAGATTCATTTACAAGTTATTTGAATTAGATCTGCTGCCAATAGTTAATCTTTTGCCCAATGGATAAGGCACTAGTCACCTAAATCAGAAGTGAGTAAGGGTAAAATTCTGTCACCACATATTAGATCAATTATGAATTCAAAATCATTTTCATTCCATTTTGTTTAAGGTTATAATGCTGGTCAGCACTTGTTTATATCTAATTTTTGAGTCTTAGGTAGCTGCTATTTCTAGAAATATTTGTAAACCCAAGGAGAATTATGACCAAATCTACTTATGAGGGATGTATATGAATTTGAGAATGTCAAGTAATAGATAAATTGTGTATGTGTTTAAAAATAGAAGATGAGAATCAGAATGAAACTAATATAATTCTCATATAATAGTATGCATTTGAATCATCCCTTAGGTATACCCACCTTGGTCCTATAGAGCCTAAAGAGTAGAAAACCATCCTTGGTTTTGTTGAAGTTAGATCCAAGTGGTTTGCACATGTAATTGTTAATAGGAAGTGGCTAATTCTAAGGTTATGTGAGTGATCACCTTGGTATTGAACATTTTGTTGTTCAGTAGTGTTAAACACCAACATTCAACAAACACACAGACCTAGAAAACTATTGTAGAGAACAACTAATACTTTATGTGCCATTTATAGTCAATGAGAGCACATTGAAACAATGTTTTGCATCATGGAAACAAGCACATTTATACTATCAACAAATAACCATAACGAATCAAGAAAAGTTTAATTATAACACAACTCCTGCATGGGGTGACATGGAAAAAGCAATCAAGGATCTAGATATTGAAAATGGCAGAATGGATGGCCAAACCCTCACAGTCAACAAACATAAAAAAATTGAGCAATATGACATACAAAAAAAATCCAACACCAGGTACACAAAATACAAAGCGACATATGTTATAACACATTTGAAATTAGCCACTGTCCACAAATTATGGACAATGAGTACTACAATTTGAGGTAAATGCTAAATACAGAAAACAAGCAATGGTCAAAGATATTGTTAAAAAATAAATAAAAAACAATGAGAACCCATTGCATCTGTATTTAATAGGTGGAGCTAGAACTGAAAAGATTTTCACTGCAAAAGTTATATACCAAGCTCTACTTTGGATCTACAATAACTACATTGATAGTGATCCCAACAAACCAAAGGGGCTAATAACTGCTTACACAAGAAAAACAACACAATGTAGGTGGAGTCACATTACATTCAACATTCCACGTACCTTTTATCACACCTGACTTCTTGTCACTCAATAGTGACATACTAGATGCAATGTCAAAGCACTATCATTAGTTAAGTGTACTTCTCATTGATGAGATATCATTAGTTGGTGCCACATTCCTATGATACATTGATAAACGATTGTGTGAGATAATGCAAATGCCCACTATATACTTTGGAAATGTCGATATATTTTTTTGTGGAGACTTGTACCAAGCTCAACTAGTACTTGTCGTAGTCATATTTAAGAATAAAGCAATTATGTCAGAATTGATGCCTTACAATTTTTGGATAGATGATGTTAAAAGTTATTTGTTAAAACATACAGTAAGGCAAAAGGATGAAAAATTCATTAATGTTCTCAACAAAATATGAATGGACATGCAAACAAATAAAGATCTACACTATATCAACAAACAATGCATGAGGAAACCACCATCAGACCCAATACTGCCATTCCTTTTCTATAGAAGAATCGATGTCGATGCTCATAATTAAAAAATGCTTGCAGTAGTTCCTAGTGAAATGAATGTCCTCAATGCCATTGACAAACATGATGAAAATAATAGTGCATTATGCCTACACACACGAACAATTTCACTCCCACATCAAATATATCTTGAAAACCAAATATTCTAGTGGAACTATATGTAGGAAACTACAAGATGGTCTAGTAAATGGATCATATGACATATTCAAAGCATACACAAAATATAATGATTTTGACATAGTTTGGATAAGATTTAATGACAATAAAATCGGATAACAACAACACAAGAAACTCGTACAATGCTATACAGGAAAAATTGAAAATGACTAGGTATCGATACTATGCATTATTTGACCTATCCAAAAGACATTGATCAAAAATAAAATTATTGTATGAAAACAATTCCCTATACAGATAGCATGTGCAAAAACAATACACAGGTCACAAGGGCTTATAATGGAGGCAATGACTTTTGACCCCATAGGTGAGAGACAACATGGATTAACATACACAACACTATCACGAACTAAAACAATTGACTCATTATTCCTGTTAAAACCTCTAACATCAAAAAAATTTAAAATCAAAGAGAGAATACATCTTTAAATGTCTTGCCTACAATCAAGTGCAAAATGACAATTTGAGAATGACGATACATGTTCTCATAAGACACCATCCATGCTATTATATACACTAAACATGCATAGTTTAAAGCCTCACGTAAATGACATAACCAATGACTACGATATAATGTCATCTGAAATCATCTGCATTCAAGAAGTGTGCATGCAAATCCCTAAAATAAATGACCAATTCCAACATTTCAACAACTTCAATGCCTACCACATACATGGTATAATGACACTAGCCAACAAAACCCTAGTCATTTCAAAGATAAAGCAATACAACACAACAAATATAGAATCTATTACAATAACAACTTTGATAAAAAACAATGAACTAAATATATGTAATCTTTATGTAAGACCTAACATACCCATTGAACAACATGCCACTATTGTTCAACAAGTCACCGCATATGTCAAACCAATGATTAATCTATAGTTTGTAGGTGATTTCAATATTGATATGTCAACAAGAAATGCTAGAAAAAATAAATCTTGAAAAATATATGCAAGACCACAACATGAATTACATCATAGAAAAACACAAAATGTATACAACCCATCAATTGATCACATCTAGAAAAACTCGAGTAATATATGTTATTTTTACAAACTGCAAGCATATTGGATTGATCGCCTTGCTACATTCATAAGGTTCCATACTCCATTTTAGATTGCTAATACATAAACAACCAAACACAAAATTAAATAGAAGAACACATATAGTAATACAAATACATCTTACACTTAAGAGTTTTATGTATCAAAGATAATAACTCTAAATTAATAGTATATATTTCAACGTTCTACACTTTTGTGCAACACAATAATGGAAGGAAACAAAAGAACAAGAAAGGGAACACATGTTAAGCAGGAGCAAACAACAAAAAGGTATTGAGCTTTTCTCATCTCCAATAACATGAATTCCCACATGAAAAATGATCAATCAATATATAAATTTATAGTATTTGAAGAAATGTTAAATATCAAACCACTACAATACTAGACTAACACCATAATACTTTGTGCAAGTCTAAACTAGGAAACCCCCATGCAATATCAATCGAGGACTTCAATGCACGAAAAATAGGAAACACTTTTGAAGGAGACATACTTGTCATAAATATAGCAACATTGGATGGAGAAAACAAAATGCTAGAGGTGCTAAGTGTAGACTTGACAAACTTTAAAGGAGAAATGACAATAACTTTAAACGTGACAGGGAACCTCGTACAAGAGTACCAAAATAAGATAGTTCCAGAAACATCCATTATAGTGTTAGGATTTCAAATAGGACACAAAATAACCTTTGACCATGGAGATTCAGATTGCATCTTGAAGCTCCAAGATTCAAGCACAATTGAAACTATACCGTGACTTTGCCAAGAATACAAATTCATACCAAACACCACAATCAAACAGCTATTCACGAGCACAAGTACCTATGCCATTGGTTTAATAGGTGCACTAGTAGTTGCAGGATGATAGATAGGCTCCTAATATGTTGTTGACATAAAAGATGAAAACAATGATGATGACAAAGTACAGGCAAAAAACACACTAAACACTCCTCCTTTCTATGCAACATGTACAGTAGTCATGTTTCTATTGAGCATAAAGTTTTTAAAGTAGAAAATAAAAATCTCTTGTCAATGACTAGCTCCAATTCAACTCTACATTCCAAGAAGAATTCATGCAAATAACAATCCAATTACAAAAGGTGAGACTCATGCAATGTTGTTTAGAAACATTGCACGGCGGAACAATATGGATAGAACATTTTGCATAGGGGTTGCTACATACGTTTGTACACTACAAGACAAGAGAACATTGGATGTCTTGAATGCATTACTACAAACAACACTACAGGTAAGCAAACTCAGATAATTCAACACTTCAACTACTAATTAATTCATACACAAGTTACATTAATATCAAAACATATCTTGTAGGTTGATGGGGTTCTCAAAGTAGCCAACTCATTCACAAATCCATTTCATGCATTTTGTTCCCAATGCAACTTAAAATTTTGAGAATTATGGAATGCTATAAGACAAAACAACTCATTGCAATAGATGCAATCAAGAGGTTCCATATGTATATTCATTATACCTAAAGACTATCATCACAACTGAAAACAAACAAATCATCCAGTGTTCAATAGACAAATCCATTGTTGAACAACTACTACCAAGCCTGAAAGACACAAAAGTTGAGGACTACACATAAGACAAATCAAAGTTCATCTTTATCCTCCAAGATTTCATCATGAAAGGTCAATTCACGTTAAACTAGAACAATGCATCAATCATGTTGTGACAAATGGAGATTGAACAATTTGTCAAAACAAAAGGTAAATATGATTAGTCACAAATTATCATTTATTTAAAATATGAAAGACAAGTTATTATGAGACATAATTACAATATACTAACATGCACAAAATGAAATTTGCAAGTATCATGAATAGCTATAATGACATATCAAGCAATAATTAATGGTAGTTACAAAAGATACCAGTTAATATAAAGTAAGGCGTGTAATCAAATAATGCATATGCATGAGTCTCATATCCAAGTACACTCTTTGTGTCATATGTGTAAAATGAAATAATGTATATGCATTGATTTGCTATGAGACATACTTTTGCTATAACATGATTGAGTAGATGCTTTGCTAATGTAAACTATTATTGAAATACAATGAAAAATTGCACATGCTTTATCCTATTGCATATCCAATGTATAAAACACTATCTAAATTGCTACTTTTAATATGTAAAAATTGTACTTACAACATGTTCTCATGCCACTACTTAGATTATTTTAGCTAGAAATGGTTGCTCAACTTTTATAAGAGAAATTTGTGGAGCTAAGTAGTGGCCCCATGCAGTGGCTTATTTTACTGTTGATTTTTAAGCAACAATTTTTATTGATTTTAAAATTAAAAAAATCCAAACTAATTATTTTGATAGTTCAAAAAGGAGGAAATTTTTTTTATGAAGACATGTGGCAGTTTTTTTAATAAGCAATGACTGCCTATTTTCAGCCTCCCACATGTTTCCCCAGCTTATTTCATTGGCTACAAAATAGCTGCTCCACTTTAACAGAAAAAGATTCTATATTATCCTTTTTTAAACAATTTTAATTTCTCATTAAAACATAAAACTGCCTTAATTTTAAACAAAAAACACTAATAAGCAGCAGCAGCATTAGAACATGATGTTAGATAGGAACTTTAACGTTTTGCATTCTTGTTTCTATTTATTTCAAAACCCAAAAAAAACAAAAAAAGAAGAAAAGAAAAAGAAAAAGAAAAAGAAAAAGAAAGGGCTAGTGGGACAGCGGCGGTTCGAAAGAGAAAAAATTATATGGGCAGTTTCCTTTTTTGAAACGGAGGATGGGGGGACGAACGATATTCTCTGTTTTATGCGTCTCTTGGCGCGAACTGATTGTCAAATCTTATAGCGTGTGGAGGTGGCATTGGTTTCGTATATATATTCGATAGGCTATGAATTATCTAACGTGAGGAAGAAGCCATCCGAGGGTTGGGTCGAGATGATGTGAAATTTGGGTTCCAATCCTCTGCTATTGATATTTCACACTCACCTCTACTCTAGTGGTTTGGGCGGTTCAATGGATAGAACGAGCAGGAATTTCTCAAACATGTCGCTTGAATCTGCGGAGAAGAGGGACGGGAATGGCAAGAACACTTCTTCACACTCATTCCCTCCGCCGCTTAGGCGCCCTCTCGTATGGATTGACTTGGAAATGACAGGTACTCTCCCCTTTTAACTTTTTTACCTGTAATTCTTCTTCTTCTTCTTCAAATGAGTAAAGCTTCAAGCTGGGACAATGTTTATAGGTAAAATATCAACTTTTAAATTAGCATGCATGCGATTAAATTGCTAAGTCGTGTAATTTTGGAAAACCAAATTTTGAATTAGCTGTGGCTCAAACACGGTGTGGCCATGAAAATGACCTAGGTTTTTACCTCAAAGTCATGGAACACTAAAAATGAGCATTGGGGGTTTAGCCGACAGAGCTTTTGATCCCTAAAGGAGTTGTCTTCCAAGCAAGTAGAACTGAACGTTACAAGTTATCATAAAACTAGCTGAATTCAAAGTTAGAGGGCCGTTTTATTGTGGCTGAGCACTTACATAGGTTATATTGAGATTCTATAAAACATCTCAGTGTAAAGTAATGCAAGTGATTTACTACAAGTGGTTATAGCGAGATTCCTTAAAACATCCAATGCAATGTATTGTAAATGATCACTTACAGAGTTTATATTGAGATGCCTTAAAACATACTGGTCGAATCCCGCGTAATGAAAACTCCCAGCTAAATTATTTGTAAATCATCATTCTTGTTATTTATTAAAAAAGCTTACCTATTATATAAATAGGCAGCCACATTGTTGCAAGCTTTGCAAGGGTCTCTCAGCATGAGCAGCACCAAAGCTGCAGTTCTTCTGTGCATTATTATCGAGTGATTGAGTGTTTGCCAAGAAAAAAGATGAGTTACCTACAAAGTCGAATGTTCAACTTGATTGACTATGATTAGTGAGCACGATGACATGTATTCAACATGCAAATACATTTCAATTGATGACGTGCATTCCATTCAAATGATTTTGGCTGTTTCACGTTTTTATGCTTACTTTGATATTTGTTAATTAGATTTATCATGAATTGTGAAGTACCTTTTCTTATTGTTGAAAATTTGAGCCTATCTGTGTTTTTATTTGTGCTTGAGCCACCATTAAACCTCATAAGTCTTGAGAGATGACAGTTTCTAAATGTAAAATTCATTGTTTAGGAAGGTGCAGCAATACTTGATCATTTCAGATGTTGTGAGTGAGCATCTTTAATATCGACATTTCCTATTGTTTGTTCTTCAAAAGAATCCAAATGTATTTCACGAGTAACTTTTTAAGAAAGATTCAAACATGCCAGAAAATTTAATTTGGATGTGAAAGTTTTACTGAAAAGAGTATGCGTACTCAACGCTCAATAGGTGTGAAGCAAAGAAAATAGAGGTTCTTATCCTCACAAATTTAGCTAAGGGTGAAAAACATGATTTAGAAGAAAAAAGAAGCTAGTAAGTTTGGATATTTTGGGCTCTTTTGCCCTTTCTTGCATTTTGAATGAAAAGGATGTAATGTTTTGGTTTTTGTGATTTTGAGAGCTTACTTATATATTCTTGTGTTTATAGTATAGCAACCAAACTTGGTCTCAACAAAATGAAAAACCCAAGAACTTTCGAGATTTTTGAGGATTTAAAACTTGTTTCATACTCTTGTTTGAAACAACTTCAAAGACACAATAACCTCATCAAATAGAAGCTAATTTGACCACATACACAAGTATACATTGTTCACATAAGTATAGATGCAAACTATAGCTGAAGGAATTAGAAAACTTAATTATATACATTTTGTCGAATGTATAAAAAACTCATGGAATATGATGTCCATGATATAAAATGTTCCAAGCATATATAAAAAATAAATCTACAAGTCTATGGCTTGGAGGAGCTTGCATCCCTCATATGTGGGCATCTAAGGTAGGTTCTAAATGATTCATCAACCATATTATATGCTTGTGACTCTGTGCCACGCTTACCAACATTAAGTGTGCTTGTGTTTGCTTGTGCTCTATCCTCCTCTTCTGCCCATGGCTACAACCTCAACCTCTCTATTTGCTTGGTCGATCTGATCAAGGTCCCTGTCACTAAAGACAAGACCTGTAGCCTTAGTGATCCAGTCAGATTGTGGATCGACCTCATCTAGTGTTATTGGGGTGGAGTCATGGTCCAAAACTTGTCCTTGACCAGTAGAACTAGATATTGTGAAAAATATGACTTTCAAAAGCTCAAAGCTGATGCAATACGACATAATTACAAAAAATTAACATGTGTATTTTCATTTATAAGCTGATACAAAAAAAGCTTGGTTGCTCCAAACTATAATGTAGGGTTCGTAATTTTCTTCAAAATAAAAATAGGGTTTGTTGATTGTTTTGCCTTTTGAAGTTTGAAGAAAAGAATTGAAATGATTAAAAAAAAAATCAAGTTTATGTATAGAAAATAAGTGATTTCAAAGAAAAATCTAATTGAAAATGATTCTAATATAAAACATGCATGGCTATTACATCAAATGTATTGCTATTACCATAGTTTAAAATATCGGCAAAATAACGCCAAAATCGTGAGCTATCACAAGTCAGCGGGAAAAAAGATTTAAATGTTGGAAAACGTGGCAATGGTATTTCCAATAAATTGCTGTGTGTATTTTTAATTAAAATCGCGTGTAACCAGAAAAGGGTTAATGAGGCAGATTGTAACCTCAGTGTCGATGAAGACGTAGCTTCACAGACCATTACTAAATCCTTCCACGTTACACTATGTCGTGACATAAGCTATGATCAATGATGCCTTTTGTTTCATTTTTATTTTGGTTTCGTAGGCGTTTTCTAAAATTCGATATGGGTTAGGACTTCATTAATATGTTTCTATAAAACTTATGAAACATAAATCATATTCTATTAAATTTGATATATCAAATTTTTGATAATATAAATTTAAAATGTTACATTTAATTAGTATAAATTGTTAGATTAAAATATAATCATATTATAGAATATTATATTTCAATTTTATTAATTGAACCTTATTAATATATATTAAATATTTAATAATAAATGTTTATAATATTTTTTTTGATCAGTAAACGGCCATAGGCCATAATAGTATTTATTAAAATTAAAAAAACAATTACAATAGCGTTCCTTCGTTCAAATGGGCATTGGTAGGAAAGAACAGGGAAATAAAACCTCCAGTCTAGCCTGAGACCATATTCCTTTATTATTACAAAGTAAAAGGGGCATACCTTAGTCCAAAAATCCATGGTACAATACAACCAAAATCAAATGATGATGAGCAATATGAAAGAATTACATTCCTTAATATACCTGATCACCTATTGACGAGGGTATAAAACTTCTCTTGCAAATACAAAATCTGAATATATTGTCCTTGTCTGATCACTCCAAACAATCTGGTTAATAAAATTACGTCATAATAAGCCAAAACCTTTTAATCTCTAAATAAAGTTGGAAGAATCTTTTATGAGAAGTTTAATGTAGAATCCAAAAATAGAGTTATCCTAACCTCTATACATAAAGCACAGTCATAACCATAGAAGGAGAGTTAGGCATCTACCTGAATATTCTTGTAAGAAAATAAAAGCATTGCCCAGAAATTTCTTTAAGTCATAAACCTTCTTATCATAGAGGCCAACATCCAACATCAGTCCAACATTAAAAGCTAGACCTCCGAAATTGGGATGGTTACCACAGTGAGCATATATACTTATCAGAATTCCATTCCTGCTCCTAATACTAACCTACGCATGGAATGATGACTCTACACTAGTTTAACATACCTAATAATACTCGAATCCATTAGTGATAATGCTTAATAAGAGAGGATAAATATTACTGCAAAACAAGCCACCAATATCTACTATCTGGAAATAATAAAAAAAGAGAAGGGCTAGAGCCGTCAGAATTTCTTGCAATCCATATCCACTTATTAAAAAATCATGATCCGAGTGGGAGAGAAACACCCAACCCTTTAATTATCTATTTGATCCTACCATCTGCATCTAAAACAAACAAGTTACTTTGACAAACCAAATTACTATCCAATCTGGAATCTACCTCATAAGATCAATATCATGCTGAAACAGAGCATCGTGAAAATACCAGATCACAATCTCATTATTTGATTAATTTGAGACTAGTAGAGTACCCATTATCTAAACCTTAACCAAAATTTCTTTAAAACCAAATGATGCATCATAAGGACGAACCATAAGCTGAAAAATTCATGCAAATTCGCAAACCATCATCAGATTAAAAACAAAACCATAAGAAATTGAAGGAGTAGCTACAAAAACGATATATCGATATATTATTATTATAATTGTTGATGCCAGGTACAAAATAAAGGAGATGCAAAATTCTCCTTACGATTGCTGTGAACGAATACATATAACATACTATGATATGTTGCTTTTCATAACAAATTTATCGCTTTCAGTTCTGAATAAACTAAAGTAGATACTATAATCACTAAACCAGATACTAACACTATTACATACAACCTACCCCTTCCCATCCACATTACATACTATCTGACTAAGCACCCAAGATTTCTTATTTTCGATATACCATTATGACCGCAGAGACTTCATTGGGATTTTTTGCTTGAAAATTTGGGGGGAATTCGAAGTCGAACTTCGCCTTGCTTGTCTTCTCTGTGTTAGGTGTAACGAAGTTAAGGGCATCCAAATTCTCAAAGGTAATCCCAGGTTCGATGTATGCATTGACGGTGTTGAGATAATTCGTAAGCCAAGATTTGTTCTTGTCTGCCACAATTCCCATCCTTCCGAGCAGGAAATGGATGTTGGCCTCCATCCTAGGCCATTCCCTATAAAAAGCATAATTTTCGTGAACAACCAGTGAGGGTCGGCGAAAAGTGACCTCTAGCTCTAGAGAGCCAGGTGGAAGCTTCATGTATCTCTCTAGCAGCGGTATTCGTAATTTGTTGTCAATGCTTCTAACCGCATGTTCAAGCCCCTTCCTCCATGTAGGGTTGAAAGTGCTGCAACAGAGTTGGATGATTGCTTTCGGTTTGATCCTTGCTCTAGCCATGCATCCAATGAAGGAACCAATTATATCGCTATTTGTTCTCTAGGTAAAGCTGTAGTCAAAGACACCTTCTCCAATGGCTTTGCTCACGGCCATCCTGGCCATGTCATCCAGAGGGTTCAAAATTCTACTCCACTGCTCTGGCTTAACATTACCACAAAATGCCATGGTGTGAGCCTTCATTGTGTGGAAAACATAAACGTTGGAATCCATTGCATAGAAGACAAAACTAACCGAGGGCATTGACAGCGACATGGATATAAATAACCCAGACCATAAGATCTAGAAACCTCCTAGAATGACCTCATGTTAAGGTGATGCCAGCAGCCCGAGGCACGGGCTAAACATAGAGGATGAGGTAAATAAGCTAGTTCCAAAAATGATGATCAGCCACCTAGACATCCGAAAGGCAAGTTTCATCTTTCATAATGATTTGCAAAGGTGGTGGACTATTAAAACACACTATGTAAAAATCTATAAACACTACCAATTACTTATGTCAAATAAAGGACTGCTCCCCAAAGTGAAAAGGGTCCTCTGTACTATGATCTTAGCGCAAATGACCTATTATAACATAGGGTAACAAATTAAGAAGAAAGTTTGAAATAAGCCTAGGGCCATGAAAGCTCAAAATGTGTATATGCTATGAACCTTTAATAACTTGGAGATTTATACCGTCCGCTCCTTTGTTTGCTAAAGCATCCGCCTTCTGGTTCCCTTCTTGGAATATATGGCATATCCTAGAATCTTCGAGCTGATCAATAAGCGTAAGAACATCGCTAAGTCTAGAGTTTAGTACCCAATTTGGGGTAGCCCATTTCCTAATTGCATTGAGGATAATCTTCGAATCACCTTCTATAATGACTTTTGTCAATCCTAACTCGAGACATAGAAGGAGGCCTTTTTCCAAGGCTTCTAATTCAGCTAGATTGTTGGTTGTAGGCCGAATCGATGATGCTTTTTTGGCAATCCAGTTGCCTGAATCATCATTAAGCCGATAGGCTTTCTACAATCGCAGCAATCTTCAATATAAATATTTTCCATTTTGAAAAAAATTTGACATTTATTTACATGTCAGAAAAACAAAATAGAAATAGACTAAATATTATTATAATTAAAATCGCGAAAATTACAGAGAGGAAATGGAAGTAAAAATGAGGCAGATCAAGAATCTTGAATCCTCTTAGACTCACATAAATATGCAATGATGAAAATTATGGAATTATGAAAATAGGCGCCTCGAGAAGGATATCTCTCGGCTTATATATATATATATATATATATATATATATATATATATATATATATATATATATATATATATATATATATATATATAAATATATAATATAAGCTAGTTTATAGTACAACCAATACTTGCCTTTCCCGGATTGCCTTGGGCTGCTTCGTCGAAATTGAGTTTATAACATCCATGTGGGGGAGGAGACCATTTACAATCTTCCCTAGCCTTCTTGCTGCTCTTGGTATATACTAGGGGCAGGTTGATTAGCTTACTCCAGTTCTTCTTCATGAGTCCATCCCAAGCGGAAAGGGAACCTTCCTCTTTCCTAACCTTCTTGAGATGTGAATTAGTGACTTCCACAATGCTAACTTCTATCTTAAGAAGTAATCCTTCCATCGCCATTTCTGCATCTCAAAAAATGCGTTTGTTTCTCTCCTTCCAGATTTTCGAGGACACAATAGTTGGGCATATGTTCCAGAGTTTGTTATATATCCCCTTAACCACATTAGTTGGCCATCCTTTCAGGAGCTCGGAAAAGGATCTCGATAAATGGGATGATCATCGCAACTTTAGTCTAAGCCATTCCCAACAGGATTGGGAGAATGGACATCTATATAATAAGTGGTCTACATCCTCGATATTATTTTTACATAGAACACACTTGGATGGGCCTTGAAAGCCAAATCTATGAAGCCTATCTTCTGTCAAAATCCTATTTTGAGAGGCCAACCATAGAAAGAAGCTTGACTTGGGCAGGCAAGCAGCATCCCAACATAGATTGAGAGGAATTTCTATATGATCCCATCTTTGTGAATGAATTAGGGTATTGTATCCATTCCTTACACTGTATTTGCCATCCTTCGAAGCTACCCAAATAAGTTCGTCTTTCCTCTTGGTTTGCTTAACTCTCCTGTCAAATAAAATCTTTTCATAAGCCTCTCTTTCCTTGGAGTCTATCCCAACTCCATTCAAAGGTTTCCACACCCATTTGACTGGTCTTTCAGAGGAGATTTTCATCTTATCATCCCTTACTTTATCTCCCCAAATGGATACTAATTTGTCTTTGAGGTCTGAGGGGAAGGGTTTGGAGGCTATCAGGGGGAAACCATCCCAAGAATCTTCCCAAAATAAGGCCTCACCACCCAATCCTACATCCCAGGATAGGAATTTGCTGATAATGTGACGGCACTTTGTCATGAAATTCCAGCTTTCAGATCCCTTGGGGAGGTTCCTCATTCTAAAGATCGACAGAGGATCATCTGCATTAAGGTACTTATTGTATAAATTTTTGGCCCATTTCTAGTTTCTTCCTTTAAACAAACACCAGATAAGTTTAGCACCTAAGGCTTCATTTTGCCATTGTAGGTTCTTAATCCCAAGACCACCCAGCTCGTTAGGTTTGCATATATTCTCCCATTTAACAAGAGCTAGTTTCTTATCCTCTTCGTAGTCCTTCCAAAGGAAGTTTCTAAGCTTCGATTCCAATTTGCTCAATGAACTCTTAGAAAGGGGGAGACATGAAAGAGGAAAGGTAGGGACGGCTGATAGAACCGATTTAATTTTTGTACTTTTTCCAGCCTTTGAGAGCCATTTGTCTTTCCAACTCCCAATCCTAGCATCAACTTTTTCAATGGTGTTCTACCAGATCTTGTTGGATTTAGAACCTTTTTCCAAAGCGATGCCCAAATATGTACAAGGAAATTGACCTTTATTGAATCCCATCACTTTGCAGATTTGGTCTTCTACTTCTTTATTAGTGTTTAAGAAATAGATCTCTGATTTGTCCTTATTTAATTTTTGACTACATGCTGCCATATAGGAATTAATTATAGATTTTAAATTCAAGGCTTCTTTGACTGTACTTTTACTAGGCAGGATAGTACCATCAGCATATTATTGATGTGTGATGTTGGGCATATTACTTGCCATAGTGATATTGGAGATTACCTGTTTGTTGTAGGCATCTGACATCGCTCTTCCAAAGGCTTCTGCCATAATAATGAAGAGGGAGGGGGATAAAGAATCACCTTGTCTGATGCCCCTTGATATTTCAAAAAAGCCCTCAGGTGTTCCATTAATTAGGACTGAAATTTTGGGAGTAGAGATGAATTTGAAGATGAGATTGATCCATTGATGCGAGAAACCAAACATTTCGAGCACCTTATAGAGGAATCTCCAGTCAACCATGTCATAAGCTTTTTGAATATCAAGTTTCATGAACATACACAGCTCTTTACTCTTAGAAGCAGAATGAATGGTTTCTTGAATAGTGATGATACCATCAAGAATAGATCTACCTGGAACAAAACCTATTTGGTCCTTCGAGATTATCTTCGGGAGAAAGACCTTGAGTCTCTTTGCTAAGATCTTATAAATAGTGTTGCAGAGAGCAATAGGTCTATAGTCCCCAACAGTTTCAAGATCATATTTTTTGTGGATCAAAGTTAGGAAGGAATAATTAATTTATGATAACAGAGCTCCACCATTCCTTGAGGCTTCAATGGCTTTCAATAGGTCTTCTTTGATAATGTCCCAACATTTCTGATAGAAGAAAGCCTGAAAGCCGTCCGAGCCTGGGGATTTGCTGAGGTTCATATTAAAAACCTCTCTAACTTCTTCCAAAGTAATAGCTTTATTTAGGAATTTGTTATCGTCGGGAGTAATTACTTTTGGAATGAATTTGAGTAATTCAACTTGCGCCTCCTTGTTAGACCCTTAAAAATTATTTAGAATCCCTTGATAATGTGTAACAAAAGTGTTTGCTATTTCACATGGATTCTCAGTGAGGAATCCCTTTGTATTTCTAATACTAGTTATTTTATTCTTTGATTTGTTGTATAGGGTAGAGTTGTGAAAGAATTTTTTGTTCCGATCCCCTTCATCTAACCAATTCTCCCTAGATTTCTATCTTGAAAATATTTCTTCTTTGGTTAATATGTCCTCCTGCTTGGCAAGTAATTATTTTTCTAACATATACCCTTCATTATTCATGCCTTTCTTTGTTCTTTGTTCCATTTAAGGATCCGTTCTTTCATCATCTTCATTTTTGAAACAAAAATGAACATCTTGGAGGATTCGAAGTTATCTTGATCCCACCATTCTTTTAGATTTTTATTGAAATTTGGGTCTAAAAACCACATTTTTTCACATTTAAATGGGTTCCTTGTTGGTTTCAATGGCTCTACAAGTTCCAGTCTAACTGGGTAATGATCTAACCCAACAATTGGCAAAATGGTAGAATGAATGCTAAAATTATTCCCATGCAAATCTTCTTTAAAGAAAAATTTGTCTAGTTTTTCTGCTATATATGCAAAATCTTTCCTTCTATTGTTCCAAGTATACTTCCCATTATTGATTGGGATATTAATTAGATTATGTCCATCACACCACTCTTTGAAGACCAATGAGGCTTGCGAGAGATGGTGGATACCACCTGCATTTTCAAATAAATTTAAGATAGTATTAAAGTCAACACCTACTAGGCATGAATCATTGATATGTTTATTCATAACAGAACTAATTTCATCCTAGACCCTTTTCTTTCCTAAATTACTTATTGGTCCATATACATTAATTAATAGGAAATGAAGATAAGATTTCAGACTCTGAACCCTTACGCTGATCCAATTATGATTGCAATTGAGGAGATCTATAGACACTTTCCTAGGGTTCCAAGACCCCCAGAGGCTCCTGCTGATTCATGAAATGTGGAGCTCCAGAAACCAAGCATCTTTTTTAAGTTCAATCCTTCTGTCTCACTTAATTTTGTTTCCTGTACTAAAATAATATCCGAATCAAGTAATTTAAGGTTTTGTTTTAGTAACCTTTTTTTGCTAGGGGCGTTTAAGCCCCTAGCATTCCATGTGGTAATCCTCATGGCTCCTTGGGAAGGTTCTTCCCCTTCCTGTTATTAAGTAAATGATCTATCTTCTGCTGTTCCTTGCCGAGTTCATCTGCTTCCTTGAGTTCCTTCAAAGACTTTCTGCATCTCTTCCCTTTCACTCTCTTGTATTTTGGTGAGCTTAGTCCATGATTCATCTGTATCCCTAGATATTCCATGTTCTTCTGAGCACTAGAATTTTCCTCACAGAACTTTCCTTCTGTTTCATCAGCTTCCAGTTCTCTAATTATCTGGTCTATTATGCTTGGTTGATCTCTTTCCTCTAAATACAGGTCTTTTTTATTCATCTTAGGAGTCCCTTTGCCTTCTTGCTCTGCATCCCTTGCATATTCTTTTGACTGAATTTGACCTTGCTTGTTATCCTCATCCTCAATCTTCTGTTAATCACACTTTAGATCTTCATAAGTGTAGTTGTTGCCTCCAGTTTTAAGTATTCTTTGCATTAATTCCTCCTTTTGAGCTTCTGTGCTGTTATTAATGTTCTCAGGACAAAATACTTGAACTAGTTCCTCAGTTGGCTGCTCAAGAAACTAATCTTCTGATCTTTGAGTTGCCAAAATTGAGTCCAAAGCACTGTCCTTATTAAGGAAATTCAGGAGCTCGTTTGCCATGGATCTTACTGTTGTCTTTGTACTGTGGTCCTTAACATTCTGGTTGTCAGCTGGAGTAAATGGTGACCCATCATATTCTGTTGGGGTCTGCCAAAATTTAGATCTATTGCATACCTCTCTGACTGGAGTTATATCTCTATCTTCTGAAACTTGAAACTGACATTGCTCTCCTTTGAGATCTGCCTTCGGATCTTTGTGTACTTCTTCATTACTTGGACTTAATTCAAATAATAAGGAATTCTCAATATCTTCCATATTGTTTTGACTTGTCGTCCCTACTTCTTTGGATTGCTGAATAGATATTTCCTTTGAATCTGGAGTTACCTTACCTGTACCTTTAAGGTCATTGTCCATTGATATCCTGCAGAGGGGAATTTCTGAGTCTTGTTGCTTAAGTCTTACCAAATTTTCTTCCTTCTCACCAGATTCAGACTGATTTTGAGCATTTTGTATCTCACATTCTTCTAAACCTTTAATCTCTTTTGAAGACCTATTTTGCTTTGTATTACTCTTTTTATCCTCTTTCCTACTTTTCGACCTCTGTTTTGCTTTTGACTTATTCTTTTGAGTCCTGTCCAGATTCTTTTCAGATTCCACCACTATAATTGATTTGAGTCTTGTTTTGGCTTCTGGATTAGTCTTATAATTCTCCATGATATTCCTATCATCCTATAGATGCTCGATTGGACTTTCCTCTTCCTAATTATACTTTGAAGATGTCTTTTGAATTGCCGAACTTAACCTCAATTTCTTTTTCTGAATTCTGATCCATGGGAACATGCTAAGAAAGTCTGACGTAAGTGGTAGGGTTCTGAATCTGATTTTTCTGATATCATCAAACTTAATAATTTCTGATATTTCTCCTTCAAAAATTTGTACATTTATGTCATAGGATGCTTTGTTGGTTATAATCTTCCTATGAGTTTGAACTGGTTGGTTAAGCTTGGTTCTGATGAGCAGTTTCACATTATTACAATATTGAAATGAGGAGTCAATGCCTATCAGATCTCCCAATGTAGACCCTAATGACCTAAGGATCTCGATTTGGATCAGCTCTGGTGGTAAGGATTGAATGATGTACCACCTGGGACTTGTAATATCTATCCCCTCTATACTAAAATTTGGACTCCATTTTACAAAATTAACCGAAAACCCATTGAAAAAAACATTCAGAAATAGATATGAACTCATCTTTGATGGATTCATCCATACATCTCAAGTAAAGGATTCTTTCGGAAAAGTGAGAGATACTTACCTGTTCTTCACAGTTATCTTCCAACCAATAAGCAAGTAGAGCAATATCTTCCTTCGGGCCATTCCATATCGCAAAAACTCCAACTTTTTGGCATTCATCCCATAATTCTCCAATTTCCACATTGGAGATGTGGATGGGTGTCTCACTAATTTTGGTACTCTTTTGTGAATCTAGGGCATTACTAGGGTTTTGTGGAACTCTGGGAACCTTGGCCATAGACCGATGGTGGGGGGGAACATAAGAGCTCCTATATGTTTTAGCCAGAGATTCATTAGGTTTAACCCTACTAGAATGCAGAAGTGCGAGAGTCGCTACCAGATTTGATCCTGTTACCGAAGGTGGGGTTTGGGATTTGAAAGGCTGAGCGTACTTAGTTAGGTTAAAGACCTTAAATTGGTTGTCCAATTTCTCAATAGTGAAGATAGACTGAGCTCGCAAACTACTTGAGGAAACTGGATTTATGAGATAGGATTTAGCTTGAGCATTATCCGAAGTTGTATGCCGGAATTGTTCTTCAGGATCTTCTACCTTCTCCAAGATTGAGAAGCTGTTCTTTGTTTGGATTTTGAAGTCATTATACCTTCGATACTTGGTCGAAAGCCTAGATTTGCTGTGATTTTTCGGTTTCATCCATCGGTTTCTGCTTGCGTCGTACGATGGTTTGGGATTATTGATTTGTTCGCTGAAAGCCTACTCTGCCTTTTTCACTTGAAAGCCATGATTCGCCATTTTTCTTTTTTTTTATGTGTTTTAGTTATAAATGTTTATAAAATTATTATTTACAAATTACATTTTAATTATTTAATATTTATTATTATTTTATTAAAATTTTCAATTTATTATATATTCTACAAATTTGGTGTATGTATGCATTTTTAAGAATATTTTAAGAAATTTCATATGTTCAAATGTTAGATAAAAGTGCTAATTTATTGCCGAATTTTTTGCCAAGTTTTTGCTGATTCCGAGTTTTTCAAAAATTTTGGGCTGGCCGAGATATTGCCGATACTGAGTTCTTAAACTATGGCTGTTATGATGCTGGAACATGCATGAAATTTACATGCAACATACCCACATAATTCCCCTCCAATATCATCAAAACCCAATGAGATATGATCCTTTAAGTTTATACTGTCATAGCCGTTCACAAAATTGAACATGTAATGCACCTGCAAATCCTGAAGCAAATCCAGCAGGGGATGATTTGGGTTATCGGCCAAATCACCAAACCATCTAGGGTTTCCGTCCTAGGATTTTGCCGAGCCTTCAAGTAAAACTTCTAACTTGTAAAGAAAAGACTCAAAATAAAAATAACAATCTCTAGAATGCCTTCACATTTCCTGTTTTCATCTTTTTATAATAGCCTTTTCCCTATTTTGAGAGATATACTTCATTTCATATCCCTCCAAAATGCAACTTATATTACATTATAAAGTTGAGATTATAATAAAGTCACTTTATTAATTGACTTTTAATAATATTAGTTTTATTGAAGTCACTTTTAATTAAATTAATCAAAATAAAGTCATCCTTTCAATATTTAATTTGTTTGGATAACTTTAAAATAATTTTAGTTTGCCAACATTTGGAGACCTTCTCAGAGATTGCTTGCCCTCAAGCAATCTGCACCTATTTGCTGAACCAAATACCTCGATCCTATATCAACCTTTGGAACACTGCTCCACCAAAACACTACGGTACTCTGATATCAATGCCAATACACCGCAACTTGTGAAGCAACATAATGGAAATCATATGACACAATACACCGAATCGGTCAATACGTAGATCCCAAATATAGAACCTGATGTATGAGATGAAGTAATAGCCTAATACCAAGGAATCATCACTAGTGATCCAACCATACATGGAGACCAACCAAAGAATGTGATAAGCAACTTTCACATATTCAAAAATCAACAGACCAAGCAAAAGTAGTAGACTCATCTCATGAGGATTTCCCATCAATTAATGGTGTTCCCACATACTCCAATGCATACCCAAAGCTGATGGAACAATTTTGAAAATGTAGTGAACAGTCATGTAGGACAGTCACTTGCCCCTAAACAACCCATGTCATTTGGATCAGATGCCAACCAATATGCAGCTGAACCATCACAATAAAATTTGGAATACAGATGCCATCATCAACACCTAAAGTCCACTCAGGAGTGGCTAGGCCACTGATAGTAACTTCCATAGAATCATTTGTCTGCCAATAATAGTAGTTTGTTGCAGGGGAATTTTGGTTTGTTCGGCTATCAAATACGCTTTCTTTGCCTTTTCAATCCAACTCTCAACTATCACTTGGGGCTGATTAGTGCTGTTGTTCCAAAGTGAATAAATTTTATCCTCTTGTTGGATGCATCATTTACCGCTGATTCATGTTCAACTTTCAAAACTTGAATGCTAGCATTAGGTGACTCAATCACATTATCTTCTCCACGAACATGAGCTGCATTACCTTAAGGATGAAGAGATATATCACTGTTGTTATAACAATCAACACAATAATCACCTGTTTGTGTCGTGCCTTCAACTTTTACAATTATCTCTTTATAAGAAACTTCATTCTCAATACTTGCACTTTGAATGCCATGTTCTGATTTTTTTCATGTGTTTGAATTGCATTATCATTGGAATCAACAAATACACTAGAAGCTGCATTATGGTCACCCAAAGAATCTATACCATCATTATCCATATCAATCTCATGCTTAACATCAAGAGAAGTCATGGTTATCTCTCTTATAGAATTCATTTGGGAATCTTCTGGCAGAAATGATGATGGATCATGTGAGTTGATACCCGATGCTTTTCTTTTTTACTCATAAACTAAATCGGCATGTTTGTCAAATTCTGCAAGTAGGTTTTTGCGTATCTCCATTGAATTTTTTTCTCTCTTGTGCTGCTGTTGTGAACTTGTAGATGTTCTTTGCTTTTTTGTTAAAAAGTAGGTTGAAGTGGTCTATCAGACCTTGTACTTGCTGTCCTAACAACATTAGAGGTTACTCCAGCAGGATTCTCTTGCCAGACTTCACTTCTTTCATCATCTTCATTCCTTGGGTGTGGTTGTACCCTTAAAATTACAAGTCACAGTCAAAAGTTGTTGTTTTGACTGTATGAAAGTTGCATCATCTGCTGCTGTTGTTGTGCCAAATGTGCCAAAACATCTTGTATATTAGGCTGACCATTCCCACCATTATTCCTTTTCTCTGCCATATTCAAAGGGTACTGCTCTTTTGCTTCTTTCAGTTGTGCCTGTTCTTGTTGTTGTTCTTCACCACAAGTATATTACTTGTGTGAACCAATCCCTTGAGAGCTCATATAATCAATTCAAACACATGCACTGTTACTGTTGATAACTGCTATCTGACCCACATGCATCTATTAATTAATTCCAATGTGCAACTAAAAATCTGACATGCAATAACCAATTTTCACAAACTGATTTAAAGTGACATTTAATCATATCTGGGTATCCACCAAACTGACTTATAACACAAATCCACCCACAGTCATTTTCATAAATGACATACAATGGTAACCCTCTTCATAAATTGCTCTTAAACTGACATGCAATCATCTTGGTATTCACCAAATTGCCATGTAATCACATCCAACACATGCACCTACAATATCTGACATGCATCCTGACAGGCTAATAAGGTCACTGTTCTCTGATACAACTAAAATATCCCGAATCAGGATATTGTCTCAAATTTGATTTGGGTTTTTGATTATTCACATGTGCTTCATTTCATTGTGAGATACAATATGCAAATATGTGAAGTAAAAATGCCAAGGAAACGATATAGATTCTCAAGAAAATAATTGATTTCAAAGACAAATCTAATTGAAAATGATTTTGATATAAAACATGCATGGCTGTTGCATCAAATATGCTACTGTTACGATGCTAGAACATGCTTAAAATTACAAAGGTGATCAAGGTGCATAATTTTCCCACCATGTCATCTCTCATCTTTTTGGCCTTCTCAATAGCTCTCAATCTTGTCTCTTCCAATTTCCCACAAAGATGATCTGGTATACTTCCTTTGAGTTCAATAACATTTCTCTTAAACTTCAATAGATGTTTCACAATTGCATTTTCTAATTGTTTTTGTTGATTTTCATTACATCTCCTGTAGAACTTATGCACTTGGTCAAGATTGCCATCAAGTTCAATCCTTTGTGTGATTCTCATTAAATCAGGTTTCCACTACTTTCTTTCTGTTGCTAGATCTATGCCAGGTTGTTCTGCAACTTGTTGTTTTCTGACCTCTTTTGCTTGCTCTTCCCCTCCTTTTCTCCAATCTTTTTTAACTTTTTCTCTTTGCTTTTTAAAGCTTGGTCCACAAGCCTTTGCTTTTTGCCTGACGGTCTTCTTAGGTTCCTCTTGTGATTTAACTTCTATCTTGACTTGTAATCCTTTTAGACTCATCTTCCTTTTTAACTGCAAGCGAAGTCCTTGTGAATCTTCTTGGTGTCATAATCTGTGGTATAGCTTGTACATTGGTAATTTTAATGTCATCCTCTTCTTCCGTTTCTTTTGCTACTGCCTGTGAACCAGTCCCTTCCGTGATAGGCTCTTGTGTTTGCTTGCTGCTAGAGGCTTCAAGTTTAACCTTTGACTGTATCTCACTAGCTCTCATCTTAGCTTCCTGCCATTCCTCCTTGCTCATACATTTTTCTTTTACAATCTCCTCAACCATTTTAGGAACTTTTCTTTTTCTAGTTCCACTATATAGCTGTTCCCTCACTTCGCTTGACTTTTCTTTATATGTGCCCCATCTAGGACATGTAGTCTCTATCTTTGATTCCAATATTGCCTTTGCATATCCTTAAAGCATATTTTTAGTAACCTCATATCCCATAGGATGGATAAATATTTCTCTAGGTTCCCCTGCTTCCATGCAGGTGTAATTAGTCTTAACCATAAAGCATATTGATTCTTCATATTTTTCTACTACTGACCTTGGTATTTTGATCCTCTGCTTCATTTCCATTTCAAATGCCTTACCATTCCAAATAAATCTGCAATGATCATAGACTTGGGCTGTCTGTTTTAATAATCTATGATTAAATACATGGTACATCTTGCAGTAGTCCATTCAATATGTGGCATGTTAGGGAATTTATAGAAAACACGGAAGAATAGATATATAACTAAGGATCCAAATTGTCATGCTTTATCCTCTTTATATTCTCAAGCAACTACTGTCTCAAGATCTTACATACATTAATCTGCTCTCTGTCAACAACCATCTTGTACGTAGTATGAATAAATCCTGCTAAAATATGTTAGGTCTTGAGCTATAGTTCATCTTATACCCAGGAATTTTGTTGATCAATCAAACATCAGTTTGTCTTATGTCTGACACACTCATGCCTCTCCTATCCCATTTGGCACCAATGTTCTTCTCCACCTCTTTCTTAATCAGTTTTTCAACTATAGGTACAATTCCACTATTGCCAAGTCCAGACACCTTGTTAATTAGCTCATTTGTATGCATAACAGGTTGATCACCCATCCACACCATATTATCATGAATTCTGCTTAGAATTATCCTAGTCCATTCTAGTTCATCGAATTCCTCATAAAAGATGTATTGCCAAATTTCAAATCGACCTAGGTGTTCAAACCCTTCTTCAAATGACATGTGATTGTGATAAACCTTGTCTAGATTTGCATATATATATATATATATATATATATATCACTATCCCCAATCAACTCAAAATTTACGAAGGATTTAAGCCCTAATATCCTCTATGTGAAGTACTCCTTTAGGGGTTTGCAAGAATGCTTCCGCAGGTTATCTTCCATGGATATAAATGGATGTTTATTAAATTGATATCTAGGCCGTTCCTTGATATTCCAGACTTGTGGGGTTGCCATTATACTCAGACTTCAAAATAACTTAAATTCAATGCTCATAACAATCTGACAGAATTGATAAATACCTTTGATCATTACGTGTTAGGGCATCAATTGAATTCACTTCCAAATGCTTCAAATCTCCCTCAAATCGTTCTGCTAACTCCTTGCCCTTACACTTTGCTCAAAAGGTAATGAATACCTTTGATCTTAACCCTTAAATCCTTCAAAAAATGAATCTGCATTAATTGCGTTCAAAAAATTTACCAATAGAGCTGATAATCTTTGGTGTCCTTCTGTACTTTCATAATAGATTCTGTGAGCTTAGATGTAGATTCCATTATGTCTCAAAATGCTCTAACTAACCTCGCAGAACTAAATTCCATCACTCAGGGGTCTTGAAATTTTCTGTTGAAATATCCCCTGTTTATGCTTAAAGAATGATCATTCATGAAGATGTAGAAGGTTCAGTGCTGGGCACTGCTTCCACTATGTTCTCTGATGTTTCCTTCGACTTTTGCTTCCATACCTTTGTGCTTGCTTAATTCTTTCCTTTTCAAATGTTTTGTCAATGCTTTCTACCTGTGTTCTATTCACATTCTCGTTCCTTCTTCTATTGCTCACGTTCCTTCTTACATTAGGTGTTCTCATATTGTTATTGTGTCCCTAAGTTACCAGTGTTCACCTCTGGACCCCCCGAACCAACCCATGTTTGAACTGGTCCGTGGATCGAGTCTGGTTTGCTGGGTGGTCTGGGCAGAGTACAATTTTTTCCCTGCTGGTTTGAACTGTTTGGACTATGCTGAAAACTGGTGAATCAAGTTTGAACCGCATGAATAATGGGCCCCGCGAACTGAAACTGCTTCAATATAATGAACCTTGCTCTTCCCACGACATCTATGATCTAGTGACCAAGGCTCCTTGCATGTAAAGTACGAATTTCTCCTTCTTGCTCATTTCTTGACCCAAAATCAGTTTTAGGAGTTTCACTCTTATTCTGATTTGAAGATTTCAGATTGGTCTTAGGTCCTTTAAAGGGCTTTTTGGGAGGTTGAACCACTGGAGATGGGCTATCCAAATCAAGTGCCATCGTGATTGCATCTTTTAAAGTATTCAATTTCAACACTTCGACAAATCCCTTGAACCTCTCACTCAAACCTTCCATGAACAACATTACCTTTCTGTTTTCTGTCATGTCTAGGACCATGACATCCTTTGAATTTCATCAATATAATCCAAGGATCCACTGTGTTTGAGCTGAGCTAATTCCCTGCAGTAAACCTCTATGTCCTTCCTGTCAAATTTACTTATTAGTTTATTACTAAACTCCTCGTACGAACTAATCATGCCATGGTCTTCAGTTACTAAACCATGGTGCTGCCAATCATAAGCTGGTCCATCCAAATGCATAGTACCAAATTTGATAGCATCGGTTTTAGACATGGGCTTAAGTGTGAGAAAGGTATCAGTTTTCGTATCCACACCCTGGCTGTAGTCTTTCTGCTGCCGTAAAATGTTGGTAAGGTGAGCTTGCTCATAGCGTGTTTAAGATCCCTATTTGAGGCCTTTGGCCTTCTATCCTGCCTAGCTCTCACGAATTCCCTTCGCTGGTTCATATACTGAACAAAGCCCAAGACTGCTTTAACATTATCTGGAAATAAATCCCATTTAGCATATGTGGCCATGACATCATCTGGGATGTCTCCTATAGCTCTGACATTAACAACCTCAACCTCATCCTGATGTTCAACAAAAATTGCCATTAAAGGCTTGTCTGAGGTTCAAGTAGGTGAACACCTAGCACGCATTAAGCCAACCAGACTACCACCTGCACTACGATGACTTTGTGGTCTTCTAGGCACAGTTTTCATCTGCTGTATAGCTTGCATGAGTTGTTGCAGAACATTAGCAACATAATTTTGGCCATCTATAAGAGCCCTTAAAGTTTCACTTGCTTCCCTGTCTGCTTCCTCGACTGTATTTGGCCCCGTTTCAGCCATTGAATGCACTCTTCTAACTTCTGAAGTTGTTTTAGTTTTACCTTCTGGAATTTGTGGGGGTTTCCAGATTTGGCTGGGTTCCTTGCGTATTGATGCATTCAAAACGAAAACCCACAAGGTAGTAGGTTCACTGCTCTGATACCATTGTGATGTCCCTGGCTATATGTTCTCATAAAAAATGTAGTGGCTCTTACAGTTGATGGTTCAAACCAGTAGACGATGACGATATATGTGTGTGTGTGTGTGTGTGTATTGCAACTGTTAAATGAGGAACTCCAACTAACAACAAAAAAGAACACCTCCAATTTGAAGAATGGTGATAATAGACAACTCAAATCAATCCGAGGATTAATTCAGATAACATAAAATCGGTATCAGACAAAGAGAATCGGAATAGCAGAGTCTGACAGCTGACGAACAAGTGCAAATCCTAGAAATTGTAGGAAAGCTTATTTAATAACTCACAAACATACAGATGTTCAATTCTTATTCCAGAATGAGTCAATTCTACCAAATTCAAACAATGAAGTGGCAATCAAATATACGACTTGCTGATGAAATACAGTTATATGGGGATTTGTGATGAGCACCTGGAATCTGAGAACAACGTGGCTTGAGATGGCATAGAACCTCATGCATCAACTGATGATACTGGAAATGTAACTTCTTGTATACTTCTTGTTGCTAGCAATGGACTCAACGAGTCTTGACTTGTTGATGATTCGTAGACTTTGGACCATGCAGAGTCCTTCCTTCCTTAGTTACGACACAACTGTGGCTGCCAGCTAGGATGAGGAAAAGAAATTGCCATGCAAGGAAAGAGGCCAACACCCAGGCATGACCGACAGAATTAAAACAACTGAGGCGACATAGATAAAAATATATCCTTTCTCAACTTCTATGCCAAAGACACCCCTTGCAAAAACACTTAGGCCTATCGGGGTGCAGAATAGGCTAATTGTCAACTTTGAATTTAGCTTACAGAAGGGGACATGACACTAGTCGAATCTGGCCAAGTGCACTCGCCACTGACTTACACAGTGAGTCCAAAAGAGTTTTGGGGATTACTTGTCGAAGTCTCACCCCAAGACTCTCCGAGTCCCAAACTTGGGCTACTGAGTTCTAGGCACAGACTCTCAGATACACTTGGTGCAGCTAGGGAGGTAACAAATTAAAAAAAATTGACATTTTTTTTCACATTTTTTTGTTGAATCTTGTCCGAAACAGGTCTGAACAGCAAAATAGGGAAGGAAGGAGAGGACAAAAGCAGTATTTGAGATTCAACAACACAATATTGAAGAAACAATTCACCATCATTTTGATATTGTAGCACCTTTTAGTTCGAGGCCTGACAAATTGAGGAGGTGAAAGAGAAAGATGTAGATTGTATTTGGTTGTTTTTCTCATTCTGATGTGTAATTATATGTTAAACATTTATAAAATTCTGATGCTGTTATACATGTGAAAGTTTGAAATTAAGTGTGAATTATGAAATTTTGATATAATGAGTGTTTGAAGATCATACGACGTGTAATGTTTGAATTATGAAAAATTGATTGTCAAATTAGGATTTTATGTTCTCTACACGCATTAATTTCTTTTTATGTAATACTACGGTCTTTGTTTGGCCAAGTCTATGCCAAGTCTTCAGTCCAAGTACTATTTTGGGCTGCCGAGCTCAAGTCCTGAGAGACCCAAGTGCGAGTCCTTTTTTTCTTTTTCTATTTACATTATATGATTTCATTGAAAAGCTAGTAATAAATTAGCACCCAGTATTTCAGGACCTTCATAGTCTATCCAGTGTGCACTTGTTTGATTAAATATTTAAGTATTTTACATTCTAATTGAATTCTTTTAAAACTCATTCATTCTTATTGGTTTACTGTATGGTTTAGTTTCGCAAATAATCATTTCAACAAGATGTTTCTTAAATGAGAAGATATATCAATTTGTGCATGGGGCTACTTTGACTAATGGAATCAGAATGGCATGTCACTTGCATGCAGGTTTGGATGTTGAGAAGGACAGAATTTTGGAGATTGCTTGTATCATTACCGATGGAAAACTTTTTGAAATGGTTGAGGTAGAACTACCACCATTCTATTAATTTGGTTTTTATTGGTGTGGTTGTGCTCTTTTACTTGTTCTATTTGATTTTATGCAGTGTATTTATAATTGAACTCAACTCTGTCCACTCTTCCACATCTCTTTCCTTGAACTTCGATTATAATCATAATCTCAGGGATTTTTTAGTAGAATTAGTCTAAAGCTATGCCATACTAGACATATTTGAGTCGTACCTTTAAATTTTTTAGCCTATATTATTAGAGAAGGATACGAGTAATAAGCCTTTACAATGTATTAATGATGGACCCTTTACAAGATCTATTTTTATAGTTAACTTAGACAGTAATTGAAAGAATAAAGACATGGCCAATATGTAGCCTTTTATGACCTTTATATAGTTTAGTTCAAACAATAAAATTGTATGGTGTGTTTGACATGCTTGCAGGGTCCAGATCTAATAATACATCAGCCTGAGGAATATTTGGCAAATATGGGTGAATGGTGTCAGGAGCACCATAGTGCAAGTGGTGAGTGCATGTTGGCTTTTGTTTCAACAATTTAAGCCATTTCTAATTTATAATATTTATCGGCTAGGCGCCAAATTATCTTTTTCTGTAGCTTTCAGTATTTTTCGCGATTCATTGTATAAAGATATCTTGCACTTTCTCCCACACAGGACTTGTTGAAGAGGTTCAGAAAAGTGAAGTGACAGAAAAGGATGCTGAGCAACAGGTTTGACCTTAGAAGATAATCCTTTAGTCTCTCTAGGAGGAATTCACATATACTTAAATGAAGTTTTATAGTGACAGCATAAACAGGACAAATCATTGGGGGTATCAAAGCAGATGAATGGACCCTGAATAATGAGCATAAATTTGATCACTTGACAAGGAATAAATCAGAAACACGCCTTCGCTTATGACTTGTAAATTTAATGAAGGCTGGAAGTTGGATTGAAAACTTGTCTGAAAAAATTGAAGTTCAGTAATATGGTCTACACATAAGATAAAGCCTCAGTTTTTAAGAAAGAGAATCTTGGCGTGGCCATGTTTAAATCTAATGATCACATCAAGTCTAAGCTCATGAAAATCATAATATTATGAATGCAAAGACTCCTGGATCATGTAATGAAGTAATAAAATGGTATAATATAGGGAACTCAAGCTCATAAAGGCTTCGAATACTTGTAGGATTTTCTACTAAGAATTCCCTGTTTTAAAAATATTCTCTTTTGGAAGGAAACCATAGTAAGCCATATGCAAAACGATGGCCACTTATTCTTAAATCTCCATTCTCAAGGCTCTGATCTCTGAGGTAAGTATCAGAATTTTTTATTACTGCCACACCTTGCATCAGCTTCCTCTATGACTTGCTTCAATTGAACAGAATATTTGTTTTTTCTTGACCTCTTGTGAAGCTACTTTTTGAAATGATAGTACCTAACTGGCATCTTTATCCAGAGGAGTCCACCAAATCACCATACTTACGAATGTTTATATCTTCATATCATTTATAACTCAGACAGAAGAAAAAGGTCCAAGCCTCTTGTTTCTATCCAACCTTTAGATCTCTATGGTATGTATCAGAATTCTATAGTAGTTCCACACCATGCAGCATCCTCTTCTACATCTTGCTTCAATTGGACAGAATTTTCAGAGGTTGCCCAATTGTGCATGGGTACATGGATATGATACATGATTACGACAGATTTTGGAGGAGAGCTGGTCAAGTTGAGAGTATATATATATAAGATAAAATTGAACTTCCTGATTCACTATAATGACATATGTGTGCAAACAAGGCAGAATTGAGGTGCTTATCGAAGAAGCAGATTGGAAGGTCATTACAGTGAATCAGTAAGTTCAATTTTAACTTTGCTGAATTAATGATTTTCTACTGAAATTCATATTTACTGTTCTTAGGATTAGTGCAATCCTTGGTAGTGTGTCTGAATTGGGAGGGACAGTGACTTACTTGGCTTCCAGCCTAAAACATTGTAATCAGATATTTTGATATAATGAGTACTTTTGTCACCGTGGTTTTTTCCCATCTTGAGTTTTCTGTGTAACTCTTGTGTTCATGTGTGGATGGTATCATTACTTTAATTTTTGCTGATTGTAATTAAACTAATTCAGTTCAGAGATAGATTTAATAAAGTTTTAAACTCCATGTTGTCATTGAAGTTAAGCCTCTTGCGTAATGATATATGGTATTTTAAACTTAATTCTATATTTAGGTTGTATATGGATGAGTTCACCGGTAGCTGCACCTGTTGACAAGTTCATATGTGGTTTAATGTATTGCACCTGTTTTGATTGCAATTGAAAACATCAATTGCAGGCATTTCTTCACCTGTTTTTCATATAACTCTGCTGTAAACTTGATTGATCTTTCAACCTCTTGACTATCAGAATATTAGTGTTATCAGATTTCCACGATCCATACAAAATCGTTTCAGTGTGATCTGAAATGTCGATGCAAAAAATTACAAGAATATTATTTGAAAATATTGGATCGTAATCGTTGTTCACCAATTGTGAAATTGAATTACCAGAAAATTGAGAAATCTTTACCAAGGGTGGTAATATAAATTTGATATTTGTACTCCATCAATGATTGTAATTTGTAGATGAAAACAGTTGTACATAGCAGGAGATCTGAGTTGTGCAAGGAATTGACTACCATTCTTATCTGATTTCCTCCATATAGCTTTTGATTAGCACTTTTGTATAATCTAGTGCTAAGAATGCTTCCCTGGAAAAGCTGCATCTGTGGTGGGGGACAGTATAGATAACTTATTGATCCATCTTGTTTTAGAAATTGTATTGTTTAGCATCTAGTGTTTTTGTTTAGCTAACTACTTAATATGCTTTTGCAGGTTTTGGAATTTGTTAAGAAGCACACAGGTCCTGTACAGCCGCTTCTTGCTGGGAATTCAGTCTATATGGATTTCATGTTCCTTAGGGTACCATATGAATTTCTTTATCCTTGTCTTTAAAACTTGTTATCATTTGCAGAATCAATCTAATGTGTGGTGGATATGTTGTTGTTTGTATGTTTGGGTTTTGAACTGTGCTTGAATTATCTTGTTAAAACATCTAGACTATGGTTTGTACATTTGTCACTAGCTGACCTGGACAATATGTAGGTGGAATTATATTTAAATCTATAAAAGTCAGAAATACATGCATTGATATTTGGAACACTTTTTGTAATTGTTTTTGCTTTGATAAGTAAGTAATTTTTATGGTGGTCAATGCAGTTACTATAGACTCAACACGAGCACAGTCTTTCTGAGTTTATAATGGCCTTTTCCATTTGGTTGCTAGATCCGTTGCTAAGCTGTTAACCTATATAAATTTTATAGATCTTTATTAAGAGTGGATTTTAGCTATTGGCACTGCAGGAAAGATACTTAACATGCATGGGAAGTAGTGGTTATGTTACCAGGTTCAAGTTTGTGTGTGTGTTCGGCAAGAAAAGTTCAAAAAACATTATCAATGATAAAGCTAATGATTAATTTTGAAGAAAATAAATCAATTTTTTCTAACTTAGAATATTGAAGTGTGATGTCCCTAATTTTTATTAGCGGCTTGGTCAAATTAATTAATGAAGTAGTCCCAGAAGTGTAAATGATATTATAAGGACCTTAATTAATTATTGCATAAAGGGGACCTAATTAATAAAATAATAAAAATATTCTATATTGTAACTTTCTAGATACTTGGAGGTCTTTATAAGGTGATGGTTGGGCATTGTAAATTATCGTGGAATGTGCCTAACTTTTCTATGTATTTGTAGAAGTTGAAGGTTGAAGGTAGTTCGCATGCAATTTTGGAGGTGGAAGATCCTACCTATTCTGTGATCACAGTTGCAGTGGTTCACAACCACCCTAGTCTACAATTGGAAATATCATTCCAATATTTCACATTGTGCTTCAAATTTGTAAAGTCTTCATTCGAAGCCAAATTTGTTTGACATCTTGGTCTGAAATTATTGCAATCTGAAGTACTTTTATTATTGTAATCCCTATCTCTGTTCATTTATATCTTATGCGAATATGTACCTTGGTGGAATACCTATAGCATTAATATTCATCATTGTCTGGCAACACTACCAGGTTCAAAATAGTGCCAAAACATACCAAGCACATAACTACCAATGCTATAGTTGTACAGATATTCTGTCGAAGGGAGAAGATATTGTTGCATGGAGAACACAAAAGCATATTGTTGATTGCCATATGGTGTGTACGATTGACACATACAAACAAGTTGTCATAAGCACATTAACTTTGTGGAATGGTCGTATTGATGCACTGATTTGGCCATGTGAAGATACCTCCTAAGAGTGGGAGGGTGAACACCATACGACCATATGGTGATGAAAGGTTGCATCGCCCCTTCGAGCCAAGATCCCCTTTGGGCTGAGATTTCTTTTGGGTTGAAATCTCCTTCAAGACATTGTATTGGTATCAAAGCTGGTGATCTTACTAGTTTGTCGAGAAATAAAATTGGATCATTGCAAGAGTGATGCATTGAGTGAGCTAAGAAGAAGAGAGTAGAGACTTTGCAAGACTTTCAACGCAAGTTCGTCGTTGTTGACCTTCCTTCATATGATTAAGCAACAAGAAATACAAGCACCACTTTTGATTGAATCGCTGAAGCAAACAAGTAGGATTGGGTTATTAGTGGACAAAAGAGGGACATATCTCTCAAATGTTATATAGGATTGCGAATGAAGTATTTGTCCTTTGAGTGTAGTATACTCTATACAAATAGTTAGAAGCAAAAGATTGATAAATGACTACAGGATAAGGACATGCTCACAGATCCATAATGGGATGCAAACACGCAACATACAATGACTATCCCTTCAAGTGGAAGACACCTAAACCTTCAAGATTGCCGCAAAGGTGAAGACGAGGATTACATACATTTCATTGAACCAACACCCATTGATTATCTTGATGGAAATGCTGGCCCTATTGGCAGCCTTTTAAATGAGCATATTCTACCAGTGGTTGATGAACTTCATGGAGATGCTACTGATAATCTCTTGCAGGAGCAACTACAATTGGTTGAATAGCCTTTGGTTGTGCATGAGGCGTGCATGATTATTATCTCGCCATGTGAAGGGCTACCTCATGGAAACAACAAATTCTACTTGAGCTATGAGATTTCACAAGAGATTGATGAGCTTAATCGCATGAAGGCTTGGGATCTAAGCATTGATATATGTGAAGATTGGCTTTTATGGGATCCTAGTGACTCCAGGGATAGCAATGTTTTTATCAAAGTGGCATAGCAGAAGATTGTTGGTGATTTGCTCACCTCACCTACATCCAATTGTGTATAGGTGATCATGATGCATTGTAGAGATTTCAACAAACACATCTACTGACGTCTATGCATGGTTTGGGATCCTGGAGCTTCAGGTGGACAAATGGTCTAATGGCTGATTGCTCGAGGGAAAGCAATCTTTGGGCAGCGAGGATTTGTAATGTCCCCAATTTTCATTAGCTACTTAGTCAAATTAATTAATTTAAGTGGTCCCAGAATTTTATATAATGTTATAAGGACCTTTAATTAATTATTAAATAAAAGGGGGCCTAATTAATAAAATAATAATAAAATATTGTGGCCCATGCGTGTCGTAACTTTCTAGACAGTTGAAGGCCTTTATAAGGTGATGATGGGGCATTGTAAATCATTATGGAATGCCTTTGATTCTTTGTATTTTCAGAAGCTGAAAGCTGAAGGTAGTTCATGTGCAATTTTGGAGGTAGAAGGTCCTCCCTATTTTGTGGTCGTAGTTTCAGTGGTTCACAACCACCCTAGTCTACATTTGGAAATATCGTTTTGGTATTTCACATTGTGTGTCAAATTTGGGAAGTCTTCATTCAAAGGCAATTCTATATTCAACATCTAGATCCAAAATTATTGTAATTTGAAGCACTCTCATTATTGAATTCAATTTCCTCTTGCTTGTGCAAATCTCTTATTTATATCTTGTGTGAATCTGTACCTTGGTGGAATATGTCTAACATTAATATTCATCATTGTCTTGCAACACTACCATTTTTGAAACAGTGCCAAAGCATACCAAGCACATAACTACTGACACCATAGCTATACAAATAGTCTGCCACATGGAAGACATTTTGTTATACAAAGAACACAGAAGCATATTGTTGATTGTCGTACCGTATGTATGGTCTGTACATATAGCAAGTTGTAATATGGACATTAACAATATGGTTGTGGAATGGCTGCACGAATGCACTAATCTGTCCGTGTGAAGATACTGTCCAAGAGTGGGAGAGTGAAGACCGTACGACTGTATGATGGTGAGAGGTTGTGTTGCGCCTTTGGGCCAATATGCCCTTTGGGTTGAAATCTCCTTTGGGACATTACATGAAGTACTTAACGTATTCCAAAATTATTTAGTAGCATAATTGAATATTAGTTACCATAAATATTATAGTGTTGCATAATGCAATTGTATGTACACTCACCAAAGATACGGCCAATGGGTGAAAAATTATAACGAATCAAGGCATGCATTTTAAGATGAAATCTGTGAAATATATGAGGGCTATAAACAGTATGTGCAGACTGGATGTATTTTCCCATATAGGTCTAATAAACATATATGGAGAAAATGAAATTGGGAAAAGATGAAAAGGGAGAAGTGCAGTCATTATTTTCTGGCATGGGTTGCAGGGCAAGGAGCTTAACTGGGCATGAGTGTAAGCCGGCACAGGTCTCCTAGCACTGTTGCAATATTGCAGTTGGATCTGGAATTGAAAAGCAGTCCCGATTTTTCATGCGAACTTCTGCCTTAGTGTAGGATTGTTACCCTGGTGGTGAAGTGTCATCTGTGATATCTTCACGTGCTAACTCAATGGCTCACAAAGAGACATTTTTTGTCAATTTCAAATGATTAAGGCACTGGATTTTGAATTTTTGTCCTGGTGACATAGGTTGTAACAGTTGAGAAAATCAATTTCATGTGACAAACTGGTGAAGACTTGACAATTCTGTACCTAGTGGGATAAAACAATATCAGATACAAGAAATTCCAATTGAATAGGGACAGGTCATTACACCAGCCAAAAGTCAGAAACCCTTAATGGAACATTTTTGACTCAACGAGTTTGCTCTCTTCTTCTTCTAAGGATTGTTGTTAGGGTTCAAACAAATGCTTCTAGAGATTGGTACAAAGTTTAAATATTACAATGGATACTTCTACTTGTCTTACCATGCCCATTTCACTTTCTGATCCTATTTCATTTTGTTGCCATGCATATTCTCAAATTAATGTGTATGTTCTGTTTTTTTAGTCTTGTGCAGTCCATGCATTTTTTAATGTGCCTTCACCCATGAATATAATTGAAAATAGTTGAACAACTTTATTTAATTTAATTTTATCACTGAATATTTGTGAAGATTTTCTCATAGGATTTTACCATTTCTGATCTAGCTGCCTAAACAAAATGTTTATAATACTCGTATGTTTGGTCTGCTGGACACTCTTCATTTTGCTTGCTTCAATCGACTTTTTCTTTTACTTCCTTTGATTCTAAAGATGTAAGAGTTCAAAATGATTACTCTTAAGCTGTTTGTGTTTTACATCATGCTATTCTTGTCCTTCCACTTTTCTTTAGCTCTGGAATATTTCAGTATCATTAATTTTACCTGTTGGCTGAGATTTATTTCTTTATAATTATCATAATCATTTGGGTCCTTACTATCATTCTAAAATCATCTTTCTGAGTTTCTTCTATTCCTAAAGGGATTATTTTGGTGACTTAAAAGGAATCATGTTGGAAGTATGAAGTCCACTAGAGCAGAACAAGTGTGATGGCAATACATATTTAAAAGTCTAAAAAATTACATGTGCTAGAAGAAATCGAAAGGAACGAGGTTGATGGTTATTTAAAATCTGCAGGCAATGGCCAGCAGTCCTAGACCCTCTTGTTTGAGAAAAAATGGAAAAACGTAAGTAGTATGCATTACTTATTCTAGAACAATGGAAAAAGAAAACTAAAAGCTACTTGATTCAACTGTGAACAAAAACAATAAATAAAAAGAAGACAACAACAGAAACACATTAAACCAATGCCATTTAAAAATATTTAGTTATCTTATAAGCTTATGAGTTTATAAAAAATCAGATAACAGAGCATAGTAAGCATGACATAAGCTCATGTTTGTGACATTCTTGTGCCAATTTGGCTCAGAAATGTTTATTCAGATGAGCAACAAGGGTCTGCACAGTAACTACATCAGCAATCTCAGTTCTCAATTTCCTAGGGAGCATTTACAAATAGATGGAGCCCAAATATATGGTGTGCTGGTTCCCAAAATTGTTGGTTGAATTCCTACGACTCAATGCTGGGAATTACAACATAATTTTGGTCAACATCAGAGACTGAAACTTGATAATTTGATCTCCACACTTCAGGCTCTGTGGACCTAGGTGGGTGCACCTTTATCTTAACCCTTGACATGAGTTAAGGCTTGCCAATGCAGACTTTATGAATGATACTCTTGAGTTGGCAAGCATCTTTTCAAGGAGAAATAAAATGTGTTAATGTTTTGATTGTTAATAAAATATTAAAGATGAACTCTGCAATACTTGTGAATAGAACTTCACCAATCTGCAACTTTATATTAACTTACAAGTAGTATGCAAAGACCAGTCCTTAATCCAATTGGGCAAATAGAGTCAACATCCACATGATCTTATCACGAAACCCTCGAAGACAATGTGCACCCCATCAACTATTTGACAGAGAAAATATAAATGCAATCCTTAGCGTAAATGAATTTAACCCCTATGAAAGGAGACCAATTAGACAGATACCATAGTGCAGTATGAGAATATCTGATAATAAAGACCATGCATTACTTTAATCCATCGAACAATAGAATAGATCCAAAGGGACAATAAAGAACATGAGTAATTAGAAAACCATGTGCCAAAAGAGATATATGGAAAGTATCATTGTAGTAACTTCGTTGAGAAGGAAAAACTATTATGATAATAGATAAGTGTCTATTATTAGTCGGTAAAATTATATATCAGCCGACGGGGCCCTTCGGGAAGATTCTTATTAGGTCAGCAAGAAGGTCCGAGCCCTCCAAAAGGATATGATCCGAATGATGAAAGAATTTAAGAACATGCAGAAAGAGCTGAACAGAAATGACCTCTGGTGCACAGAATGTAAGATAGAAGGTCACACGAAGGGATCTTGTCCAAAGAACTAGTTCTGCGACATCTACCAGATCATGGGACATTCCACGAAGGAATGCCCCTTCAATATGAAAACAAGAGGACCTCAACAAGTGTTCCTGACACAGGAGGCTTTTGCGTCAGGAGGGAGCGGAAACACTAGTACAGAGGGTGCCACGTCTGGAGGGTATAGAAATAATAGACAAGGGCAAAACAACAACAATGTCAACAATAATATGGGAGCCGCAGTCAAATTCAGTATGATGTGAACAGCCGGTCAATGTTTTAATGCCGAGCATACAATTTGTGGGGCCACTTTGCCCAAGACTGTACAATGGAAAACATACCAAAGTTGCTATGCAGATGGTGCAGTCCTGGAGATCATGAAGATGCCAAGTGCTTGAAATCAGGAGTGAATCTGATCACCATCAGGACGGATGAAGAGGAGGTTCTGGAAATCATACAGAAGCAAGTAAAATTGTACCCCGACATGAAGGGGGAAAAGAAGATATTAGAGGAAGCACGGGCGAAAATGGAGAAGGTGACGCAGGCAGACAAAGCACACTTGAAGGACACTACTAGTACCTCAGCAAGAAACTGCGCGGAACAAAACATCGTACGGCAAATATTACAAACCGAAGTGCCAGTCAAGATAAATGATTTGCTGCTCACAATGCCTTAACTTCGATCGACACTCGCAAACATCGCTCCAGTTGCTAAACTACCAAGAGAACATGGAAGGGAGAAGGAAAATAGAGCAAGTACAGTGGACCCAATGCTGCTAGCCCTCTCATCTGGATGACATCCGATAGTCGTTGAGACGGAAATTTTGGGAACTGTCCTGATAGATACAATTGTGGGTGGCGGGTCAGGTGTGAATGTCTTACTGGAAGATACCTGGAAGAGGTTGGGACAGCCAACGTTGTGGTCGCCTACGTTTCAATTATTAACAGCGGACCAGCACGGTATCAAACTGTTGAGAGTCCTGATGGCACAACTAGTCACTATCGGAACACAACCGTTCTTGCTCGACTTCGTTGTCATCCCGTTGAAGAGGAGAGGATATGATGCTATTTTGGGCCGAGGATGGCTCATACCAGCAAAGGTTAAGCATGACTGGAAGAAGAATACCCTATCAATGGAGCACGGAGGCAGAAGATTCATAATTGACCTGTGCACACAAATGGCAGGTGAGGAGGTAGCGTTGTCGGATTTTGAAGGCGAAGGTGGAGAGGATGACGAGGGGAAGAAGAGAATGGAATGTGATGAAGAGGGAGTATTGAGACTGGAAGGAGGGTTAAATGAGGACGACCTAGACTCGTTGAATGGCCTTTTCCACTGGTAGATGGAGGATTAGGAGCTCTTTCCGAGCTGTAATATGTTAAGAGTTGAGGAAGGTGAGAAAGAAGAGAGAAATGAATGTCCGAAGGAATACAGAGAAGTGGAAGAAGGAAAGGTGGTTGGGAGTGAAGTTGAAGGGAAGAACATATAGTATGAACCCAGAAAAAGGAAAGATTCCACCGTACGAGTGTGCAAAAAGAAAATGTTACGGCGAACTGGAGATATAGTAGAAAGGTTCCGGCAGTAAGGAAAACACATCATACAGTCTACACAGGAAATAAAGAGGAAGGGTTTAATAAAAGCTTTAGCAGTATGGAGTGAAGGTTCTAAAATCAAGAATACAGTTATTGATGGCAAGGAGTGGCAGTCGATGGAATTCATAGTACTGAGTGTCGGGAACAAACTAGGCGAAATGGAAAACCTGAGGGAGAGATCGTGTAACTTAAATAAATTTGATGAGCGACGATTGTAGGCACAATGGGCCACGGACTTGATACAGAATAGGTGCAAAGCATGCTATGATAAACACCTCAAATTGAACAAGTTCCAACCAAAACAGCTAGTTTCGAAGTATGACAGACGGAATGAAATCAAACTAGGCAAGTTTAAAATCAAATGGGTTAGGCCATACCAGATCCGGGAAGTAGATGGTAATGGAGCAATAAAGTTGTGGACACTGGACGGGCAGGAAATCCTAAAAATAGTGAACGGCTTGAAATTGAAAATATATCAAGCGTGACTTGTTCTGTTGTCGACAAATATCAAGGAGCAGTAGAATTTTGAAAACAAAAAAAAAAAAGAAAAAAAATTGAAGGAAAAAAAATTAAAAAAAGAAGGGAAGAAGAATAGTCACCATATGATATCTTAAAGTAATCTAGGAAGCGCCGTACGGTGGTTTCCATAGCCGTACAAACTTTTTTTTAACTAATCCCATGCCCATACGGATTTTGAAGATAAAGTTCTTTGTTGGGCTGTATGGATTTTGAAGATTAAGTTCTTTGTTTGGGCACGTACGGATTTTGAAGGTTAAATACTGTGTCTGGGAACCGTACAGTATTTGAAGTATTCTAGCCGTACGAAACAAAGAGCAAGAATGGTTTTTCCCATCATACGAACTTTTGAAAGGGTTTAAAGCTTAAGTTAGCATCGTACAGAGTTTACATGCAAGAGCTGAATAATCACCGTACGGACCCTTTATTTGCTGCTATTGATGGTTGATACAAGTTTCTCTTATGGATTTTATATTGCCATACGCCAATTGCCAGGTTCATGTTTTCTAAGCATCGTATGGCTTCCAGCCCCTATGGGTTGCTAATTTTGTAGAACCATCCTAGCTTCCCATATCTGTACGGTGTCTACAGTGGTAGGATGGAGCCGTATAGTGTACAGTGAAGAAAGCACATGAATCTCACAGGAAGCAAGAAAGAGATCCATATGACATTTAAAGAAGACAATTAAACTGTACGTGGGTAAGGAAAGAAGATGCAAGACGGACATAACCAGTTCGTCATATGCTCAAGAGGAGCAAGCAAAGCATAACCAGTGCAAGCACAAATACCATACGGGAAGCAGTCAGAAGAGAAGGCAGAAGGAAGTAGTCAGAAGAGAAAGGAGCAAAAAAACAAAAAAAAACGACAATAGATTGAAACAGTTCAGAATGAGTAACGCATGATGCTCAATGGAAGGGAAGGACATAAGCAGGAGGAAAATGCAAGCAGTTGCCAGAAAGAGTCTGAGATTGGAAGAAAATGACAAAAATGGTGTATTCCATAGGCTTTTGTGTGGGTTTGAGATTGCTAATTTGGTCTTGGCACTACCCATCGACCTCGTTGGGGGCGATGCCCCCTAGACCCCCAATCGGTGTGGTTATCAGTCGTGGGAAGTGTGGCCAGTTGATGAGACTTGGAGTTGCTGCAGGCATGGAGTGTCTATGTATTAGAGGCACTTGGAGTAGGTGTTGGATGTGAGGCTGTCTTGGTGGATGCATAGAGAGCTCGGGAGGAGCTGATCATCTAGTTGGAGGTAGCACAACAACACTTGGCTCAGGGTACCCAGGAGTTGGAAACAAAGAAAGCAACACAGGTGGCTATCAAGGTTAGCTAAGGAAACAATATTGTGTTAGTAAACGTTGCAGATGCGACGTGGTTTGGAGATCAGTTTGGTGCAGACACATAACAAATGAAGTGGTGTGACGGAAGCAGATCTATCTTGCTGTAGTTAGTTAGTTAATGTATTCCAGTTGTTAATCTGTCTCGGATATTTTGTAATTTTTGTCCGGAGATGACTTTTTCTTTAGTTAATGGTTATCTGTTTGTAATATATTGTAAATATTAGAATGTTTCTAATATTTAGTTAGCTATAGTTATCTGTTAGCTTTCTTTAGCTTTCTTTTAGCTAGAATAAAATATTTTTATTCTTTTCAATCGTTTCCTAAGGAAACATCGCTTTATTATTTTGTATATATTGACCTCTTGGTCTCTTTTAATATCAAACAAATATTTACCAATTACTTTTTAATATGGTATCAAAGCCATATCTTTGAAAAGTTTCAAAAAATATTATAATTTCTTGTTAGAAATTTTCAGAGCAATATTTTTCGAAATTATATTCTGTGATATTGGCTTCTTATGGCCATTTTTTCTACAATTGTCATCTTTTTTTCTGCACGTTTCCGCCATTTTTTGTGAAAGACACCACCCTTTTAAATAAATAATTCCAAATCCAAAAACTGACTTAGTTTATGCCATTAAGTACCATTTTACAAGTTCTTTAGGCATATTAGAGGTAATTTAAGGCTATTTTAGGGGTATATAATGGATAAATGATCCAAAAATGACGTAAATACCCCTTCTAGTGCTTTATAGTCCATTATTTATGCCCATAATTATATTTACATTTTGATTTAATATTCTTCCACAAGGGTAACACATATTAGTGATATTACTTATCCCTCTTACTCTTGAATGCATGTTATCTTAGTTCACCTTTATTCATCTTTTACTTCTTATCTATGACTTCAGGCATTTTGCATAAGTGGTCACTTCTCTATCTCGTTCATATGCCAAGACTTCAATTCATTACATTATTCTTTTATGGTTTATTACTTTTCGCACATATATCCACCTCTTAATCGTTTGATTTGTCACATCATCAGAGTACTTGATTTGTATTTTAAGTTATTAAATTAATTATTTGTCCTCTTAAAACTCAGTGAAACTCTTTTTTCCTTCTCGCGCCTCCGTCTTGGGATTATTTCCAAAATTAGAATTTCACCTGTTCTTTTCAACTATTTCTCCAAAATCACAATTTCGGAATTCATCTTTTTAGTCATTAGCAAAATTGCGATTTCAGAAACCTTCTTAGTTACCAGTGAAATCGTGACTTAGGAATCCTTCTTCTTAGTTACTAGTGAAATTGTGATTTCAGAATCCTTTAAAGAGCTGATATCTGAAATCTCTAAGTCATTGCTTTTTTGCTAACTTTATATTTTGGACTCTCCGAAATACCGATATTTTGCCTTTTTGTTGATAGCTTGATTTCCTTCACCCGAATTGGCGAAAATGCATCAATTATTTTGTTTTCGGACTTTTTCATAATATTGTCTTTGCTGCTTTCTACTCATTGTGACTTACCCTCCACAATAGGGTCTCTTTCCCTTACCATTTGCCCCTTATCCCTGAAGGGGTCTAGCAATTGTCCTCTCTTTGCTACCATCAAAACCTTAGGGCTAGTAGGGATAGAAACAAGTCTAACTTGGGAAGGGCTACTGAGGGTTGAGGGAAGAGTAATAGACCATTTTAGGAGTCAAATCCTCGGAGGGAGAAGGATATCTCTCCTTACTAAGGTGCAGAGGTAATGAGGAAGAAGCACGGTAGTTGCTGCAAGTGGCAATCATAGGCTTCAAGATTAAAACATGTTTAATAAGCCTAAGGATGAGATAATGGTGCAAGGTGGTGGCCCCAATTCCACTACTGATTTAAAGAACAAAGTACTTGAGAGAGGATAACCAAAATAATCGGAAGCACACTAAATGATTGTGAAGAAAATGACTCAACAAAGTAAATGATGAGTGTAAATGCTTGAAGCAGTCCTCAAGCATAACTCATGGTATGGATCACCACTATGTCGCATTGTTGTGGAGGAGAAAACCTAGCATAGTGCATTAAAATCCTTTTAACTTATTTGCCAGACTTGAGGAACAAATTCAACACTTCTGCCTTGTTCTTCTAGTCCTTGTAAATCTTCATCCCATTCATTGATAAGCCAAAAGTTCGGGCTATCAGCTTCTTAGAGATCTCCAGTTCATTTCCCCTTATTCTAATCAGTCTTAAATTCTAGTTTCTGGCAAACTCCACTAAGAATGTAGCATCAAACCCGTTAACCCTTTTCCTTGTATTTAGAACTAAAATAACACAATTTAAAAAAGATATAATTTTTAAAATTAAGTACAAAATACAATATGTTGAATATGCAATAACAATCCATTGATTTTATTATTTATCTGCTGATTATAATATAAGCATAATTTGTTTTTCAATGTTTCATTGATTATTCAATCAAAGTTACATACTAAGTATTTTTGACTGAGTATACTTAAAGTTGCCAAAACAAGAAATGTGGCAGCATGCATACTACATAGTTACATTGAGTGAGAATCTTAGGAATTAGAGTCATCTAGTGGATGTCTTAGAAATTAATCCCCATAGTTAGAACTACTCCAGTCAAGTGCCTCTTGTGGTGGGACACTAACTAGTCACCATCTCATCCCTCATCATTTTGCACCAATTCCTTGGAATCGACATTTCACAATGCTGCTAGCCTTTACTTGTGTAAAAAGCTAACTTGGGGCTGAGAGGCTGGATATGATAAATCTGATTAATCTGGATGAATTTTCAATAAATATCCTCCTTATTATCAAGTGACACATAAGTAAACTATAAATATATTAGTTATTAACTTATTCGTGAAGAATATGGTCAAGGTTTTCTTTGCTAAAATTTCAAGCATAGATGGAATTGAATTATTTTCGATGTCTAACTGGAAGTCTATGTAGTGATGCTATCTTTTTGTAACAAAAATGAATATTCAACATTTTTTTCTCCATTTTGTGGATGCTATTTCATTTCTATGGGCAATTAAACTGATGTGCAGATGTACCAAGTTGTAATATAGATTACTTGTTTTCCATATTAATTATTTTTCTTAGACTTGAGAAGAAAGCAGCAATCAGACACGAGGTTTCATGCCTGCATTATTTTTTGTTAATTTACATTTTATCACTGACAACATTAAATTTGACTGCTTTTTTTTTTCTGCAGAAGTACATGCCACTCTTAGCTGATGCGTTTTCGCACGTGCTTGTTGATGTTAGTAGTATCAAGGCACTATGCTGTCGCTGGTATCCAAAAGGTAACTTCTTTCGTGCTTTATTTTTTGCTATGTTCCCATGGTTAGGGAGGCTCCCTGTTTTCTATGCTGAAATATACCGCTTAGCTTTTTAAGACAATTGTATGAAAATCCAGATTTATTGGCAGATACGTCTATTTTTCAGACCCTTTTACATCAGAACAGTAACAGATAGGAGCTTTCTTTTCAACTAAGCATACTGAATAACACTTGCAAGATGTAGATTTCACAACAGTCTGATTCAATAAATGGTCTGTTACTTCAAATAATTAGAAATTACAAGAGGTACTATTGATCAGATTAATCAACATATACAAGAATAGTTGCTAGTGTTAGAAATAGGAAATATTGAGAGGGGTTGCCGGGGGGGGGGGGGGGGGGGTGTGTGTGAATCAGTATTCCACAAACTTTTGCCCAAATATGGAGATATCAATCACAATCTTACAACTCGCATAAATAAATAAACTGATTAAGCTGAACAGTAAACACAACCATAAAGCAATGCAACACATAAGACCATTATTTGTTAACTAGGGAAACCCTGGCCAAGGGAAAACATCAGTGGGGATGGTACCCACAAAATGATCCACTAATCAAAAGTATCGTTTGAAAGATATTGACCCTGTTAGGAGTTTTACATCTGTATAGTGTCTCGGTCCTTGTTAGAAGCCTCGACTCTGTCAAGAGTTGTTAATACAATTACAAAAATGTATGCAAAATGAGCCCACTGCCCAAACATGTCATATACAATGATAATCTGTATACACAATGAGTAGATACAATAACCTCTTTCTCAATGCTGATATCTTCAATATTGGATTTGATCTTTATAACTCACCAACTTTGCATACTTTGCCTTTACATTGCTATAATCATCAAGTTTGTATCACAAAACAGTAGCATAGTTATCACACTAAACACACTTAATTTCGCATTTCAAATCTTTCCTTTATACCACAATATTCAATAATTATTCACTGTTGGCCTTCATGCTTCCACACGTGTCCCAAAATACAAAATTATACTTTGCCCACTTAGGGTTAACCTAGGATGTCATCTCTAATTAGTCAAGTAATTATTTTGGTAAACAAAATAATTCCTTAACATCAATTATCCGATTCCTTAACTCCATCTTGTTTTGTTTGTGCATATCTGCAACTAGTAAAACCTTAATAACTCTTCTGTAGAGTATAAATATCACTCAAGTTGACAGAGATATAATAATCATACAGAATAACAAAATTGAGATATACAAGTAAAACATATAATGAACCATTAATACCACAATACTAGTAGGCGAGGAAATAGTTTTTTTATTAATACCAAAAACAACATGTGTACATTGACAATATTCCAAGTACTTATAGAAGGGTCAGTTGGTTGGAAACCAATCGACACATTCCCTCACCTCCCAATTACCTAGTTTGACTAGCTTTAACAAGTACTAAACACAATATTTAGTTTATTTCGATTACATCTATCCCCCCCCCTCCAAGAAGAAGTCGTCTTCCAGATGACTGCTGAACATGAAAACGACAAAAAATAACTTTGACTTCAAGAAGAAAGATGAGAGGACATCCCTGTGCTTGGAGCTCCCTGCAATTTAGCTTTCTCTATTTTCCAAGCTTCTTGTATTGCAACTTTTTCGGCTTCCCCCTGATGTTGAAGATTCTACATTTCTAGCCCCCATGCCTTAGCCAGGCTTTTTTTTTCTGTTGAAGTTCCAAGAAGGTTCCTTGAAAGGAAACTTCCATAGCTACAAGGGCCTCCATGAGAGGTGGCGATTGTTCCTGTCCACTAGAAATGATAGAATTGCTTGTCCATGTAGTGGCCATGGCCTCTGAATATCCACCTTGCTCTAATAGTCCCCAATTTGTATGGCAGCTAGTCTGCATAAGTGCGGCCAATGCTTCTGTTGCTATTATGATAGCTTTTAGGTTTCGAGACCTAGCCTGTTGCATGAGCTCCCTAGTAGAATGCTCCATGACATGCAACTCGGTGAGAAACAACTTTGCCTTGGCTGCAAAAGAAGCCGTGTTCGGGGGTTCCCCACGCTCGCTTTGTATCTTTACTTGTTCCTCAGCAATTGCTTGTAGAGGGGAAGACACCATCCATGCCTTCTTCCTCGAGTAACTTGTTAGCCTCCTCCAAGACCGTATCCACCATAGCCACAATCGTCATACTTTCTTGAGTGTGGACTTCCCCTTTTTGTTTATCCACTGCTCCTATTGGCTGTACCGCTAGAGCAACTAGATGTACTACTTCTGGGCTGAGAGGTGTTTGCAACCTCACTTTATGCACACACTTTTTTTGGCATCTCAAATCTATTACTTTAGTATAGGAGTGCTATTTTGGATAGATTAGTGACGCCATCTTCGGAAGTGATATTTTGAAAGCCCCCCATGTCAGAATTTGTTGCCTGTCGCCTGCTCCTTCCTCTTCTCTTGCTTGATTTGGTTCAAAAATATTTGTTGTAGCAGTTCTTTCGGGATCACCAATCATGTTATGGTAAATCTCAAGAGATTTTGATATTTTAGTTGGAAGCGGCCCCTCTGCAGGTGGTAAGAAAGTAACTTCTTGTGGAGTCCCCTGCAAGTGACTTAGGTGGATTTCTGTCTCCTGTGAGTCTGCAGAAGATGAATCCGTATCGCTGCCCTCCTCTTCTGAACTCTCTTTGTCCTCTTCATCCTCTTCAAGTGTCTTAGCCACAACTGCTTGTTTCGGTTTCTTTTTCTTTCGTTCGCCCCCTTGTGAGATCCTACACTCATGGTATCCATATGGAGCTAGAATGTCATAGTAGGCTTGTAGGGTTCCACCCTATTAGCCGGTATCAATCTCACTCGGTGCTCGCTGCTCACCTAAGTCCGTACTGCTTTTAAGAATAATGCCACAACATGATGGGGCATGTAAAAAGCTCTGTGTTTCAACTCCATGGATTCCCGAAGTTTGTTAGAAAGAAATTGAGCCTAGTTATATGTTTGTCCTTTACACAGTCCATCCACTATGGGCAACATCCAAAGGGCAATGTCTGAAGTGCGGCTGTCGACTTTGAGCTTACTTTTCACCAAATTTACAATACATCGCCATTCATCATTTACAGTGAAAATTTTCTTGAGACCCCTACTGTTCTTCAAATTTCCTTTCCATTCCAGACTTGTAAGATCTTTTTGGCACATTAGTTTCAATCACTTCTTGTCTTCTATTGTCATAAGGGTTTTTTCCAGTTCCTGCCCTCTATCGGGAATTCCAAACACCCTACTTATTTCTTCTGCTGAAAAATAAATTGTCACCTCCTGTTGGAAATGTTGCACTGTAGATCTATGACATGATCTCTCATAACATGTGATTAAATTCCGTAGTATAGGTTCAAACTCTTTTAATTCAAAAATTGGCATGAAAATTATTTTGTCTACTTCTACTGTGCAAAACACCTTTTTCAGAGGATGATCCGCTTCTGCTTTCTCCCACTAGGTGCTGCACTTGCTTCCCATCACACTTTCAAATGTGATATTCTCAGCCGTGATTTTCTGTGCCATTTTGCCCTTGCTGTTTGTTCTCTTCCTTATCTCTTTCAGTGCTTTCAGTGCGACAGGCTTCTTCTTTTTGGAATCAATAATGTTCTCTCTGCTGGGGTTTCCTATACTTAATTTCACCATTGCGTGGTAATACCTCACTTCCCAACAATTTTTGTTTGTTTGTATGTGCCAAGTGTGCCAACCATTCGTGTGATGTGTTGTTATGCACCCTTCCACATGGACCTTTTCTTGCTTTTGTACGGCTGTAGTGTCTGCCCGTACAGCTAAGGAGTAAATGTTTTCGTACCTACTGACAATGAATAGTACGTAGGGATCTGTTATGGAGTATGTGTTCTATACAGACTCCTTGCCTGGTGTCCTTCATATGGCCATTTGAAATGCTTGCTAGATGTCTTCCTTCTGTACGACAATCTGAACCTCTTCCTTCTGTACGACAATCTACAAATTTATTGCTCCACGTATAGCTTCCTTCGTACACCTTCCCTCCTTCTAGGTCTATACAAGCTGGTTTCCTCTTGTTCTCCTTCGTACGACTGCCTGTTATTCCTCCCGTATGGATACCTGTTTCTCCTCTTGTACGGATGCCTCCTCCTGCTCTATGACTAGCTCCTCCTTGATTACTTCCTCCTGCAGTACAGATGCATGTTTCTCCTTACGTACAGATGTTTGTTCCTTCTGTATGGATGCTCCCTCTTGCCTTACGGCTAGCTTCTCTTGGATTGCCTCCTCATGTTGTACGGATGCCTCTTCTTAGCGTACGACTACCTTCCCCTTCCCTACGATTGTCGCTTCTGCTCCTTGGGACTGCCCTCGTACAGCCACTCTTCCCTCTCTATGTGCACGTACGGCTGTTGCTTCTTTTGGGATGTGAAGCTTGCTGTGAATTATAATAAGTGTGGAGCAACCTCTTTATAGGGAGAATGTTTTCTCATTGGTCACTTTTTGCTTTCCTTGTTTATTTCCTCCTTCCCTACTTATAAAATAACTGGTTCCTTGTTTATTCCTTTCTTCATATACTTTTAACTTAGACCCATTTACTAGGTCTCCGATAGGTTCACTATCTAGAGTAGATAACTTTATTGGGTCATTCTCTTTATACTCTGTGTAGCCCTCTGGGTAGCTTTCTTCCGACTGAGATTCTTTTATTTGCAACATATTACATTTTGCGTGGAAAACTTCATAGTCTCCCATTTGCTAGTGAAATAATCCATTAAGGGAATTTGTGTTGTCATATGAGCACCCCTTCCTCATCTGGTTCCATCCCTTCATAGTTTTCTCCTTCGGAGTCTGATGCAAGTCCTGACTTATCGACTGGTTCCTGAGATCTATGATGTACTTCCTTCCTTTAGTCTCAATAGATAAGAGTGTTCCATTTCCAGTTATGGGTAGCTTTTGCTGTGACCAACCATCCCCTGCCTAATAAAGCATTGTACGCTTTCTTCTCTAAAGTGATGACCACAAAATCTAGAACAAATTTTTGTGTACCAACTATGACCTTTTGTCCCATCAAGGTTCTTATACTTTTGATTCCATGTTGATCGGCTCCCACTAGTTGAAATGTCGGTGGCCAAAGTGTAGGTTTCCCTATTTCCTTCCATGTTTCTTCTGATAAAAGATTTACGCTAGAACCTCCATGAACAATGGTATTTGAAAGTTTGAACCCTAATATATCCATCTCTACTACCATTGGTGGTCTCCCCATTCCTATAGTGAATAGAGTATTGTCTTCTTTCCATACTTCTCCTTCCTTCTCTTTCTTTGAAGTTGTCCCTTTCAGGTTTGCCCCTTGAGTTAGCGCTACCTGCAATTGGGGTAATGTTTCTAATAAATCAAAGATTCTTATTGGGATAGTGGTTTCCAGTACTTGCCTCACAATATTTGGTACATCCCTATTGGAAGTAGGCCTCGTTTTTCCTTCCTCTTCCATGCTATCTCGAATGTCCTTTGCTTCTTGAAATCTTTCCGTCTCCGTGGTAACATCTGGATAGGTTAATTTTCTAGTTTGCATCTTGGTGACTACAAGAATTTCTCCTTTTGGGTCTTCAATATCTATCATATTTACCCCCTTCTGTTTCAGGCAAGTCACATCCTCATGATTGCCTGGCCCACACCATTTACAGAGCATCCCTCCATTTTGTCCTCCGCTTTGGCAATCTTGTGCAAAATGTCCCCATTCATTACATCTCCTACATTGGATCATAGGCCTCCCCTTGGAATCATACTGGATTGGACGTCAGGATGTGTTGTTATTGTTGTTGTTGTTGCTATTATTATTACTCCCTCTCCTGTTATTTCTATATCCTCCTAGTGAGGCTCCTGTATTTGTATTCTTCAGAGGAGTGGAGGGTGGTCTTGATGCAGTGCAAGGCAAGAGAATCCCCAAAGGAGATGTCCTAGCCCCCAACAAATAACCACATAGTGGAAACACAACAACGATGCAATTTTTGACATCAAATCACAACTCTTTATTCATAAAATAACTGTTACATGTAATGTGCCGAGTTGTAAGGCCTTCTCGGTTACGGCCAAATACAATAGCAATTACAATAATAGTTCTGCAAGATCCCTCAAGATCTAATCCAAACCCAAGCTAGTCCAGATCCACACTTTGGTAGAAAGCTCCAAGGAAAATCTGAACTTGTGCTCGCAAGCCCACCATGCAATCTCCTTGTTTTCCAAGACGCAGCTATTAGCTCTTCTCAAACTTTATCCAAGATCCAAGTGTAAACTATCTCATATTCGGCGTTCTGTCCACACACTCTAAAAATCTTCTCTCACTCAGCTACTCCATCTTCCATGCTCTTCTCCAAGTTGGATGATAATCACAATCCTGTTGTAAATTGCCTCACATTCGGCGCTTTGTCCATAGATTGAGGAAAAACTCGCTCTTCAACTACTCTCTACACTCACTCCTCCAAATGAAAGAACAATGACAGGACAAAGCCCTCTACTTATACCAAACCAAGTCATAAGTCAGTCACTAGCAAGTTATAGTAAATAAACCCTCAAGCCACTAGTCGGCATAGCAAGTTACATTAAATAAACCCTTTAGTCACAAGTTACATTTAGTAATGCCACCTATTAAATGCTTTTTCCCTCTTTTGTCCATTTTTATTTATTTTAATTAATTTTTTGTCTAATTTTCATCACTTTCTCTCTCCATTTTAAAAAAAAAATTAAAATAAATTTTTTTTCCCTCTTTATTTTCTAATGCAAGATGCTCCTGCATCAAGTGTAGTTTGCTCCCCTTGGGTCAGGGATACTTAAGTGCTTTGTCTTTTTAAATTGTAGGGACAATCTTTAATTGTGTGCCCTAGTACCTGGCAAATCTCGCAAAATGCTTTCTCCGAGCATGCTCCTTTTGTATGGCCTTCTTTTTCACCATTAGTGCACCAAAGTTCTCTCTTTTCTTTCTTTTCTTCTTTACTCCTTGCCACTTCCTTCATCAATTGCCTCAGGTCTTTTCTTAGGGCTTGAATGGTTTTGGATTCTTCTTCGCTTTCTTTGGAACTTTCACTTGCACTTCCATGCTTTCTTGCCTTGGGAAGTTTTACTCTCGCTTTCTATGTCCATGGTGCGAGTACATGCATCCCCAAAGGTTGATGGTGGGATTGTCTTCATATTTTTCCTAAGGGAAGTTGTTAATCCTTCAATGAACCAAGTTTCCCTTTTAGCTCTTTTAGCTTTCTACTAAAGGTTTTAACCGATTCACTCTTCGCTTGTCTTGTGTTATAAATCTTGGTAACTATTTCATCATCGTCCCTTAGGAGTCTGAATTCTTCCTCAAAGGTTGTGCAGATATTACTCCATGTGTTTTTCTTTGCTGCCTCCAGATCGGTATACCAGTCAATGGCTATACCCCTTAGTGTGGCAGGGAAAGCTTTTAGCCACTCAGCTGGGTCATTTTCTTTGTTGGCTTGCCATATTGTTATGCATGTTTTACAATGGCGAGTGGAATCCTCAAAGCCGTCCCTTGTGAACCTTGGTAATTTTTGTTTGTCTATTGCCATTATATGGGGCTTTTCCCCTCCTATCGGAACACCTCTTCCGGATGGAGCACTTCCTCCCAATGGAACACTTCCACCTGATGGCACACTTCCTCCTAACTAGAAGTTCGCTTTTGGCGAGGAACACGATTCTTGATTACTAACAGTATCCTCTTCTTCTTGACTTTGTTTCTGTCAGAGATCTCTCTATGCAGGTGTCTCTAGATTTTTGTATACCAGCTTCCTTGTTGGTGTCTCCGAGATGACCAAATTTGCTATACCTTCGATTGTATGCTTGATTAACCCTTCTTGGATCTTTGTGGAATCCCCTTGTCCTCCCCTTGAGTTATGATGTCTCTCCTCCTACTGATGTAGACGTAGTGTCCTCAAGGCGACTTTTTGCTTAGTTTCTTCTCCTTGTACCTGCCTGGGATATATGTTTGGAATCAGGGGCATGAATCAGTTTTATTGTCTTTTCCCTTTGTGTCTCAGCTCTTTCCTTTTTTATTCGTAACAAATTGCTTGCTAATAAGCGAGGAATCTCTCCTAGGAGATCGTACACCGTTGGTGGCACAGAAAGTTCGTTGCATACCGTACCTTAGGGACTGCTCTCATGGGCTTTCCTTTGTATGTATTGATCAACCAACTCTCTAGGTCATCACTAGATCATGTGTTAACTGATCTTCCCAGGTTATTTCCTCCTCTTCCAATCACTATTTGTTACTTGGATGAGCGGTACAAAGGCCCTTTCCATTACTCCATCTTGCTGACCTCCAAGTTTGGACTTAGGCAACAACGCCAAAAATGTAGAGTGAAAATATCACCCAAGTTCACAGAGATATACTAATTGTACATAATAACAAAATTGAGATACACAAGTAAAACATAGAATGAACAATTAGTACCACAATACTAGGTGGCGAGGAAATGGTTTCTTTATTAATACCAAAAACAACATGCGTATGTTGACAATATTTCGAGTACTTATAGAAGGGTCGGTTGGTTGGAAATCAACCGACGCATTCCCTCACCTGCTAACTACCCAGCCCGACTAGCTTTAACAAGTACTAAACACGTTAGTTACTTTATTTCGACTACATCTTCTGTACTGGCCGTATTGACTTGTGCACTTAGGTACGGTATCTTGACATACCATTCTATCACCAGGTAACTGCACACGTGCCAATAATGTCTTTGTGAAGCCTGCCAATCAAAACTATGCCTGTTGTGACAGATAATTTTAATGATACTTAGACAGTTTTCTAGGTCATCATACCAAAACTACCTCTTCATGATCTGCTCAGTCAATACTGAATATATGTTGCCATAAATGGCAACCTCATATCATCTACCGTAGCCAAATTGCCAACAACACACCTTATACCAATGATGTCCAGATCAAACAATACATCCACTGACTGGCATTCCAACTAGCAGCTTCCATGGATTTGTCCAATCCTAACTAACTCAGGTGAATGACGATATCAATGCTAACCTAACAGTGCACACCAACTGCAGGAAATGTGATGGTACCAATATCTCCTCCTATTTCGTATCTCCTTCAAGACCCTAAGGATTTCCTCCCAGGTGACCTCCACACATTTCAAGGCAACATCCCTTCCAAGCTGTGGACATTTGGACATAGACGAAAATGACAAAATTTAGTGAGCAGTGAAGAGTGCAGGTGAGGGTATCATCCCACCTGTAACTCATCCCTTCAGATTGTTGCCCCAGTGAGCAGACGTACCTGAAGACTATTCTTCCAAATCAATGCTTTCATCTCAACTCCAACACTAGTTAACACTCTTGCTCATCTAAGTTGGCCACAATGGGAAGAAGTAAACCGTCATACAAAATATTTGATCAAGTTGGCCAAGCAAGGAAAAATCGTCACAAACAAGTGTTGGCCTAAAGGGGATGTTGAGTCAATTAAATTTATCTAATAATTTTATTTATTACTAATTTATTTAATAATTAATTTATCTATTTAATAGAAATGGAAGTAGTTGGTCTGACTGACTGAGCATCTAACGGTGGTCATTACATATGCTTAGGACATCTACATGGAGATGTAGATTTGAAAGATTGATTTTATATTGGAAATTTCTCATAGAACATATCTGTGTGCTAATAATAATGAGATCGATCTTCAGTCTGTTGCTTGTGTATGTCTCGTTGTTGATGTTTTGTAGCTTCAGTCAGATAAATCCTACGAGACTAAACTATATAAGTAATTAATGTAATAATAATTCAAAGATATATATATATATATATATATATATATATATATATATGTATGTATGTATATAATTATAATCAATTGTTATTATATTAATCTCACACACACACACAGACAGTTACATAATCAATTGTCATTATATTAATCACATAATAATGAATAGACATGTGCCATGAAGGGACATGTCTCTTCTTGCCTCATACTCAATATAAATGCAAGAGAGATCGCTGCATTTGAAAAACACAGATTCTAAAAGGCAGTGCTATTACATTTGCAGCAATCATATCTATCTTAACAAGTCATCAAAGCCAGGCTGGAAATGTAAGAAACCAAGAGATGCAGCAGAACTACATACCATAAGAAGGGGATCGGATCAAACAAGGAATAAAGTCCACGAGGCAATAAAAGAAGCTCTTACTAAACAACAGAACTGAGAGATATACTGTAAGGTGATCGGCAAGATTACGGACAGCAAATTCTATAGGAAAAATATATTAAAGCAATCATATTAAAAAGGGGAATATGCATGGTGATTCAATGAGTGGTACATAACATTACTGGAGGCAGTAGCAACAAACAATACAGTTTTCCACTGCCGTCAAAATGGTGAATTACAATTTTACCTTTAAAGAGATCATTATCCTTAAATAATAAAGTGGCAGTGTGCTATATACTGAAATCTCCGCAGTAGCATAACATGTCAAAGCATCAACGAGTTTAAAATAAAATGTTGAACACCACAGTCATTGTGGGTATCATCCTACGTGTAATCTGGTGACCAATACATTTCAATGAGAAGACGGCAGCCATTAGAGTCCAGTAATGAAAAATACGACAGTGACTATGAAGATGGGAACCATGAAGGGATTTATTAACAAATATACAAATGGTGATCAAAGACATGCGCAACTTGAACAATGGCAAGGTTTGTTTAAATGATACATAAAAAGAGAAATCGAACAAACATACCCACAATTCTAACAGTCGAAGGATGCCAAATGAGAGGAAAGAAATGAAATGTTAGTAAAGATATCAAAGAAGAAGAGACAATAATGATTGCAGTAGGGTTCTTAGATTAAATTAAAATTCCAGTCACAGCCAAATTGGGAACATTATAGCTCAACATCTATTGTCAAGGATTGAGATACAGCAACAGATGTATTGGATCTTGACTTGCAATTGGGGGTGGGGTCATGAATATAGAATCATAAGGCTGTTGGATGCAATTTATCTCTGTTGTTCAACATTACTTAATCATGTACATCTATGTGGGGCTTTAGCAATTCTACAGAAGAACATTGAAATTGTTCCAACTTACATTCAAATATTCAAATCAGGAAAGATGCAAATGGATTTTTTTTCTAAAAGATACACAGATGATTATACAAAGAGAGGGAGCATATAGAGATATGTTTCAGTTAAATTTTGAGGATCTTGATGATGTTTATTCAAAGGGAATTTGACACTTCATCAGAGGTAACTTTGGACAAGGAGTTAGAAAATTGATATCAAATTCAGAGGGAGTCTGATAGTTTATCATAAGCAATCTTGAATGAAAAGATCAACATATTGATATTTGCTTAATGCATTCATCTCTATGAGAAGTTTGAGATGAAAACCCTTATTTTCTAATATGGTTCATGGTGGATGTCATGACAGCACCACATAAGAGTATCTGTAGTGACTTCATGTGAACTTTTGATGTCATGTTTGTGACTCCGATTTTAATGGGCCTGTCCCTTGTGTACATCATTAGGAAGCGACAACTTCCAAAGGGAATTTGACACTTCATCAGAGGTAACTTTGGACAAGGAGTTAGTAAATTGATATCAAATTTAGAGGGAGTCTTATAGTTTATCATAAGCAATCTTGAATGAAAAGATCAACATATCGGTATTTGCTTAATGCATTCTTCTCTCTGAGAAGTTTGAGGTGAAAACCCTTATTTTCTAATATGGTTCATGGTGGATGTCATGACAACACCACATAAGAGTATCTGTGGTGACTTCATGTGAACTTTTGATGTCATGTTTGTGACTCTGATTTTAATGGGCCTGTCCCCTGTGTACATCATTAGGAAGCGACGACTTCCAAATGATTATCACTTGTATTTGTAGAAGTTATTGAGAGGTTACGATCTTACAATAACTTCATCTTCTATTATGATGGATAGCTTATGATGTCTAAGCAGATCATGATAGATTATATCTTTCTTGGTGATTCATTTCCTTAAACAAACCGTGATTATAATGTTTCTATGGTAAGTATAATTAAGGATACATGTGCACATACCTTATAGACATTTTGAGTATTTGGTGAATATCATGCGACTTGATATTCTGTTGCCGTTACTCGGGTTACTTGGTGAATATCATGCGACTTGATATTTTGAGGCCATTACTCTTGATATCATGTGATGATATCTAATGGTGAATATCTTCTGATCAAGGATATTCTTAAACATGCCATTCTTGATATTACGTTGAGGTAATATCATTACCTATGTTTATCCTCCCTAGCTAAGAGGGAGTGTTGATGTTTTCTAACTTTAGGCAGATAAATCCTATGAGATTAAACTATAAAATATATATGTGTGTGTGTGTGTGTGTCTAAACTTGTATCGGGAGAAATTAATATAATAATAATTCAAAGATATATATATATATATATATATATATATATAATCAGTTGTCATTATATTAATCACATAATAATGAAAAGACATGTCTTTCCTTGCCATCTACTCAATATAAAAGACAAAGAGATCATTGCATTTGAAAAACACAATTAAAGAAGCAGTGTTATTACATTTGTAGTGATCATATCTACGTTAATACTCCTGATAGGATTTGATGCTGTGTAATGCTGGATAGGCTACAATGAGCTTAAAAAATGAGGATTCATTTGGTAAATGACATTTGATTATACCCTTTCTTCTCTAAAGTGATGACCACAAAATCCAGAACAAATTGTTGTGTACCAACTATGACCTTTTGTCCCATCAAGGTTCCTATACTCTTGATTCCATGTTGGTTGGCTTCCACTAGTTGAAATGTCGGTGGTTATGATCTTACAATAACTTCATCTTCTATTATGATGTCTAAGCAGATCATGATAGATTATATCTTTCTTGGTGATTCATTTCCTTAAACAAATTGTGATTATAATGTTTCTATGGTAAGTATAATTAAGGATATATGTGCACATACCTTATGGACATTTTGAATATTTGGTGAATATCATGCGATTTGATATTCTGTTGCCGTTACGGGTTACTTGGTGAATATCATGCGACTTGATGTTTTGAGGCCATTACTCTTGATATCTAATGGTGAATATCTTCTGATCAAGGATATTCTTAAACATGCCATTCTTGATATTATGCTGAGGTAATATCATTACCTATGTTTATCCTCCGTAGCTAAGAGGGAGTGTTGATGTTTTGTAACTTCAGTCGGATAAATCCTATGAGATTAAACTATAGAATATATATGTGTGTGCGTGTAAATATATATGTATTATATGTGTGTGTATGTAAATATATATGTATATATATGTGTGTGTGTGTGTGTCTAAAATTGTATCAAGAGAAATTAATATAATAATAATTCAAAGATATATATATATATATAGGTATAAAATCAGTCCTCATTATATTAATCACATAATAATGAATAGACATGTCTTTCCTTGCCTTGTACTCAATATAAAAGACAAAGAGATCACTGCATTTGAAAAATACAATTAAAGAAGCAGTGCTATTACATTTGCGGTGATCATATCTACCTTAACACTCCTTATAGGATCTGATGCTGTGCAATGCTGGATAGGCTACAATGAGCTTAGAAAATGAGAATTCATTTGGTAAATGAGATTCGATTATACCATTTGAATCCATTCCCAACAGACTGAATATTGTAAAGGAATAGGGGGATGGGGATTGTGAGACAAGTAGCATATTACAGTGTCAGCCTTATAAAAAACATCAACCCAGGAGTAGGGGACTCCAAAGAACTATTTCCTTTACTGTCACTTGCCACCACACAAGAAGCATTGGCAGGACCCGCACTGTCCACTCACAGTGCCTTATCACATAGGAAGGAGGAGCTGATTTATCTATTAACTGTCTTTGATCCTTCAACAATATGATAGCCTCCCTTTGATCCCATTTAACAGAAAAATCAACAACAACAGCACCAAAGTAAAGCCTACCTGATGCACAACCATGGAGGAGGGAATACGAAAGCCATGCTTCAGCCTTTTTTTCACACTAGATCTAATAGAAACACTGTAGAAATTTGAAAAAACTGTCTAAAGAGAAATTTGGCTGTTTTCCTTAGCATTAAGGGATGTGATAAATGTCAAAACTTTCACTAGATCTAGATACCTCACTAGAGAAGCATTTTGTTGCGACTTTAGCCACAGATCAATCAATCTGTACTCCACCACTTCTTCTAATGATCTGCTAAATTCATCGCCCTCTTCTCCCTCTTTTAGCATGTCCTAGATCATCCTCAAATCCCAATCATAGTAGAATCTTGCTTGTATGCTTGCAGCAAGAGCTCCCACTCCCACCATTCAAGATCTCCATCTCCCTTGAATTGCTGAAGTAATATCTCTATGTTCAATCCAAGACAAATAAGGATTTAGGGGACCTAAGTGAATGTACGTGTATTCTATAACACTTAAAAGGAGGACCATAAATTTCTTATGAATATGCCAACAAAAAGTCACCTATAAATGATAATTCTGGTAGAGAAACATCAACAACACTTCAAAGGCTTGAGGGGCTCTCACATTTCCCATCGAGACTGTAGTCTTCAAGCCTAGAGAATGACAATAGTGTCTTCTCATTATGTTAGGCAGGGCGTTTGCTGAGAATGTAGCCATGGAAGATAAACTGGGCCGTCAAATCCTAACTTAAACAATGTTGAAATGATGTAATCCATTCCATGCAGGCCAGCAAGCAAAAATGTAAAGATCCACCAATTTAACCTTTACGATAGTTGAGTTAAATCGTTGATTATAATACATGGGTACCAAGAGATCTAGAGTGGTACAGTTTGAGAGGTATGGACAGTATTGGTGTACCATTTTTAAAAAAGGTACTTGGAGATGGCAATAAATGAAAAAACATTTACATATAATTTAAAATTAGGAGAAAACCATCTAATGGTATGCGACTTAAATAATATAAATTACTAAAATGCTAAAAAAACATTTCAAAGTATTGAAATATGTCATTGAAAGCAAAGGTTTTATGTTGATATTTGGTACTCATCAGCATGATATATTAATATATATGTATGTATTATGTATGTATGTATGTATGTCTGTTACTATATATCATAGTTCCAAGAATCACGGCGATTCATGCGATTCACGCGATTCGGCGATTCGATTCAAGCCAAACGATTTTTTGTGAATCGGTGAATCGAATCAGCGATAAAGGGTTTATGAAATAAGTTACTCACTAAATTTCAAGGGTTTTTTAAATTTTTCGATTCATGGCCGATTCGATTCCGATTCATGGCCGATTCACGATTTGATTCGGCCTTGCCGATTTCGATCCGATTCCGATTCTTGTTACTTTGCTATATATATATATATATGTATGTATATATTCTAAACCACAATCCCTTGGATATGGTGGATAGAGATTGAGAGGTGCCATTTTTCAGAAAAGTTGCAGATGGGTACTTGGAGAAAGCAAAAAACTGAAATTTTTTTTACAGTTAGAGGACAAAAAATACAATGGATATGCAACTTAAAAGAATTCAAGTTACTAAAATGTTTGGATAGACATTTCAAAGCAATATATGTCAATGAAAGCAAAGTTTATTAAAAATTTATATTTGGTAATCATCAGCATGATATAAGTATTTATTTTAAACTGTAATCCCATGGGTATTGCATATAAAGGGTACTGGGGAGTGCCATTATTTTTTAAAAACATGGCACAGAGTTCCTCAGACATGACCATTTTCAATCAGTCGATAAAACTTGAATGCCTATACACATCTTTTCCTAATATTTTTTCTCTGCTATTATGGTATTGCCTCCTTGAGCTCTGATATAAAAAGTTTGTGTAAAAAAAATCATGTGAAAAATTCAAAAATACAAATTTAGTGATTTGTAAATGTATATTTCTAGTTCCTCTAGCTTTTGTCAACCACTTCAACATTCTAATTTATATATCTGTAAACTCTGTAACAAGTTTCCTGATTTTCAAGGTATGTTTCTAGAACTTGTACAGAAATGCAAAGAAATTTCATCTGAAGCCAGCTAATGTTTGGAGACATTCCCATATGTGTCTCCAAGATGGTGACTTGTTTCTTTTATGGGAGATAGATACCAAGGGTCTACATATGAGGCTACCGGTAAGCTGGCTGTAATATTTTTAAGCCAATGATTGGGAGCTGTGAGGAAAGAGATCAAACAGATAATTGCTTCATTTTTGCTCCACTGGCATTGTTTTGGTTGATGATGACAGAGTCGTTCCTGTTAAATATATTTTTGTTCTACAGCAACTAATTCTTATTAATATAGTCAAGTAATGCTAGCACTTGGTGCGTTGGGGTACATTGAAGTAAAGCTGAGTCCATTGTATTCAATGTTGATGACTGGTGTTTTATCCTTACATTGCCTATTGGAAAATGACTGGTTATTGTGTCACAATAAGATTCAATAGTTTCTTTTGAGGTTATTTTAGAAGTTAGGATATCAGCTTTTCTTGTAATAATATTATAGCAAACGATTGTCATCATGGATGATCCATTGATGTCACAATGACACCTATGCAATGAAGTATATTTATGGTAGCTTCTAAAAGGACTCAGTGAAACGCTTGAGTAATGGTTATATCGGACACCTCTAATAGTGCAAGTCTCATATTGTCATGTTGAATTAATGGTTGATAATTTTAGATTTATTTGTGTTCCTCGGCAAGATATTTCCCAATGAGGACCACTATTATGTTGTAAGATACCCTAGATGGAAGCAATGAATTAAGTTACTCTTTTAAGATACCTATCCTTGCCTATATCTTTGTCCATCTCTTCTTGAAGAAGGAAGCATCCTTCTCTTGTGCGATGAGCTCTTTCCCTCCTGCCCATGTGCACTTCGGCCTTTGCTCATGCAATCAGTCTCGTGTGAGCTGAGTGGTTGGGTTTGTGTGTTCATTTTTACAGGGCTGTTTGTGTCATCGCTTGTCTTGTGTGTTAGTTGTTCTGCTGTTTTCGTTTTCGTTTTTGTTGCATGTGGTGTGGTGGCAGTCATGCTCTCTCTCTCATGTGGTTTGTCGTCACTTTTGTCAGTATTCATGGGTTTTCTCTATGTTTTCCGTGGCCTGTGGTTGCTACTTTGCGTGTTCCTTGTTCTGTTCTTTGGTATATTTTCTTCCGCAGGTTGCTTGCTTTTTCTGTGGGTTGGTTGTTCTTCCTTTTGGTCATTTGGCATCGTCGTTCCTCTCGCGGGTTGCTTTCTTTTTCTCTTCTGCTATGGGTTGGTTGTTCATGGCCATCAATCTTTTCTTTGCCCTTGTGGCCTTTGTGTTCTCTCGTTGTCTTCAGCTTTAGTGTTTTTATGCTGTTGTGACTCCAGTGTTTTCACCTTGTTTGCATTTGGCTTGGCTTTGCTCTCGTGCAAGTGTGTTTGTCTCGTCTGGGCTGAAGTTGCAGGCATGATGGCTACTGCTTCTACCGTAGGTGGTCTTTTCTGGTCTGCATTCTGGTGCCATTGGTTCTGTTTGTGCTTGCTTCTCTGTGGTGTTCTCACTGCGGCTGCCTGTTGTTTGCAGGGTTCTTCCCTGCTTGCTGTGGATGCCGGTTTTGGTCTTTGTTGCTCTCCTTTTGCTGGCCTGGTTGTTTCAGGTTGGTGACTCAAAATGGAGTCTACTTGTCACACCCAACCTCAGTCTCCTGTCTCTTACTATAGGCTCATAGATCAGATGCTGAAGCTTGAAACCAAAAATCAATGCCTTCAGGACACCATGCAGTCCCTGTCTAAGGCCTCTAATGACTTGAAACAATATGTTGTGCTAACTCTAAACACATCAAAGACTTCTCTGAAACTTTAACCTCCGAAACAACATACGCTAGAACACATTTCTGATCCATTATTGAATAGATTGGGTGTATAGGCAGCATTAAAGATAAGCAGACCTAACTTGTTGACAAGCAAACCTCTCTCATGATAGAAACTGAACAACATATTAAATCTGGGGCTTCCATTTGCAACAACCTTAGTTCTGCATCTCTATCCGGTGTCAAAAAGATTGTCCAGGATAAGTTAGCGGATGAGCGTGTTGGGCGGCTCGTGAGTTTGGGTACTTCTTCCTCAGCGATTAGCTAGGCATTTTAGACGTTACTCTCGATAGAGCATGGGTTGGGCTTGACGACATTCTTTTCCTCAGGTTTCTCTCTGTTTGACTGGCTTCGAGTTCTTAGGGTGAGGAGGAAGCTTTTTCTTCTTCTTACTAATTTAAATATGGGAGGATCTCACAAAATCATAGGTAGCAGAGCCGAAACATTCTCGGGGACTTGTTGTCGAGGCTAGACAGGAAAGTGGGCAATTATTTGAAATCTCAGGGCTGTTATTCGTGACTCCCCTCCCCTTGGTTTGGAATTGAGACCAACCTCCAAGGCCAAATGATACTCTCAGCAACAGTCGGACAGGTTGGAGCCCCTCAAGAGTTCCTTGCTTGTCAATTGCTGGAACAATTGTATTTTGTGGTCCTTGTCGGGTCCTTTTCAGGTTGTTATTTGTTCTCTTGATATTCTTGTCATTACCAATTCCCACAAGAGCCCTATCCATCCTCTTCCTGTGCTCACAGGGTACTAGTGGCTATCTGTTTACAAATGTGAGGTCCAAACTTTTGGGGGGTTAGAGGTTTTGGGTGGTGTTGCCCGTGTGATTAGAGATTGCCTCTTTAGCGCTACTTTAGTGGTTCACTCTGACACCTCCATTAGATTCTTATGGATTTGTATTGGCTGTGCAATGCAACACAACAAAGATATCTATATTGTCATTTGCTACTTTCCACTGTCCTCCTTGTCCCATGTTGTACACAATACGGAGGATGGTGACCCTTTTGTGGACTTTCACAAGTGCATCTCCTGATTTTTGATCATGGGAGACATTATCATTCTGGGGAATTTCAATGCCCAGATTAGGGATCTATAGACCCCCTTCCACGATCGTGCGTTTGACTCGATTTGTACTTTAGAGGTTCACCGCTTTTCAAAGTACAGCCAGGCGACCCACACCCACAACTCCTTTTTGTTTTTCGGAGAGTGATCGTGATGTCTTTTAGCTCCATCTTAGGTGGCTCGTTCCCCATGCTTCCTTCATTGAGTCTATCGATGCCTCCTCCATGTCTTAATCATTGGCCACCCTCCTTTCCATCTGCCATCATATTACCTCTCCCCTCAGTTCCATGCGCAGGAACACTTGCCCTATGAACCTTTGGTTTGACGATGATTACAAGTCCCACTGATCGGTTCATTTAGTCGTTTCCACCCACTCCTTTGCCCAAGTGAGACTCTCATACCGTCACTTCTACGCCACAAGAAACAGTTGTACTTCATGTTGCAGTGCAGATCCCTTTGTGCCTCACTCTTATATTGTCTCGAGCTCTTCTGGCACACCTTGTTCTCTTGTCATCCTCCTTCCACCTTGGACTACTGTTCCTTGGTCACTCACATCTCTGCTCATCACAACATCTCTGACTAGCCCCCTCTCCATCTCACTCCATACCCCATTGCTCTTCACCTTCTCCAACATCTGGGAGGCATTTAGATCCATGGGTTGCAGCCAAAAAAAGACAAGGAAGGGTTCCAGACAAAACTCTTCAAGGTTGGTATCATGGTTTTGGGTTCCTTCCTCTTGATGCTCTTTAATAGAGTGGTTTGCACTAGCTTTCCAGACTCTTGGGCGAGGCACATTATTTACTCAATAGTCAATTTATAAGGCTGGTTTAGCATCAGACCATGGCAACTAGAAAATCATAATGGTCGGGCACACTTTTGCCAAACTTTATGCTAGAGTGTTGAACATTGTTCTATCTAGAAAGCTTGATCATAGACATTGCTGGGCTAGGGGTCAAGTTGGTTTTCAGACTGATTTTTAGAACATGGACCACATTCTGATGCCATAGACTATCATTGAGGAGTCTTGACACCACTCGATGAAAGTTTATTGTTGTTTTGTGAACTTTTGCAAAGCTTTTGACGCTATTGCTAGAGGGACATTCTTTTAGAGGCTTAGAGAAATTGGGATTTTTGAGACTCTCGTGGTGGCTATTATAAGCGTTTATGAGATTATGGTTGGCAAATATAGGACTTAATAGGGGTTCTCCGATTTGATCTAGAGCACCATTGGGGTGAAGTAGAGCTGCCCTCTCTCTCCCACCCTATTCAACATTTACATCGACGAGCTCAAGGCTTTCTTCAGGGATTTCTCGCTCTCTAGGGATGGTTGTTATTTACATCAGGTTTTGATCTTTTCTCTTCTTTTTGCTAATGACATGGTTCTTTTGGCTTCCTCTCTGAAGGGCCTTCAATGACTTCTTGATGGTTTAGCTTCCTTTTGTGACCTTTGATGGCTTGTGGTGAACTTGGTTAAGACTTGGGTTATGGTTTTCAACTACTTGAAGACCTTTTACTCCACTTCTATTTTTAGGGTTCTGAGATCAAGATCACATGCTCTTACACTTCAGTTCTTTGATCCCCACTTTAGTTTGAGACTTGCCATGTAGTCTAGAGTCAATAAGGGGTTGGGTTCCTTGACCATGCTAGAGAGACAGTGCGTCAGACAACACTTTCAGGACACTACGTCCAAGTTGTCCCTCCTAGATTCCTTGGTCAGGTCGACAATACTCTATGGATCTGTAGTGTGGGGCCTCTCCCTCTTGGACTATGATTTTGCTTTAGTCGAGTGGGTCCAGATCGTTCTCTGATGCATCATCATATGTCTTCGGTCTACTCAGAATGTCATTTTCGCTGAGTTTGGGCCCCATCCTTTCAAACTTAGGGCTATCTTCGATTTGGTTTGGTTCCTTCATCACCTTTGGGGGTTTGCAGACTCCGCCAACGATTGTAATAGATACTCTTGTTTTGACTATTGTTCCTCTGAGGTTGTTGTTGGTTCTGACTTTGATGGAAGGGCTTGTTGTGGTATGTCCCAAGTCTTTGCTTTATTGAGTTCGATTGGGATTGACATTGATCATTTCCCTCCCTTCCAGTTCTTATTGGATGTGCTCTCTCACCTTCCTTCTCAGCAGGAGTTGAACGGGCATGTCAGTCGGGACACTCATAGACAATATATTCTCACAACTTGGAGTAACCCTACAGGGGGACTTTGTTTAAGGATGGCCTTCTATGTAGAGCAGTACATGGATATTCAGGATGAGATTATCTCTTGCCGCTTTATCTGATTCAGTGTTGGTGTCATGCCCTCCGCATCTTTTTGGGTTCTCTAAGAGCCGGTTCCCACCGGTTGCGTATTTAGACTCACCATCAGATTGACAAGGCTGATTGGATCTGCCACCTTTGTGACCTAACTGAGGTGGAAATGAAGATACATCTCATCTTTCGCTGTCCCATCTATTATGAGATTAGGGGGCGATTCCACTGCTTGTTAAGGGAGTGCAAATCTCTTTCATCTTTATTTAGATACATTGACCAATGGTGTCTTGCACTTTAACATCTAGGAGACCACTTGGCTCCGCAACTACACATAGCAGCTCCATTTCCCTTTGTGCCAGATATTGGATCAGCTTATCACCTCCTTTTCTTGCCAACATCTCCTCAGGGCACAAAGTGGCTGCTCGACTCTCTTGGTCACACCAAGTTTGTGAGACTCGTTGTAGATACACTCGGTAGTGGCACCCCCACCACCAGCGGTATTACGAGACAATTTGGGGCTCACTCTTGCCCCAGACCATATCCTTCGATGCTAGACTTCTTTCCACCTAGGAGGGACCCTTAGTCTTTCCCTCTCCTGGTTCTTTCTTTGTGGCTTCCTTTCTTGCTCTTTTCCCGAACACTGATTGGTGCTCCATTGTTGGCTGTTGCCTTGTTTGTATGCTTTCGGTCTCTTAGACCCTTTTGTGGTCTCTTGTTGGACATTAATAAATTTATCTTATCTAGCTTTGCAAAGTTGATAATTTTTGCTTGCTGAGAACTACGAATAACAAACATGACTAAATTGCATTGATTTGTTTTTAGATTAGGTTGTGTTAAGATTTTTACCATCAATGTTTCGAATCACGCTACGTGATCCATCATCAGGATGAAGAGCAAGATGACTAAATTAGTTTGGTGAATACACAAAGGATAGGATGGTGCATATGTGAACAACATTACCAATAGTTAGGGATGCATACACAATGCTTCCATCCTTTAGAATTTTTACTAGTCACACATTTTGTTTGATCTATGTTTTGATAGCTATATCAATTATATTGAAGAAAAATTAAAATGTTGTCCCTATTCTACTAAGTGGGAGTCTAGGGTGGACTCTGTACATTTTTGCCAATTCCATATATTCTCATTGTTATAGTAATCCTAGATTTAATAGTTATGCAGTGCAAATATCTAAGGAAAAAATCTTAGATATTCAAAGTAAATGCAAAATTGCCTTTTATTGCATACTCTATAAATTAGAAATTTTTGGGACCAGGACATGTCTCTAACTTTGCAAAGTTGACAAATCTTGCCTGTTGAGAAGTATGGAGAATATAGACATGATTAATTTAATTCGGTGGATATATAAAGGAGGGGATGGTGCATATATAACATTACCAATAGTTAGGGATACGTACACAATGCTTCCAACCTTTAGAACAGTTACTAGTCATACATTTAATTTGAACCATATTTTGATAGCTATATCAATTATATTGAGGAAAATGTTGTCCCTATTCTACCTAATGGGAGTATAGAGTGGATTCTTTACATTTTTGCCAATTCCATATATTTTCATTGTGCCTGTAATCCAGATTTAATAATTAGCAGTGCAAACATCTAATGTTCAAAGTACATACAAAATCACCAATTATTGCACTCTACAGACTGGAATTTTTTGGGACCAGGACATGATTTTACCAAAGAAATTTGCATCCATTTGACAGATGACACTGCTTGGTGGGGAGGAATATTTTTTTCTATGGTACAAGCCTTTGGTTGGAAAGTCCAGAAGGATAAACCAGGTTCATCTCTGTTATGTGTCTTACTTGAACATGTCGAGCCTCAGAATTCTTCATCCATTAGTCTCCTCGTGACTTGACTAATAAACAAGTTTCTTTAAAAGTTATTTAAAATGCAAATGCAGACTTCATTACTTTGCCTGGCCTTGATTATAACACTCATAGTAACAAACTATTACTCCAAAAAGAGCGAGGGACATTTTGTACTTGTCAAGAGAAAATCTGTCTGGCCCACGTTCAATTAGAACAGGAGCTGTAATGGCAGCTCATATGATTTTAGCAAAATGTTTTTTTTGTCCTTTTTATGCTTCAAGTATCTTTTGCTAAGTTGTATTTGAACTTGCACTTCAACATTTCACTTTTTTTGATGATAGGCTATCTATTTCTAGATAAAATATCAGTGGCTAAGAACCAAGAAAAACTGAAACTTATGAAGAAGCATAGGTATCACATGCAGCAGGGAAAGATCAACATGATAGTGTATGCTGTGCATTGAGCTGCAGATCGGGTGCTAAATTTAAAATGACAGGGCCGGGTGGCCACAGCATTCAAATTTATGTTTATTGTTACTATTAAGCAAAAATGTAAATTGAAGAAATGAATCGACTTACTGAGATCAACAAAATTCAAGGCCATCTAATGGCATTGCAAGGGAAATCTACTACCAGCCATAGTTCAGAAGGTAGAGAACCCAGTCTGTTGAGACTTGAGTTTCATTTTCCCTTCCTGAAGGAAACGGGTAGTAAAATGTCTGGCAATGGACTGCATTGCTTTTGAGTTTTCAGTGAGGACAAATACTTTTTTGTTGTTGTCTCTTCTAATTGATCTTAGTGCTTTGCAAGTCTTAAATAATATTCTTGTACTCAGTGAATTCAATTGTGAAGTTTTTTTAAAAATGTATTTCTTTTCTTTGCTGCAACAGATGCAGAAAGAGCTCCTGCTAAGAGAAAAACACATCGGGCCCATGAAGATATTAAAGAAAGCATAACTGAGCTCAAGTATTTGAAGCAAACCATTTTCAAGTCCTCCAAAAGATGACAAACAAAAATTCATTTGTTACAGAGATATCATCTTGCAATGCCAAAAGTAGGCACTTTGCAGTTCCTGGCATCTTCAGTTCTGGTTGACTAGTTATTGGTAAATGAGGGGTATTAAAGTTTCTTATAACTATTTCTGATTTGAACCTGATGTAATCAATTCTCAACAACAATTGGCACGTGCACTGTCATTTGGGAAGAAGTGGCTTGTGTCAGATTACAAATATTCTTTTAATGACACATATCCATTGAACTCATCATGAATAGATGATTCACAAACATATATTAGAAGTCTCAATGGATATTGAAAGTTCTAATGGCAATTTATGTTGGAGCATATTTCCATTTGTCTACTAGAATCTCCTTGGTCATGATGCATTGCTTCTTGAAATATGATCCACAATAACGATTTATAGAGGTAAAAAAAGAAGTCCAATGGAATAATTACTGTCTTATATATAATAACTTTTATTAATAGGAGTTAAATTATTCCAGTAAGTATTTCATCTTTGAACTTTGACTGATACTTGTTTGGGTTGTCTGATATGTTACTCGTCTCTTCACTGTTACATTCCCCAAGGAAGAGCACCTCTTGTCTTGGCAGTGTGCGGGAAGAATTAAAAAAAACAATTAGAAATACCAGAATTTAAGAGAGGTTGGGGGAGTCACCCAAAACCAGACCAAGCACACCGAAACATTCAGGGGGTATAATCCCCTCCCATAAAGTTGCAAGAAACCAGGAATGGTACAGGATGGAAGAGAAGCTGCCATGCCATTAATAAAACATAACATCCCTACTCCATTTGCACTGGAAGAGAAGAGAAGAGAATGTTGCCCCAGAAACAATTGAAGCATTTCGTGACTCAGGTAGGAGGGCACATAAGGGGCACAATGTGCGAGTTTCAACTAGGGCACATAAGGAAGATGGTTGATCTATCAACTGGCGCACCCTAATAGAGAGTGGATGGGATTGCCTGTGGCTGGTTTCGTTTGTTGAATTAACCAGCTGTTTGCCGCTCTCCCTTGCATTCTCCTGCCCTGCTCATCCTAAATCAAACTTGAAGGGCATCATTACAGTGAGAGGTGGGAGAAGCCATTTTGTGAGCCAAATAAAGGGAGGAGACTTGTTGCAGCCAGGGAGGAAGAATTAAAAAAACATTATTATTATTATAATAAATTATCGTTTTCAGGATAGAAATAAAGAAAGGTACATGAAGATGGGTCTGAGAATTGGAAACCAGACGAGGGGTGTTCTGCCAGGGTGTGAGAAATGCAGCGATGGAATCCAGACAATGGGTGTTCGGTTAGGATTCCAAAAGTGCACTTTTGTGGAAAAAACCAAGGAATGAGGTCATAGGGCTGGTCGCTTACAAAGATTTCGCAAATATTTCTACAAAAAAAGCCATTGTCTAACCAGCATAACCCTTTTTTGTGAATCCACGATTTCACTTTCAGACTTGGAAAACGGGGTTCTCCTCGAGGCATAATGGTTTTGATAGGTAGAATATTTGGGATAGACGTTGCGACCATCTTGGATCTAAATTTGAGCAGTGTCCTTGACCTAGACATGTAGATGAACCCAAATAGAAGAAGAAAGAGGGACCCTGTGGACTGAGGATATACGAGGATGGGGAGACGTCGATGGCAGTTGAAGCAAGATTGCAAGGGTTTCAGAAGTGCAATTGTGTGACAAAGTCTAAGGAGGACATTGCATTGACTAGGATTTCACAAAGATTTTTAGGAATATAGCCATAGTCCAGCCTGCTAAGTCGCTTCTTGTTAACTCACGCCCTCAGGTCCAGAATTGTGACACAAGGTTTTCTTCGACACAGAATGGTTCTGTTCAGTAGGATATCTTGCATAGTAATAGACTACGTATTGGTTCTGAAACTGTTCAACCCAAAACTGATTCCATTTGGCAGCGCCCTCGACATAGACAGGCAAATCTTCATTATTCTGATTCTGGGGCACCCAAATCGAAGAAGAAAACCTATATTTCAGAGGAAACTGCTCTTGCTGGAATCGTAGGGAAAGAGGGACGTCGGTCGCATAAAGCTTGCCCTGCAAAGTTCTGGAGGAAAAAACAGCAGATACCCACGAATGGGGCAGAGCTACAGGTCATAGTTTCAGATTCAGGGCAAGAAAAGAACACTTTCCAGATCAGATTAGATGAGACAAGAATATATATATATATATATATATATATATATATATATATATATATATATATATTTCTTTTTTCCTTTTTCCAGAGGGATTGGGAAACTGTTCTTTCTTTACCTGACAATCTTATCAGTTCCCATGTTCTACTGCTGAAGGAGATGACTCTGATAGGAAAGTGTTGGGTTTCCTCTTTCCAAGTTGAAGATATTTTTATATGGGCCAAGAAGTATTGGATAGGGATTAAGGAGGTATTACCTTTAGAATCTAACTCTGGTTTTATCATTGCCCTATTTGAGTCCAAACACCATAGAGATAACGCTCATAAATGGAAAAATTGGTTTTGCCATGGATCGGGTCTTTTCACAATTCCATGGACTCCTAATTTCTTTCTAGATCTGGTAGTTTGCAACTTTATGCCATTCTGGTTATCTTTTCCCTTTTTGCCCTTAGAATACAGAGATCCGGACATTGCTGAGTTTATAGCAAATTGTAATACCCCACCTCATTATAGACTTAGACTCAATTGTAAGAATTTGATTAATGTATGTGTAAGGTGTAAGGTTTAATGATGTACACGTTATGAATTATTAATGTGGCTACTATTCTTGAAAAGATTGTACCTTAAGAAGCAGTTATAGTAAAATGAATGATACATATTTGTAAATGATTTTCATATGCAAATGATTCATAGGAAAATGATGTTGGAATAGGATATCGATCTAATGTGTTGATCTCTGGTTTAATTAGGGATATGTATTAATGCTTACAGTCATGTATTTATGTATATGTTTGGGTTATTGATGTTTAAATCGAATTGTGCAGAGGCTGATTGTGAAGACTTTCAAAGAATCTAGGCCAACTCTTGTACAATAGTTAAGTTTGTCTCTTAGAGGGGTTAAAATGGACCTTAAAGTGCATTTTGGGTTAAAATAACTTAACCCACTTATACTTCCTAGGGTTGGGGGTTAGTTGAAGGTCAAATCATGGATAAAACTTTCACTATGACATCTCAAAGGTTCCACTTCCCAAGAGTGACGAAAATGAAAAGTGGGGGACACAATCCATGCCATTCCCCTTTTTAGGAGATGTGACATTTGAGTTGGAGAGAAGGGAGGATATAGAGCCTTGTGCCATCATTAAAATAATGGGGATAGAAAGTGATTGTTAGGGTTTTAAGAAGGTAGGAAGACATGGAAGTGGGGACTCATTTTTTTTTCATGGGAGGGAGAATAGTAGGAATGGGGAGAGGAAGGAGATGGAGGAAGAGGAGGAATGGTCCTTGGTGGAAGATGAAGCTCTATCTAAAGTGAGAGCTCTTGAAAAGATAAGTAACTTATATGCATTTAGAGTAGTTCTTAATTATTAAGATGAAATATTATTAGAATAATTTCATAATGTTTTAGAGAGAACTCTTAGGATTGCATCGATGATCTCTTGGTTGAACTAAGTTCTCTTCCTCGGGGGTATGGCTAGGGCACAAGAGGCCTCATGATGCCATTATGGTAGGGTGGAAACATGGAATGGTGTGAATGGTTTTGGTGATTATTGTTGTAATCTTGTAAATAAACTTGAATGGAAATTAGATCTTAAAGTCTTTGTTAATAGAGCTAAACTTGTGTGTGAGAGAGGTTTGTGATAAAAAAAAATAGAAATGATGGTATTGTTATTTGGGAAATTGTAAATCTTTTCTAAAAGTTATTGTTATTTATGGATTGTTAGTTAAGCTTTTGTTAAATGAGAAATTGTTTTGGATATAAATTTTGTAAATTATTTCATTTAGAAACAATTAACCAATCTTCAAAATCATGTTATCAAAATATCTATTACAGATCTAACAACATTGAATCTAAATTTTGTTATTTATTAATTCAATTTAAGTTTTTTTGTAGGAAAAAGTGGGCATGACATTTGGTATCAGAGTTAGGTTTCCAACACTAGGACCTATGTTCATTATGTTTTTTTGTTTGATTTAAGAGAAGAAAAGATTTAAGTTGCAAATTTACTTTTAGGTTACAAATCTGATGTGTTGCTTTATTACATAGACTGTGGTAAATGAATAAGAAAGTTACACTATAATACAATGTTTATTTGTAGGTTTTAAGTGTTTCTTCTATGTTAGCATATAAATGAAATGATATAAAAAATTGCAACCTTTCTGTGTAGATATGGTAAAATATAATTTGTTGTGTTATTCAGGCAAGAAATTTAAATGTATTGGTTATATGGTATAGAGAAATTAGTATATCTATAAATCTGGTCATGAAACTCAAATTTGAAAAAAAAATTGATTGTTAAGTTGTAGATCTATCCAAAATAAATAAAAAAATCCACTTTGCTGAATTGTTCAAGAAAATAAAAACCTATATTAGTATACATGTCATAAGTCTACACATTTTACTGTTATATTTATGAAAGGAGGATGTGAAAACATTAGTAAAGATATATAAGATAAGATAATGATATTAATGTTCAACAAAAGACCAAAAAGAGGTCTATGGAATTGAAAGATCACAATAGTGAGCTAGACACCAACAGGAGCACACAAAGGTGTCTAAAAATAAGTGAAAACAACTAAAGAAATAGTGACAAAGAATAGAGATAGAGAAAGCACTAGGAGGCTTTCTTGGACAAAAAGAAATATTATCTTATATTATCTTATGAATTAATTTCTCAGTGTGTTCTTCCTTTAATTCTTTAGCACTAGTGTCATTTTTTGGCTATCGATAGAGGATAGTCTTGTTTATAGTTTACAATGCAACCATGGTTCAACATAGTTATAATTCCCATAAGTACCAAGTTTTGTTGCTATGAAACAAAAGCTCATTCATTATTATAATTTGCAAATACCATGGTTCACAACCACGGGTCACCATAATAATTGAACCCGAAAAGTATAAGATTGTTCTTTTCTTTTAATTTTGATCATTGTGTGATAACTACATAGGGTTAGATCATAGTCCCCATAACATGTTCTTTCCTATATTATGCATGTAGTAATCTTGTATAAATCTGAATCTTATGATATTCTGACTTACTCAGTGGTATTTGTTGTATAACAATTGAGGTAAGAACCATAAAGGTATTCAAAGGAAACCATGTGATAAAAGATCTCATTATTAATAGCAGTCTCATGGGATGCACCCAAGGCTACTGAAGTCGGCGTGGAAGGGTGGAGAGGAGAGGAATCCTAGAAGAAAAAAATGAATGATCTGACCCTATGTAGTTTTCACACAGAGATCAGAATTAAAAGAAAAGAACAAATCTTATACTTTTAAGGTTCAATTGCTATGGCAATCCATAGTTGTGAACCATGGTATTTGCAAATTATAATAATGAATGAGCTTTTGTTTCATAGCAACAAAACTTGGTACTTATGATAAACAAGACTATCCTCTATTGATAGCAAAAAATGACACTAGTGCTAAAGAATTAAAGGAAGAACACACTGAGAAATTAATTCCCATAAGTACCAAGTTTTGTTGCTATGAAACGAAAGCTCATTCATTATTATAATTTGCAAATACCATGGTTCACAACCACAGGTCGTCATAGTAATTGAACCCAAAAAGTATAAGAGTACAGATCATATTAGAGAATAAATGAACTAAGATTTGGAAGTTAAAATAAACTTCTCATAGTAAAACCTAAAGACATTAGCAAGCACTATATAAAATTTAAATTTTTTTTAGTGCAACAACTATATATATATATATATATATATATATATATAGAAAGCTGAAAACTTTACTCTTGAACAACATTTAAGGTCGAGATACTAACTCGTGATATGAAGTTTTATAGAAATTAATGGAACTATGTATGTTAGTATGCTGAAGTATACTAAAGATGGAAGAATGAATAAGAGTACCAAACATGTAGTTTATTAAAACTAACATACTAATTGCATCAAACATTTTCAATATTACTATCCATCAATATTGTCAATAACCCTATCACTATTTTATGATAGATTATTTTAAACAGTAAAAAAATTAACATATACTTACACTTTGACTACTTGATAACTTGTATGCACAATATTTTATTAATATGTACAATAGATATTGTGTAATAAACATATAATTCACATATACTAATACAGAACCGTATGATATATATATATATATATATATATATATATATATATATATATAACAAAAAAATGGTGGGGATGGGGCTGCAAGCTCCATAGTTATGAGAGTCACGACTCCCAAACCCAAGAAGGTGTGTGGGGCTGCGACCACCACCGTCAATGCCATGGATAGGCAATGTTTCAGCTTTGCTGTCCCATGATGGGAGGGTAGGCTGCGGCTCTACAAATCCCACTATGGGTATGACAACAATCGAGTTGTCTCCCTTAGCCCTTAAGGTGTACATGACCAACTACACCCCTTCATGCACACATAAAAGAAAAGAAAAGAAAAAGTAAATGCCAAGATTGAAACCACACGCCCAGGTAAGGGAAAACAGAGAAGAAACCAGAAGAATGAAGTGCTGCAATAAGCATATACCTAGGACCCATAGCAGGAGGCAAGCAAAATAAATCCTTACCCACAACACTTAGCCCTGCAACCAAAAAAAAGAGAGACATCCATTCAACAAAATGTATTAGATCTGTAACCAAATCTATTATAATAGAGACACCATGCACAGTTGAGCATGGCACTCGATTTGGTCTTCGAATCCCATGGATATATACATTTTACACATATATACTCACTCAAAATTGTGTGTATATATGTTTAAAATATAAATATACAATGACCTCCATGAGAGCTTCAACCTACAAGTGGAACGACAAGAATAAAAAAAAAACCAATAAAAGAGAGTGCACAAGGGTTTAAAACCCAAAAGAAAGAAAATGACAAAGCAACACAGATTAGGGTAAAAGGAAACTTTTATGTTGCCCCAAACCCTAAATTCAAATTAGGGTTAGGTTGAGAAGAAATAAAATAATAATTTTAAACGTCCATGGTTGACTTGTTGACCCACAAATTTGGAAAGGGACCCCTTTTACAACAAGTTCTACATTTTGAAACATGAAGTTAAAAGAGGGAAACTTGGTTAAGATAGACTGGGGAAAAGATTAATAGATGAGAGGTTATGTGTTCAAATTCTACTCGTCACTTACCTTTTATATTTCTTTTGTAGATATTTTAAATTATTCATTTAGATAATTTCTGTTTCAAATATTTTTATTTTAAATTATTGATTTATTAAGTGAGTGAGATAATTTCTGTTTGATATATTTTTATTTTATAAAAAGAAAGCGTTTTTGAAGTGGGCTTTTAATAAAAAAGAAGAAGATGATTTCTTTCTAATTTCAATATTAGTAAGTTAGTAAAGTAGTGGGTTTTTTAATCTAATTTTTTTTTTTTCTAATGTCAATGTTTTGAGTGATGTAAAGTGATTTGGGGAAACATGATTTCCCTATTTTAGTAAATATTAGAATTTATAAAGTTCTTTAAATTTAATTAATGCAAGTTGTGTTTCTAAACAACATTTTAGAAATTGGATTTTAAATTTAGTATTATAATAAATTGGATTTTAGATTGAAGTAATTAATTAGAACATTTCATTACTATCTTTAGTCTTCAAAGTAATAAGTGTATGTTTAAAAAAAAAAAAAAAAGTAAAATAAAAAATTACTAAAATGAATTTCTTAAATTTAAGAGTGAGTTTAACAAAGATGATTGTTTAGATTAAAGATTTTGTCCATTCAATTAAATGAAGTAATAATGTTGTTTAAAAAAAAAATTCATTATGAAGTTAGGGAAATAATTAATCCACAATAATGTATTGGAATTAATTAATTCATTTAGATATTAAGTCATTAAACGAAAAGATGATTTAATTAGATGATTTTGAAAAATACAAAAGAACTTGATATGATTGAACAAAAGATGTTGCATAAGAATTAGACCAAACTATAAAGACTATGCACAAATTAGTTTTTCTTTTATAAGAATTCTTTTAATTCTTTTAGTGGGACAATAGAGTTGCTTGCAAATCTATTCTTCAAAGAATGTTCTATAGAATTTGATTAGTACATAGTATTGAAGATTGTACTAGGATAGCATGGATGTTATGATGACCTTACCTATTATGACCTTGTACATTCGTCTTTCATCTTATAGTTAATAGTGACATTGGCAAATAATTGTAAAATTATTTCTCATGCAATACAATATAGTACTTTTGATGTGAAAGATAAGCTCATGATGGAAAGCCTTTGTGGCTAGCCCACTAGCTATTACTAAAAGAAAAAGTAACATACATATATATATATATATATATATATATATATACTTCATCCATGAATTGTTTGAACTCATGCTCTAGTATGTCTCAATCCATCATGTGTCAAAATAAAATGAAAATAACATTGGGGATGATATATATATATATATATATATATATATATATATATATAGTTAGTGAGTTAGTGAGTTAGTCAAAAATCAATAAATGAAAATTCATTGCTATGTTGTAAAACAAAGTAAAGAGGAGCTACCAATAAGGAAATAGTATAAAGTGACCTTGCATAGAAGCTTACATATATGGTAACTCTGGTGTAAGTTAGATTTACATACATATATAAGTATTGGCAACTTTATTGTTTTGAGCATTCATTCTGTTATCTTGTTAAAATAATAATAGTTGTTACTTTGTCACTTAATTTTTATAGCTTGAAATGACACTGTATTGATAATGCATAGAACATTTGAATGAATGGTAGAGATACAATTCTATTAGTGGTCAACTCACTTCTTTCTTACATTAAAGATGAAACAATGGATGATTTAGAATTATAAGGTTAAATGGAGAGGACAATATTTTTATACCTAAGGTATAATCATCATCTAGGAATTATAGAAATAAAGCTCATATTATGCCGAATGGAGATATTTTGTTTAGGTCATGTCTTTGAAATAATATCCATTAGCTTTTCATCTACTTTAAGAAGTAAATTTAAACTCAATAAAAATTTAGTAATGAAATAAAAATAAAATACTATATTAAGTAATATTTGGAAGTGAAGACAGTAGATGTTCAAATTTAAGCATCTGGTTTGAGTAAATTAGGTGTTTAGATTTTAAGATTTTGAATGTCATATAATTAGTCAAGTGAGAATTTTACTAAATTAGTTTCTTTGAAATAAAACCTTGGGATTAATGTTTTAAGAATAATTGTATGCAACAAAAGGGTAGTTTAAAAAATAATATGGTTATATTCAAGCACCTATTGAATATAAGATTCCACGTTTAATGGACAAGATTATCAAAAGTAGTGGATAACATGAGAACCCTAGCTGAAATGCTAAAAGTATAAACTATGAAAGAAAATTCTACTTTTTCTGCTAAGAAATATAATCTCTAGGAGTATAATTAAATTAGGATTGGTACATTTAGAAGATAAATAAAGCTTTACGATGTTTTCTTGTGATAGATATAAGGGGGTACTAGACCAAAGGATTAAGATTATAGAAAACTGACATCATTTTTAATAGTCATTCATAGTTTTTAAATTTTGAAGGATGTAATAAGAAGCTTCTTATAGGAATTACATTGCTAAATGTACTTAAAACCTTTAGTAAGGCCTTAGTATGAGGATAATCAGGAACTATAGAGGAATTGGAATATAAGTTATATATCATTTTCACTCTCAAATTTTAATTAGTGATATACCATTTTATTTGGTTAATTTTCTCTATTTTCCTTGTTTAGGTGTGTATTCAACAATTGAATGTTTATGTGTAGCATCTTATATTATTGATTGAAAATGTTAACTATGCAAGTTCCCAATAGATGCTCCTTGCTTAATTTAAGATATATATTGCAAGAGAAGAAAATTTATACGTATTTAAATAACTTGTATGTTATGGTAATGACAATGTAAGGTATTTTTGTTCAATAATAAACTAGTGGGTGGAATAATAAGTACAATAAAGATCCAATGGAAAATGAAATCATGCAACGATGTACATGGGCTAATATGTTCTTGTGTTGATAAGATTTTTATGTTGTGGGAATATCTTATGTGGCTATAAATAACATCTGATGTCCTCATCTAGGGAAGATTAGTTGAGCATTATGGTTAATGTTGATATTGTATGTGGTTATGTAGATGCAAGCTTATGGGCTCATGAAGCAATGAAAGATGTCATACCTTTCTTTAATAGATGTCAGTAATCCATGTGAAGCTATGAATCATGTCATCTTGTGTTCCCTCATCCATGTGATTACACCAGTACCACTATTTGTGCTAAGTGTTTTGTAAAACCATCAATTGTCATGTGTGCCCATGAGAATTAGAAAACAAATATTCTTAGAAGTTATGTTTGTACATAAGTATGTGGAAGTCATACCTTGTATGTGTTATTGCTTGGTTGTAACCCTACTAAGTACCACCTTTAAGGATGTTTACAAATGATAATATTGTTACCTATTTCCACAGTTTTAACCAAAATACCAATACTCAAATTGAGACTCCTTAGACAGATTTGTGTATATTTTCCTATGAGATACAACATGTGGAGGGAGGATTTCCCATGTTGTGATAGATACCATTTCGACACATGTTCTAACATGATGTAGTGGGTATGATGCCACATCCTATTGATGGTTTAACCTAATATGGGTTGATGATGCCGTGTTGCTAATGGTGGCGAGCCGAGCTTGAGAGCACAATGCCATGTACATAGTTACGTGAAGGTGCTATTGTTTTTGTATGTTTCAGTTTCCCACTTGATGCAGAGCATATGGGAGATGCTTGCATTTTGTGGAGGGGTGCCCATGGATGCTCAGTCATGTCTATGCGGAAGTGCATATAGGTGGACCCTAGCCATGTACAACTTTGGCTACGACGATGCTTACATAAGATCACTATGCGGAGTGTGTCCTGCACGTGCTTTCTCCGTGAGGAACACTACCATGTGACATATGACTCAAGTGTTCTTTCTCCACTTGGTGTATGGTCATGCCGGGTGAGTCGACGTGCTTAGTTTGTACCACTTGATGCGAGGTGAACACCCCATACTATGTGGTTAGTGCACCTAGAATGCCCACATGAAGGGCTATTGCACTAGCCAGATGTTGTTCCCTCCTTCCTTGTGAGGTGGCTAGATATAGTTATACAGTGATGTAATGTGCATCTTATGATTTATTTTATTGTGTAGGCCAACAATTTTATTTGCTTTGTCTTTGATATTTTGGCCACAACCTTGATCTTCATTTTTCACTTAGCTTATTGTTGCAATACATTGAAACTTTCTTATTTTATTGTTGTTGAAATATACGATTTAACTTCTTTCATTGGAAAATTTATGTGGCTAGATTAGTTTCTTTGGTGTTTTTCAATGTTGGTCTTGTGTTGTAATTTGATTCCTCATCATGGATGGTGGAGACAAATTGATGAGTGTATACAAGGAAGTAGACACAGGGAACCCTTGAGGATGGGGGTGCGTGAGGCTGTTATGCAACTATTATCCACTACCTTCCTATGTGTGTGGTGTATATTCCTTGGAGGCTAACCACCTTACATAAACAAGGGATATGACATGTGGTTTTGTATGGATGACCTCTTTGTGTGATGGGTCTGTTTACCATCGAACCACCAAGTGAGGCTTGGATCACAGATTATTGATTTTGGACTATGGATTATGCACTATGGTTATGTATATGGATTTCAGATAGTTATATGGTACAATGGACTTCAGACCAAGAGGAGATTAACACTTTATCTCTATGACCATTCCTAAACCTTGTGATGTATTTATCCTAGTGATGTGGCTTGTGTATGGGTGTATAGGGTGCATATCTAGTATTGTTGTACATAAAGGAATAATTACTTCTCAAAATTAGGTGGTAGAAGTCTTAATGAATGAAAGTATGTGTTGGTGCATTTATATTGTTGGGTTCAACAAATTAGTAGTGAAATTTTACATGTGGATAATGTGAGTTATTTTATGGTTACAAGAAGAAATTATTAGTGTAGTAAATGAATAAATATTTTCTACCTCTATTTATTTCATGGATTTAGTATGTAGCTTAAAAAAATTATTAACTAAGATGAGTGTTTCAATTTTGTTTAATATATCATGTTTTATGTGTGCTCATACAATTATAAATTGATAAATGTTGGAAAGATCACTTACATAAGTAGGATTTGATAGATAAAGGAAAATACATAAAACATTGCTAACTTCCAGGAGGAAGTCAAAGAATAGTGGAGGGGAATGTAAGGTCCCATCCAAGTAAGAACTTGAAAAGACCATTAATTTGATCTCAATATAATTTGTTTGGTTTAGAAGTAATCATATTTATTTTTTCATTAGAAAACATTACATGACTTATGCAATAACATGATTAAGAAGAATCTCTATGTGATTTTCTATAAATCTTTCCTTGTTATGAGATTATTCTATTGAAGTGAATTAAGTATCATATAATTCAAAATAAAGAAGTACAAAAATGAATAGAATGTAGATAACACATTGAATATTAGTGAGACTCGTTATTTTATACTAGGAGATGTTACGAGTTGAATCCTATAATTAGTGAGAGAAAGTACTTATGCCTGATTACAAATGTGTAAGAAATTGCCAATCAATTTAAATAAAAGGATCATTGATGTGAATAATAATCTAAAGATGGAAATGCTGTCATAAACATTGGTGACTTCCAGGAGGAAGTCAAGGACAAGGGGGGAAGTATGTAATATCCCACCTCCTTATAGACTTAGACTCAATTGTAAGAATTTGATTAATGTATGTGTAAGGTGTAAGGTGTTATGATACACACATTATGAATTATTAATGTGGCTGCTATTCTTGAAAAGATTTTACTTAAAGAAACAATTATAGTAAAATGAATGATACATATTTAAAAATGATTTTCATATGCAAATAATTCATAGGAAAATGATGTTGGAATAGGATATCAATCTAATGTGTTGATCTCTAATTTAATTAGGGATATGTATTGATGCTTACAATCATATATTTATGTATATGTTTGGGTTACTGATGTTTAAATTGAATTGTGCAGAGGATGATTGTGAAGACTTTCAAAGAATCTAGGCCAACTCTTGTACAACAGTTAAAGTTTGTCTCAATGCAAAATTATTGTAAAATCAAGTGTAAACTAAAGTTTTACTTTAGAGGGGTTAAAATGGACCCTAAAGTGCATTTTGGGTTAAAATAACCTAACCCACTTATACTACCTAGGGTTGGGGGTTAGTTGAAGGTCAAATAATGGATAAAGCTTTCACTATGACACCTCAAAGGTACCACTTCCCAAGAATGACGAAAATGAAAAGTGGGAGACACAATCCATGCCTTCTCCCCTTTTTAGGAGATGTGACATTTGAGTGGGAGAGAAGGGAGGACATAGAGCCTCGTGCCATCATTAAAATAATGGGGATAGAAAGTGATACTTAGGGTTTTAAGAAGAAGGTAGGAAGACATGGAAGGGGGAACTCATTTTTTTTCATGGGAGGGAGAATAGGAGAAGTGGGGAGAGGAAGAAGGAGATGGAGGAAGAGGAGGAATGTTTCTTGGTGGAAGATGAAGATCTATCTAAAGGGAGAGTTGTTGAAAATATAAGTAACTTATATGCATTTAGAGTAGTTCTTAGTTATTAAGATGAAATATTGTTAGAATTATTATTCCATAGTGTTTTATAGAGAACTCTTAGGATTGCATCCATGATCTCTTGGCCTCGGGGTATGGCTAGGGCACAAGAGGCCTCATGATGCCATTATGGTAGGGTGGAAACCTGCAATGGTGTGAATAGTTTTGGTGATTATTGTTGTAATCTTGTAAATAAACTTAAATGGAAATTAGATCTTAAAGTCTTTGTTAATAGATCTAAACTTGTGTGTGAGAGAAGAAGTTTGTGATAAAAAAAAAAAAATGATGGTATTGTTATTTGGGAAATTGTAAATCTTTTCTAAAAGTTATTGTTATTTATGGTATTGTTTGTTAAGCTTTTGTTAAATAAGAAATTGTTTTGGATATAAACTTTGTAAATTATTTCATTTAGGAAAAATTAACCAATCTTCAAAATCATGTTATCAAAATATCTATTACAGATCTAACAACATTGAATCTAAATTTTGTTATTTATTAATTCAATGTAAGTAAGTTTTTTGGTTGGAAAAAGTGGGCATGACACAAATAAATTGGGAGTGTTCTTGAAGTATGATCTGATTCCATTTGAGGACCTTAGGAGATCAATTAGAGTTCGTGTCTTACTAAGGCTTGAAAAACTTCTTCAAGCTCAAATAAGATTAGACTCTAAGAATGGATCATGGAACCAAGTAATCAACATTGAAGATGCCATGCCAGTTCAACTTCATGAAGAAAAGTTGGGTCATTTTAGTTAGCAGTGTTGTGATTCGAGCAATGGAGACATTTTGGTTTGCAAAGATCCTTCATCTAATCCTTCTCTTTGTAGTCAAACTCTTTTGAGTGACAAGAATCATCTTCTTCATCATGGAAAGGATTGTGATTTGATTGTTGGAGATGCTTTGGTATGCTTGGACCCTCCTACGATCTCTCCTACCTGCAATCTATCTCAGAATGTTGACAATAATGCTATTATTATTGGGAAACCTTTTGATTAGGATCGTCATTTTAAAATTTCACTTTCAAAATATTATGCTTTTGTTTCTTTCTGTGGTAATATTTCAATATAGTTGCTCCCACATTTGCGTAAATCTTTTCTTAGCAGTCTAGTCTTTAGTACACAACTGATTCAAAGCCTGCCGGTTACTTTGCCCAATTCATCTCTAGTAGATCGTTAAGTCAGATACAAAGACTCAAAGGATGTTAATGTTCGTGATGCTATTCTTGGTAAGGCTCATTCGGAAGAGAGATTGTTAAAACCTGATGCAGAACTAAAACTCATGGCAAATAAGTTTTCTCCTACTATGGCTCATGATTTATTTAAAGAAATTTTAGAAGAAGAATTCTTTGGTAAATATAAGGATTGTACTATCCCCTTTTATTGCAACAATAAGCAATCTGGGCTACCAAAATTTAGTCCTCAAATCTTTGGTTCTCCTCCACAAGTCAGTGTTTTTGAAGATTCTCCAGTAGAGGTTCAAGAGGGTTTATTATCACAATACAACATGGATGGAGAAGAGACATCTCTTATGGCTCTCAAGGATAGTTTTGATTTCTCAAAGGTTTTGTCCATTTCAATGACACCTTCTAACAAATTGATAGCAACTGGTAAAAAGACACCCAAGCCTAAAGGGAGAAAGTCCAAGAGCACTAGAGCTAAAGAGGAGATTGAGGTTGGGATTTGATCCACCATAGTAGAGAAATTTACAAATCTAAGACGCTCCGTGAGAAGAACCAAGCATTCTTCTTGACTGCAATGAAGCTAATTTCGTGGGCTGTTGGAGGCATCAATGCCTCTAACAAAAGGCTTAGGGTCAAACATTAACTTGACTCTTCCCAAGCAGACATTCTTCTATTGCAAGAAACAAAATTATAAAATGAGACTTATCTCAAGATAGTCTAGAGATGGCCTAAATGGCATTCTGCTCATTGTTAGAGCACTGGTGCTTTTGGGGGTCTTGCTACACTTTGGAATCCCAAGACAGTTGTTGGACAACTAGTTTCCCAAGGACTGAATTGACAGCTCTTATCTTTTCAACATTATAATTTGTCTTTTATGCTTTTTAACTTTTATGGTTCATCTTCTACTGCTAATAAAGCCATATTATGGCAGCAATTATCAGACATGTTTAAGAGATTTGAAGTTTAGAACTTTATTCTAGGAGGGGATTTTAATGCGATATCATCTCTACATGAGAAGAAAGGTGGTATATGCCCCCCACCTAGAACGATGGAAGATTTTGTGGCTTTTAGTAGTGATAATGATCTGTCTAATATCCTTCTATCTAATGGCTCCTTCACTTGGATTAATCATAGAGATGGCTTCCTTCAAATTACGGAACATCTGGACAAATTCCTTATTTCCCATAGCTAGAAATTATAGAAGCATGGTCTCTCCTCTGATATCCTTGCCTATATGGCTTTTTTTCACTTTTCTGTTTTGTTAAATCTTACTAAGGAGTCTATTAATAAATCTTCTAGAAAATCTACTTTCAAATTTGAAAGTATGTGGTTTAGGCATCCACATTTTTTACCTCTATTACGTCAATGGTGGGTGAGCTCTCCTTATTGTGAAGGCACCAAAATGTATCACTTCTATTGTAAATTGCAACATGTGAAGGGTAGGATCAAGCATTGGAATAAATATGTCTTTAAAAATATTTTCTACCAAAAAGATCATGTTGACAAACAATTACAAGAGATCAATGAACATGTAATTGTAAATGGATTGGATTCCTAAACTTTTACTAAACAAAAGGATCTTAAAGATGAATGGGAACAACTGTGCACAATGGAAGAGGTGTTCTGGAGATAGAGTTCCAGAGAACAATGGCTTAAAGAGGGTGACAAAAATAAGAAATTCTTCCACATGTCAGTTCAATAAAGAAGGACCGTGAATACCATTTTTGAGATTGAAGAAGCTTCCTTAGGCAAATTACTTAAAGAATCTCAACATATTAAGGCTAAGGGGGAGGGGTTTTTTCATAACTTGTGAGCTCCATAGATTGTAGGCTCTTCTTGTCACAATCATGAACAAGAATTAATTGATGCTATCCTTACACTTGTTTCTAGGGAAGACAAAAAAAATCTAATGGCTCATTTTTGTATGATGGAATTATAGAAGGTTGTTTTCTCATTGCCTTCTAACAAAGCTCCTGGTCTTGATGGTTTCAGTGCTCTCTTTTTAAAAAAATGTTGGGATGTGATTGGTTTCAATCTTCTTTCTACAATTGAAGAATCTTGTAAAAATGGGTCCATGTTAAAAATTTCAATACCACATTCATTGCTATGATCCCAAAGATCAATTAACCTAAATCATTTGCAAAATTTTGACCCATTTCTCTGTGTAATATAGTGTACACAATTCTTACTAAGGCAATTTACACGAGACTTCAACAGAACTTATTTAAAATTATATCACCTGAATGGGAAGGCTTTGTTCTAGTTAAAGAAATAATGGAAGGGGCCATTATTGCACATGAGGTTTTATAGTCTATCCATTCCAATCAGTCTCATGCTATGATGATCAAACTTGATATGTAGAAAGCTTATGATTTGGTGCAATGGTCCTTTTTGTTTAAAGTTATCTAGAAGTTTGGTTTTGACCCAAAATGGTGTAAGTGGATCAGGTCATGTATCTCTGGTGCCTTCTTTTTAGTTTTAGTTAATGGTGAGTCAGTTATTTTCAGTCTAGACAAGGTGTATGACAAGGTGATTTGCTATCTCCAACACTTTTCATCATTATGGCTGAATCCTTCAGTAGGATTATCAAAGTTAAGCAAGATCAACAGAAATGGATTGGTACTCAGATTGAAGGTACTTCTTTCAAAATCACTCACTCTTTTTTTGTGGATGATACTTTGCTGTTTGGTAAAGCCAATAATTCTGGAAGCTAAGGAAATTAAAAAACTTTAGATCTATATCTGGAAGTTTTGGAGCAAAGGGTGAATGTTCAAAAGTCTAAAATTTTCCTTTTCTTTACGAATCCTGTGATTTCCAAAAAATTGTTGAACATTCTTGGCTTCCACCAAGAGCTGCTACCTTCTCTATATCTGGGTATCCCTTTATTTGCTAGTACTAACAAAGCTATATTCTGGAAATTGATTGTGAATAAGATCAAGAGTAGGATTTTTAAGTGGAAATATTGATGCCTTACTTTATCTGGGAAGATTTTTCTAGTCAAATCAGTCTTGTCTTCTATTCAAAAATTTTCTATGTTTGTCCTTAAAGCCCCAATTGGTATTATTGAATAGATTGAAAAAATTATCAGGGGTTTTATTTGGAACAACAATTTGACTGATGCAAAGAAAGTCCCTTTGATCTCTTTAAAAGATATGTTTTTTGATAATGACAAAAATGATATTGGCTTACACAACATGAGCAAGAGAAACATGGCTTTTGGTGCCAAAATTATATGGAAGATGTTTAGGAAGCCTGATAGTAAATGGTGTAAGATTATGCAAGAAAAATATCTTGACTTCTTGGATCCTAATAGGATTATAATCGTTTCTAATCCCTCAAATGGTACTGCCATGTGGAATTTTATAATTTCCTCCAGAGACATCATTACAAACTTTGTCTCTTGGGAGGTGCACAATGGGGAATCTGAATTTTTTTGGGAGGATTCTTGGTCTGGTTTTTCCCCATTGTTGCTTGAAAATTATTTGAAAGATGTCATTGTCATTGTGAAAGACATTTGGGGTGATTATTTGATAGAATATGTCCTGGATGTTCATAGATTTTTTTGTAAAGTTATGTGGAAAGACCCTTTCACTTTACCAATTTCTCATAGCCTTAAGTAGACAATATTCTTAAATTGTGATAATGATGTTCCGATTTGGGCTCTTGCTCCTAATGGTGAGTACTCCATAAAGGTTGGTTATAGAGCATTGAAATTGGTGGAGCAACATGAAATAAAATAACGAGCTTTTTCTCTCTATTAGAACAATGTTGTTTTGCCTAAGGCAGGTTGCTTTGTGTAGCTTTCTCTACGAAAAAGAATTTTAACCAGTGATAGGCTTCACAATCTCAATATCTTGTAGCCTTTTCCATGTGTCTTATGTAATGAATTAGTGGAAAATGTTGATCATCTTTTTGTTCAATGCTCTTTTGCCCAACAATGCTGGTATTTTGTTATGCAAAAGCTTAGTCTAATGATGCCTCTCCCTTCAACAGTGTGGGAATTGTTTCAATCTTGGCTGACTCTTTGTTCTAATTCCTTCTTTACTTGCATATAGAAATGTTCCCCTGCACTTGTCATCTGGGCTATTTGGTGGGAACAAAACAAACAGATATTTAGAAACACAAATACTCCTTTGGATTTGGTCCTTAAGGAATTAGAAAAATCAATTTTGGAAGGAGTCAACATGTGTCAAAGATAAAATCAGTAATTACAACTTCACCCAATGGGACAACTCCATTCTTAAAGAGTGGAAGTAGATTTCTATTCCTCATTTAATGGCCTCTTCACTTCTTAACAACGTGTTGACAGATCTCAAATCAAATGGCTACCCTCGTCTAATGGCTTCATCAAAATTAATTTCGATGGTTCTTCGTAGGGTAATCCAGGCAAAGTAGGTTGTGGAATTTGTTTACGTAGCCATTTGGGTGATGTCATTGCTTTCAAATGTCTCTCTTTGCCTTTAGGCACAAATAGCATGGCATAAACTTTTGGTTACTTTATGGTTTGGTTTTAGCCAAGAACTTGGATCTTAAAGTGATACATATTGAAGGCAATTGCACTCATTATTACGCTTGCATTAAGAGACAAATTCTTAACTGGAGAACCACAAATTCTTAACTAAAGAACCATATATATCATGGTTAAAATGAGGAACTTGATTGATTCTTTTGAAATTTACCACATTTCTCATATCTATAGAGAAGACAACACTGCTACTGATTTATTAGCTAAATGGGGATCTGATGGTATCAATCTTGATTCCACCAGACTTAATATTTATGTGAATGACTTTCCAGACTTAGCATAGTTAATTGCTATAGATAAAGATTATAATGTTGTTCCCTAGCAATACTTTCATCAGCTGTAACTGTTGTTGATGTTGTATATTCCTTTTGTATTGGCCATGAATTTGGGTTTTCTTTCTTGATTCTTTCCCTAATGAGCTTCTGAATCTAGTTACTTTATATATATAAAATTCATCTTTCCTTTAAAAAAAAAAACAATAATCATTTTCAGTATCATTATATGAAATTATCTTCTTAAATTTCATTATTAACCTAAATTCATAATAGATAAAAAATCATTTAATCAATGATTTGTAGTTGTTTAATCACTTTCTACAATACATTAAATTAACCTAAAAGATCTTGAAGAAGATTGAATTTTCTTCAAAATTATATCTAACATAAAAGAAAGAATTAATAAATGAACTAAAAGGAACATTCCAAAGTTTATCTAACATAAAAGAAATAATAAAAGAACTAAGAAAGAAAAAAGAATCTACAAGGCAAGGGTAAATTGTGAGGGTAAATTGCGAGTCTCTTAAGTGGAAGGACTTGGGTTCAAGTCTACTCTAACTTATAGTAATTATTAGTTATAAGAACTAATAAAAAATAATCTTGGTTTTGGCCTATAAAAAATCTTATTTATGATAGTTTTTATTTAAAAAATAAAAATAAAAATTTAAGAAGAAATGAACAATTTCATTAAAAATGAGATTTTTGCTATTTTTGAGAAGTTACTCTAATAGATATATAATTATCATAATAACTTAAGTAATTTCATTATTACTAATAAAAATTACACATATATAATATTGGTCTAACTCATTTGTAATGGAACATTCAAATAGTAGTATAAAGTTTAAGTATAATATAATCTAGCATTAATGTTTATATTAAATAATTAATTTTTTAATATTAATTATAGAGAGTTCAAAAAAAGAATTTACAATGAAAATGGGAGGTTAAGCTTCACACTGAAAGAGTATGAGTAAAGAGTTACATTAAGAGTAACAAAATAAAATTAATATATGTATTTTAAAAAAGTTTTATAGTTTATTATTGTCATAAAATTTCTTATATTGAAATATTACTAATGTATTCAATTTTAAAAAAAATAAAAAAAAAAATTGTAATTTTAATTATATGAAATATAATTTAAAATATAATCTTAACTCAAACTATTTTGTCAAATCAAGAATGATCCTAAATTTAATTATATTAAGGGCCAAAACAAAATACTTGTTATGATACATAAAATTATAATTATATTATATATTTATTTAAATATCTATTTTTTATAGGTAAAAGACCACAAGACCCAAAATTAGAAATAAATTTGATATCCATTTTTTGAGGTATCTATGATTAGGGATGGATAATAATATTTAATAAAAGCTTAACTAATTTAATCATTTGATGCCAAGTTTGTAACTTTCATACAACATTTTCTAATCTATTATACAATCAAAATATGCTTTACAAAATTATTTTTTATTATGCATATTTATATTTTATTTTATATTTATATTTTATGGAGACTGACAGAAGGAAACACAGGATGGGGAAATATAATGAAAGCTAAATATTTGTCTTATATCTCCTTTCGGTGAAACCTATATAATAATGACCTTCCAAGAGGTTCAAAGATTTGGCAGAACATTGTTAGAAATAGAGGGCTGCTAAGAGAAGGATTGAGGTGGATTGTGGGCAATGGCTTCAATATAAGGTTTTGGGAAGACAGGTGGATGGATGGGAAACCACTGGCCTTAAGTAAATATAGTGGTGTAATGGAATTCCTTAAGGAGGACATAGGGGTTAAAGTGGGAGACTACATGGATCAGGGAAGGAGATGTAAGAAGCTATATAAGGAGGACTATCTGTGGGAGATAGTTATTCTCATAGAGGAATTGGAAGAACTAATAAAGGAAAAGAGACTCCCATTATTGCCGTAGAAGGATATCATGGCTTGGGATTTAACTCTGAATGGGAACTTCACTGTCAAATCTGCTTATACCTTAATGTTCAATAAGGAACTATGCCCAACTACGTGGAGCAAGGTATGGATCAGTAACCTTATACCTAAGATTAATTTCTTTTGGTGGACGGTTCAACATGGAAAATTTTTAACAATTGATAATTTGAAAAAAAGGGGATTCTACATAACAAACCGTTGCTACCTTTGTGAACAAAAGGAAGAAAGTATTTACCACCTTTTCATTGAATGTCAGTTTGCGGTTGACATCTGGACTAAGGTTTGGGAAAGATTGGGGGTGGCTTGGGTCATGAAAGATAACTTGGGACAGTTTGTGGATAACTGGGATTGCCCATTCCATCATCCAAGACTAATCCTTTTATGGAAGATTATCCCACCATATGTATGCTGGCACATATGGAAAGAAAGGATTAACAGGATATTCAGGGAGGAAAAAAGGACGGTTGAAGTGGTTTTTGGAGTGTTGAACAAAATGTTAAAGGAAAATCTAAGGGTAGCTAAATACAAGATCCAAAGGAGGAACCCAAAAGACTCAAAGGCATTGTGGTTGAGAATTGGGGTTGTCAAGAGGATTTCTTCCTATTTGATAACTTCGCTAGGAGGAAGAGACAACAGACAATATGGAGACCACCCACCATCACAAAGTATAAATTGAATTTTGACGGAGCTGCCAAAGGAGGACAGGGAGCGACTGGAGGTGTGCTGAGAGACAGGAATGGTGATGTGCTATTAGTTTATGCAGGCCAGGTGGGGATTGGTAGCAATAATGTGGCAGAAGCTATGGCATTATTATGGGTTCTTCAACTCGCTAGGGAAAGAAACATTTTAGAGTTAACGATAGAAGGGGACTCCAAACTAGTGATTGATTGGGTTAAGGGGGAGGCAAAATTGGGATGGAAGATTAGAAATATCATCCTGCATATTAAAAATATACTGGAGGAAATGAGAATGGTCCACTTGTAGCATATCTACCGAGAGGGTAATCAAGTGGCAGATGCTGCGGTTGCCATGGGGTTTAACGTTAGGACAATCATGTGTTGGGAAAATTTAGTGGATATCAACAAAAATCTAAGGATGTTGATATCCAAGGAAAAAAGTGGTAAAATTCAAAATGGTGATCACTAAATTTAAAACTAAGGCCAAATTTGGCAAGATGGAAAAATTTGTCGCTAAATTAAACTTTAGCATTTTGGAAAAAGAGACAGACGTGGTCGTACAAATGACAAGTGGAGTAATTACGAATTAAGGAAATTGTCTTTTCATAATTATAGAAACTCGTTGCAAGCTTCGAATCACTCTCCAAAAAGAAGTACGATAGATATTATGGATTGGTATATTAGAAATCGACAGGGAGAGAAAAGTAGGTTTTTTAATACCCACGAATCTCATAATAAGATGTTATGGGATTGTGGAGCACATCATACACGGGTCTATAATTTTGATCCTTATTCCCTCAAAGGATTTAAGCAAGAGAGTAGCCATAGAGAATTTGAAAGTGATAAAATTCCGATGCATATTTCAGAGGAAGAGAGGCTGGATAGTGGAGGAATTGAAATGGGGGGTGATCTAAATCGGTTGGAACCAACGAGATTAGAGAACTTCAAGGATAGGATGGATGACGACCTGGTATCTTCTGAAAGAAGGGGGTTTTTTTCCCTATATGATGTCCATGGCTGGGTACAATGAAAATTGTGTGTTACAATTTGTGAATAATTGGAACGATAGAAAGGTTACAATCAATGACATTACATTTTAGGTCATGGAGGAGGTAATTTCCATGGCAACAGGACTCACAGTGAAGGGCAAAAAATGGAAGAAATTCACTAAAGTCTCAGATGAGGCTAGCATGAATAACTTCTTTGCAGAGAATGAGGAGTCGATTCGCTACAGAGGAGGGTTTACAAGGGATAAGTTACCTGAGCCTTGGGATGATGTTTGTATGGTCTTGATGAAGTATCTCACACTGGAAGGCAGGTTTGGAGTGTGCTATTATTATCATTTTCCATTGCTGAATCACTTTAGAAATAGGGATTTCATTTCCATTCCGTTTTTCCTTCTGCATTCGCTCGAGGATATGGTTAATGATATTAGGGAAAAAAAGAATAAAGGCTTAAACTTCATCATTATTCATTAGTGGTTAATTTTTTGTCTATACCAGTTCCACTTAGCTTTGTGTCCCCCTAGAGACGTTGTAGTGGAAAACCCCCACCATAGTCTGGGTTCCCCCCCGAGCTCCAATACGAGGATGAAAATCCATACTCCTAGGCCATCTCCTAGCAAGGATACTAAGAAAAAGAAAAAACCTGACATAGCCCTAGAACAAAAGGGAAACAAGAAAATTAAAGTTGAAAATGTGGTTGAGGTTGTTGGGGAGGATTTTGGTGAGGATATTGGGGAAAAAGCTAGAAGAAGGTCTAGTAGGTTAGCTCAGTCCCAGGCTAGGGTTAAGTAGAAGTCCATTAGATACCAGGTTGAAAAAGTTGAAGAAGATAGCTCAGGCAATAACAATGATAGAAGGGAGGAGGAAAATATTTCCAACTCCAAAAAGGATGAAGGTAATAAGGAGGGGGAAAAAAGTTTAAATTCTAGGGACATTTTAATGGATGATACTGAAACTCAAGTGTTAGACGACAAAGAAAGGAATACTGAGACAACCCATGTTTCAGCCAACTTCTCACTTAAACCTATTACTTTTTGTGATGAGATGAGCAAAAAGGATAATTTCCCAATTACCATTTTTTCCCCTATTAAGGAAAATTTGAAGATTTCCTCTAACCCACGAGTGCTACAGGATAAACCATAGGGACAGAAAATGAAGGAGGTTGCTGCAAAGAAGGGTGAGGAGCATAAAGAGGAGACTGAGGTGGTGGAGGAGCATTACATGAACTTGGAGGAAAGGGTCAAAGCTTTGGAGGAGGGGGTTTTCACCTTCTTTAAGTTTGGACTTAAAGTTACTCATGTTGCTGCAACTACCCTCCAATTGCTAGCACAGGAGAAGGAGGAAGTTGGCTTGGACATGGAGGACAACAAATTACTCTTCAAGTTTCTTGCCGATGACTAGGCCCAAATTCTACTTCATGCAAGGGGAAAAGGGAAAAAAGAAATCTAAATCTTTTTTAGTTTTGTTCAGTTATGGGGATCTAAGGACCCAAAGACTTTATATACTTTTTTGGCAGTTATGGTTTTGCTGGTATTCAGCTGTATTTAATTTTTTATTAGGCTTGGGTGCCTTTATGGACTATGTGGTTAGTAGCTAGGTTGTTTCCTTTCTGGTTCTAGCTCTTTGGTCTATGGTTTAAGTCTCTACCTGTTGGTACTCCTATTCTTTTTTTCTACTTTTGTTACTAGCTGGTAATGTGCTGGTTACCAGCCTTTTGACTATTAAGGGCCGACCCCCTTGTTTTTGGTCACTTTTAATTTCAAAAACATTCTTTAGGAAATTAACATTCAAAAAATAAATGTTCAACAATTTCAAATTCTTTTTTGCAGAGAGAACATCTTGACAGTCCTTCAAAACCCATTTTTGTAAACCTATCTACTTTTAGAATTCTCATTTGGAGAGATGGCCAAAGGAAGATGCTTTCTTTTGAAAGATATACCAGATCCCAACATAAATTTAGACAAATATCAAAATCTTATTCCATTGTTTTGAGTTTATTATCTTTCCAATTTAACTTTGTACTTTCTATCTATTGATGCACCCCAAATTAGTTTATCTTCCCTTTCTTTACAATTTATTTGTCCTTTTTTAATATATTGACTAAATAGGTGTTTCTCCCAATCTAATAAAGGGGTTTCATCTAAAGATTTTCATTGCCATTCTCCATATTGGTTATTGTTTATTTTAATTTTGTAATGACACACATACCCCATAGATTTGTCAAGATATGTTTTATGTTCAGTGGTAGATTTGTACTATCTAGAGAAGGAAGCCCATCCTAAATAATAACAATGCCATATAGGATTGACTTATTGGGAACAAAACCTATCCGTTCCTCTGAAATAAGTTTTGGGAAAACTTTTTTAAGTCTATTGGTTAACACTTTCAAGAAAATCTTGTAAATTATATTACATAAAGCTATGTGCCTAAAATCGCATGGATCCTCATATTTTGACTTCTTTGGGATTAACGCTAAGAAGGTATTATTAATTTATGTCAAAAGATATCTAGAATTCCCAGTTGCCTCGATTGCTTTCCAGAGATCATCTCCTAGGATATCTCAACACTTTTGAAAGAAAAAGGCTTGAAAATCATTTGGTCCTGGAGATTTATTTGGATTAAGTTGAAAAATGGCTATTTTAATTTCCTCTTTAGTAAATTTCTTATTTAAGGGTCTTATTATCTTTTGAAGTGATTATTTTAGGGATCCATTCTAACATCTTATTTCCAGCTATTAAATTTGGGGATTCATAAGTATTAAGAATCTTAGTATAATATTTAACAAATGTTTTTGCTATCTCATTAGGGGTTTATGTTACCCTACCTACATGATCCTTGATTTTTACTATTCTATTTATATTTCTTCTATTGATAGTACTATTATGATTTTTTTGTATTCCTATCTCCTTCTAACAACCAAATTTCTCTTGATTTTTGTTTTTAATTTTTTTTTTTAATTAGAATAATTTCTTGTTTAGACAAAAATTCCTTTTCTTTGATAAATTTATCATTTTCCATTCCTCCCTTGGTAACTTCTTCATTTAAATTTCTTAATTCCTCTTCATTCTTTAATTTACGTTTAAAAATATCATTAAAGTGTTCTTTATTTCCATTTTTTAATTTTTTCTTTTAAAGATTTTAGTTTTGATATAAAACTAAACATTCATGATCCTTCAAAATTCTCTTCATTCCACCATTGTCTAATGTCATTGAGAAAATCTTTGTCTAAAAACCACATTTTTTCACAATTAAAAGGATTTCTTAATTGTTTATGTGGTTCACCTATTTCTAGCCTAACCGGGTAATGATTAGATCTTGCATTAGGAAGAATAATTGTACCAAAAGGGTGATAGAAGAAATTAAGTTTCCTTTGAATATAGATCTATCCAATCTTTCTGCTATATTACAAAAATCTACTTGTTTATTGTTCCAAGTGAAAGTTCCATTAGTTGTTGGGCTATCTATAAAATTTTCTTTTGCAAACCAATTTTTGAAGTCTAGCATAACTTGGGAAATGGTCGAGGTTCCATCACCTTTTTCTTCAAAGTCTAGGCTAGCAGTAAAATCTCCCCCAATTTTTTTTCTAAAGGATTTGTTTCTAGATAATTAGTTATTTCATTTGACAATTCTCTCTTATTTGATGTTGGAGTTGATCCATATACATTTATGAAAATAAATTGAGTATCGATTTTAAAACTTTTAACTTCCCCCCATCCAATTACTTCTTGAAATGAGTGGATTAAATTCTACCTTCCTAGGATCCCATAAAATACCTATCCCCCCATCGGTCCTAGCTGATTCAATCAATTCTATTTTCCAAAACCCCAATTTTCTTGTAAGTTTGTCTCCTTTATTATGTTTCATTTCTTGAATTAAAATTATATCATATTCAAATAATGACAAGTTACACTTTTGTAAACACTTTTTATTAGGGGCATTAAGATCCCTTTGGAAATTTGGCTAAGAAGATAAGTTGGAGTTGTCATTTATGGCAACATATGTCGAGTATTAAGAAGGCAGATCTTAAAGATGAAGATTCACTAGTTAGCCTTAGACAATTGTCTAAGTATTAACTAAGTTATTTAGCAAAGCAGGCACAATTTTGATATTTACAAATGACTAAAGCATTATGGGCACATGCAGAGTAAGCTATGGACGGTATAAAGTTTCAGGATGATGTGTTCAAGTGCGCAAGTCACTACGAAAGAAGATATGATAGTTTTACCAGTTGTGACAACATATAGACAAGAACAAAGCATAACATAAAATGAGTAATTATGAGTTAAGGAATTATTTTTTTAATGAAATAATTATTTGAATAATTAGGGATGACATCCTAGATGTTAACCCTAAGAGGACAAGAATTAATTTTGTATTTTGCCAAGTGTGTGAAGCTTGAATGCCGACTAGACAATGTTTTATAAATTACAAAGGTATAATATAAAATTACAATATACGAAGTTAAGAGTGCTTCTAAGGAAGAAAAACTTTATATGATGTAAATTATAATGTATGATAAGAGGGTTGTGAGTTATGTGATGAGAAACAAAGGCATAGATCAGATATTGAAGATACCAACATTGTAAAGAGGTTTGTAATTGTCTCTTCTATTGAATAATTTCATTGTAAGTCACATGTTTGGGTAGTGGGCTCAACTTGGACAACATTTTGTATATGTCTATGTATTAACTCCTAATAGGGTTGAAGCAACTCCTAACAAGATTGAGTCTTCTAACAAGGCCTAAGTCCTTTAACAATAACTGAAACACTATATGCATGTAATAGATTCCTAACAGGGTCAATATCTTTAACCAAAGACTTTTGATTAGTGGATCATTTTATGGGTACCATCCCCACCATAGTCATCCCTTGGCCAGGGTTTCTCTAGTTAACAAAATATGGTGTTATGAGTTCTTTTATTATGTGGTTATGTTTACTATTTAGTATAATTAATTTTCTTTCATATGTAAGTTATAAGACAATTAAATATATCTAGTTTTGGGCTAAAGTTTGTAGAATACCGATTCATCCCCTTCTCAGTATTACCTATTTCTAATAATTAGTATCAGAGCACAATTACTCAAAAGAGTCTTAACAACTTGAGTAAGATCCCTATGGATACGAAACAGTTACAAAATAACTTAGAAGAAGCTCTTTAGTAGATTGATATTCTCATTGTAGAAAGAGACAACCTGAAAGAGAGATATGAAGATGCAAAAGACTACATTGGGAAATTGAAAGATAAGATTGATCATCTTAGATCCAAAAAGAAATCAAAAGATCAGATAAAAGATAATGATGAAGTTTCAAGATTGATAAAAGAAAATGAGATTCTAAAAGATGAGTTGAAGATCATTGAACTGAAGCTAAGGTTGAAGAAAGATGATAGAAAAGTTTTAGATTAAGGTAAAAATAGGTTTTTGAAGGGGACCCAAAACCCTTAACAAAAATTCAAAAGATAAACCATTAAGTTCCACTAGGTTTTACAAGGACCTGAAACCTGCAGTTTAAAAAGATTCAAATTCAAGTTTTACAAAGACTTGAAACTATAAGATAAAACCAAAAAATAAGACCAAGTTTTACAAGGACCTAGAACCTAGTTTTAAAACAACAAAACTAGATAAAAGACCTAGACAATCGACTAGAAACTAGGACAACTACCAAGATAGAGACCAAAAACCAAAAACACAAAAAAATTGCTACTGCAGTTCTTTGATAATTTGGACCACCTCTTTTCCAACCTCTCTGGTACTTTAGATGGTATTAACTGTAGATCCCATAGTGCCCTCAGCAATTTTTTTCCTAGAGCTCTGTCTAGTTCGTTTACTTGGACCACATGGAGATAAGATTTCTTCATTAGTTCTTTTCCCTAGGTTTGCAGTAGCAACAAAAATGCTAGAAGTTACTTGCTCCATCTCATTACTGCTTTCTTTGATCAATAACAAGAGCTTGTTTTCATATTCCTTTAGTTTTTCTGGTATATTAGCAATCTAAATTTCCAACTAGGTGACCTTTGTGTGATCAATTTCTTGGTTCTGCTCCATTGTTGTGACTTTTCTTTTCTAATTCATTAATTCTTTATACACCTAGGAGTTGGCTTGAAGGGAAGGGTCCACCATGAGCTTTGCAGTAAACAAGAAAGAACGCTTAGTATCTCTACCAAAATAATCATCCTTATCCTCCCCCATGACTTCCTTACCCATTGACTCATTCTTCTCTTTCCTTATGTCTTCCTTCACATTTTTAGCATCCTTATTAAAGAGTTCCTCCTTGCCCTTCTCCATTATTTCTTCTTCATCCCTCACTCCTAGGGATTGTTCACTATGATTGGTATCCTCTCCACCAAAATTACTTGACCCAGTATTTTTATCATTTCTTTCATCCATCTCCTCCTTACGATATTCACCCTTGCCACCAGAGTAACCTTCCAAATTAGAGTTAAAATCTCCCACATCTGTATTCTCATACTCATCCACATTTTTTCCTTCATTATTCTCTGAGTTATTAGACTCAGTAATTGCTTCCACATTTTTCTAAGGGGTTTCTAGCTTTAGATTTCGTCTTTTCCCACTTAACCCTTTCTAACCTTTACTCTTCCTAGAGGATGTCCTAGTTGTAGAGCCCTTCTTTTTCTTAGAAGGAGGGGAAGAAACAATAGCCTTGTTCTCAAAATAATTCTCCATCAGTAAAATTAACCCAATCAGGCAGGATTCTTTTTTTCTATGAGCTTGGAGACTATGAAGTAAAGAATATCTCAAATAAAAAGGAAACAAGATTCTATCTATGTGCCTAAAGTGGTTTAGAAACACAAAATGAAATTTATGAACATGTTTAGCTCTACCATCTAAGATAAAGTACTCACGAATGCATGAAAGCACATCCTACCAGATAACCTTGATTTGACCCAGTTCATAAAAATCACCATTCTTCTCCAGGTTCTTTTCCTCCTCATCCATTTTTGGGAACTTCTTAAATGCTACATTTGAAATACTCATTTCCTTACTAAAATTTATGCCATCCTTTGGCAATCCTGTCACCTCGGCAATAAAATATTCTATTAGATGTACCATCACTCCATGTAGAGAAACCCTATCCTCCACCTATTTTTTGAAGAAATCCATAGTGACATGAGGTTTACATCCATGAAGTCACTCCAAATAATTGGTGACCTTCCCCTTCTACAAAATTTGCCAAACAATTTTTTTGGCTTTCCAAGTCTTGTAGTTATTAGGCTCCAATTTATGTGGTTCACCACCCATTTCAGAAGACTTTTTTATGCTAAGGAAATCCAGAGTCAAGTGAAGAAGAAGAAATAAAGAAAAAACCATAACCAAGGTATTCATAATAACAACTAAGGTGCTCATAAAAAAAAATACATGCGAAGCTAGGATTGAAGTCACATTAATGTACTTTCTTGGGAACATAACTCTGACTTCCATATCTACACCTCCAAGTTTCATTATATTTATAATCTTGGAAAATCTTTCCCTCCATTGTGTGAACTCTATCATAATTAATGAGAGATTTCAAATCAATATCCCTGCTTAAATCATCATTCCATGTCATCTTGCACTTTCGTTGGATACTTTTCCATTGACTAAAGAAATCCAGAAGATTGTCCGACATGCACCAACAAATCTCAAATTCCTAGGTTAGGAACTCCCAAACCTCCCTGGAGTAAACACAATGAATGAAAAGATGGTTTCCTGAATCCAACTGGTTTTTACAAAGAGGACATCTATTAGGCATAACATGTCTTCTCTTTATAAGATTATCTTGACTGAGGATTTTATTCTGAACGACTAGCCAATAAAAGATGTTGATCTTTGGAATTAGAATAGGAAGCTAGGCATTTGCCCAAGGGGCTTTCTCCCTGATACACCAAAGAGAGTTATAGTCTGAAGAAATAGAATAACTACCATTGGGATTATTCCCCCAAATCATTTCATCTCTCTTATTACTAAGAACCATAGAGTTTAATATTATCATAATCAATTTTAGATCTTTAGATGAGGGAAAGATCTCTCCAGCCCTAACCAATCCTATAATTGCTAACTTTAAACCCAAAATGTAGCATACATTCATTCACCCAAACTTCATAGGTAGGATTTTTAATAAGGGGACCTTGAAATAGCCAACTATCAAACCAGAACTGAATATCCTCTCCATTACCCAACTTCCAAGAAACCTTGGCCCTTGCCAGGTCCCTGGCCTTCAGGATACCATTCCAAATAACCGACCCTTTAAGAACATCCTCATTGTTTAAGATAAAATGAGGAGAAGGCCTTTTGATATATTTATTAACCAAGATATCTCTCCATTCACTAGTGCTGTTGAAGATATGCCATATTTGCTTGGCTAGAAGAGGCTTATTGAGATGGGTTAACTTTCTTATGCCAAGACTGCCATACCTCTTTGGAAGACACACATTCTCCCAAGCCACCAAAGGATACCTTTTTCTCCCTTCAAAGCCTATCCATAGAAAGTGTCTCTAAATTTTTTCCATCTTCTTAGCAAATCTCACTAGACTTCCATACAAGCTCAAAGCATACATAGGCAAGTTTTGTAGAGTAGATTTGACCAACTAACATTTTCTTTCCTGGTTGAGCGAAGCACCTTTCCTACCAACCAACTTTATATTGAATCTATCCAAAATCCCATTCTAGAAGGATTCTGGGGGAGAAGATCCCAAAGGGATCCCAAGATAGGTAGAGGGAAGCTTTCCAACTCCACAACCAAGGATCCTAGCAATTTTTCTTTGTCTGACTTCTTAAGCATTAACAAAGAAAATCAAACTCTTCTCCCAATTGATTAGTTGACCAGACCCTCTAGTGTAAATATCAAGGATCTCCTTCATAGCCTTAGCCTCCTTAACAGAGGCCTTCCCCCCATTATTGTGTCATCTACACATTTTTGGTGGGAGAAAGGCTCACATTTTGATGAAGGCTTGATCCCCTTGAGACTTCCATCTTTCTTTTTTCACTCAATAAGCCTTCCAATACATTCAGCCAAACTAATGAAAAGAATAGGCGAGAGAGGATCTCCCTGTCTAAGACCTCTAGAAGGTTTGAAGAAGTTTGAGGGAGCTCCATTGACCAAAACAACAAGAGAAGAGGTAGAAACAAGTTGTGAGATAATCTTACAGATTTTTTGACGAAAAAAAAGGCCTAAAGGACTAACCCAAGAAAAGACCAGTCAACTTGATCATAGGCTTTAGAGAGATCCAATTTAAGCAACATACCTTCACGGTTACTAGTTTCCATAGAATGAATAACTTCATGAACCATCATTATTAAATCTAAAATTTGTCTTCGAGGGACAAAGCCAGTTTGTTGTTGAGAAATAATCAGAGGGAGAATTTATAGCATCCTAGAAGTAAGCACCTTCGAGATGATCTTATAAAAAGAGTTGCATAAACTGATAGGTCTGAACTTGTCCAAAGAAAGTGGAATTATTGTCCTTGAGAATACTTCTCACTCCAAAGAACTCCTAAACAACCTTCACCACATCTTCCATAACCACCTACCAATAGAATTGAAAAAAGAAGGTAGAAAACCCATCCAAACCTAGAGATTTATCAGTAGGCAAGGAAAAAAGAGTTTTTAAAACTTCCTGCACATTAGGAATATCCCGAAGCATTTTTTTGTGGTGGGGTTGGATTATCTGAGGGATACAAGAAAAAATGTCCTTTTGATCCACCCTTGATAACAAGGGGTCCCAAGATAGAAGAGAAGAGAAGAAAGACACCACCTTAGTAGAGATATCATTTTCTTTGGTCAGCAAAAGCTGCCCCCTCTTGATTTCAGAGATTCTATTTTTAGCTCTATTCTTAAGAGTGGAGAGGTGAAAAAACTTTGTGTTCTGATCTCCATCCTTGAGCCAATTTATCCTTGATCTTTGTCTCCAGAATTTTTCCTCCTTATTGATGATATTGTGAAAGTCTGTAAGAATAGTCAGCTCAACCTCCCTATTTATCTCATTATAGCCTTCCTACTAAATATTTTCTTGAATAGAGGTAAATTTATCAAATAGATCCTCCTTATCATGAAAGATATGACCAAAGTCCATCTTAGTCCAAACTTTAATCATCCTCTTCAGATTGCTCAGTTTCCTAGTAACTCTGAACATAATAGTTCCTTCCACATCAATCCCCCACTAGGATTTCACTTTTTCTAGAAGCTCTGGGTGAGAAGTCCACATTTTTTCAAACCTAAAAGGAAATTTCCTTCTTGGTTCAATAGGAACAACCAAAAGGGAAATAGGAGAGTGATCAGAGTCAACTCTAGGAAGTAGAGATAACTTACAAGAGAAAGATTGCAACCAATTAGGAGAAATTAAGGATCTATCCAATTTGACTTGAATATAATCCTAACCTAATATTTTGTTAGAACAAGTGAAAACACCTCCCATGAGATCCAAATCCAAAAAAGTCAAGCCATTAATAAAACTAGAGAGGTCCTGTTTACTCTCCCAATCTAGAGCCAGGCCTCCCATCTTCTCCTCATCCACAAGCGGAGTATTGAAATCTCCCATTATTATGCCCTTCCTTAAGTTACTAGACTACACCAGCTCTCCTAACTTTAGACCAATAATTCTTTCTTTCTCTTTTATTATTAGGAGCATATAAATTCAGCAAAAACTAGCTTTCATTAGAATTAAAATAATAGACTCTACAAAAGAGAATGTTACCTTCATTATATTCTGGTTCAAATTTATAATGCTTGTTATTGTATAAAATCAACAGGCCCCCAGATGGACCCTCTGAGTTAGAAGAAACACCACTCATGATGTTGCTAAATTTAATGTTCCCCAAACTTTCCTTCCTCATTTCAGTTTACTAAACTAAAAAAAGATTAGGCCTTTGGTCCTTGATCATATTCATTACTATCTCCTATTTGTGGCTTCCATTAAGTCCACAAATGTTCCAAGATAGAATCTTCATGCTTTGATTGATGAACAAGATTCCTAGATGGTACACTGCATTCCATCCATTAAATTTCTTCTTGTTTCCTCCTTTTTGAGTTGGTTCTTGCTTTTCCTACTTGATTGATTAGAGATAAGGCCAAGACCAGCTTTTACCCTACTTCTGGTTGTAGCTAGAGAAGTAGGAGACGGGTCACAACTATTCTTCTTTTTTCTATTTCTAACCATGGACCAGGGAGCTTCATCAGTGTCCTTGCAATTATCAAACAAAGCCTCTAGTTTGGCTAGGTGTCCCAGTGTGGTGGCTGAGAGTTGCTCAATGATTTTGTTCATAGTCTTAGGGGTTACCCTATTGACTAGGCTTGTGTTGGATTCTTGGGACAGAGGAGGATCATCTACCATAGGCTCCTCCAAAGAGTCTGGGACAAAGGATAACTCAAGTTCTAGATTTGTAGAAATCATGACCTCATGTATCTTCTTAGGCCCTTGGGTCACCCCCTTACCTTCCTCATTTGGAAAAATGGTGGTTGTCTTCTTGTGATGGAGGCATTCTCTGCCATTAGGTTTTTCCTTCGTATCTTTATCTAAGTTATCATCCACCTCTTGGGGGGCTAAGACCTCAGCTTGAGGATCTGTAACCATATTAGTATTGGCTTTCCCCACTATCTCCCCTATGTTCTTATCTAAAGTATCTTTCTTCCTCCATCCCTTTTTGGGAGCATTGGCTATATTCTTGCCGACTTTGTTTTGGACCTTCTCCTCCTTTCCTTTGCCTTTAAATAATGGGTAAGTGCTAGCTTTGTGGCCTACCTTTTTGTAGTGGAAACACACAAAAAGGACAGTTTCATAGTTGATCTATTGGATTCTACTTTCCAATTGGGACTAAAGTTCAATGACTTGGGGCATGTCCTGGCCTTTTGTCACACCAACACATATCCTAGCATAAGTAGGCCTCTTCTTAGCTACTGTGACATGATCAATGGAAAGGAGTTCTCCAAATGATCATGCAATACCATTGAATACATCCTCATGCCAATATTCAAGAGGAAGTTCAGGCATTTTGATCCAAATTAGGGCCTGGGTAAGGAAATCATTGTTCAGATCTAGGTTGGAGGTCCATTTCTATAGGATCAGAGTAGATCTCCCTAGAGACTAGTTTCCCACACACAAGATTTTAGCATAGTCCTCCGAACAAGAGAACTCAAATGACATGAACCCTTTGGCCATAGCAGTCACCTCAACATGCCCCTTCAACTCCCATTTTTTCCTTATGAAGGCCCTCACTAGGTCAATGTTGGGCCGCAGACTGGTGAATTTTCCCACCAGAGTAGATGCCATACTGAGGATATTATGGTCTATAATTTCTCTGGGGACTTCCAATGCAAAAATTCCCTTCTCCTTATCAAATTTATCAATAATTTTAGGAAAGGTCAACTTACCTGTCAGTTTGACCTCAAAAAGGTTTGACCAATAAGCCCTAGCCCCAAAAGACCCTCCATCCAGAGCGGGGAGGGGGGGGGAAGAATCTTCTCACCTGGATGAGGCTACAGTGCTTATGGATCCCTGTCCTTGGATACATCAACACATCTTGTCCCCCCTTTTCTTGCTCTGCTCTAGCAGGATGGTCCTCAATGCCTATGTTCTCTAGGTTCCCGCCTAAAGCTCGATTCAAATTACTGCTTCTCTCTACTCCACTCTCCATCCTTCTCTTGATACCTTTGTCATTAATATTAAAGGGAGAGTAGATAGTCAATTAATAATTAGGGAGTAAGTAGTTAATGAAAATTTTGTAAAGGATAAGTATTACAAGAAGAAGAAAGTATAGATTAAGGGGGAGTATATTTATGTATAGAATATATTCAAAGGCGGAGAGCATAATTAGTGGTAATATGTATGATCCATAGATTTTGAAATTTTTGTTTTGGCCACAATTTTGGAATTTTGAGATATTGAAGAAGTATATCGCTTATATTTACTCAATTTTTTCATTATGTTGCCATCAATGCCAAAGGAGGAGATTGTTGGGAGTTTGGCTAATGTAACTTGATAGGTGTTGTAATTTATTGTAACATATTATTAGGGTAAGGTCATTGAATGAGGAAACCAAGTTAAGCATTGGGATACTTAGAAAATTATCTACATATGAAACAAAGATTTAGTGCACAACCATACTATTTTATTTAGTGATCTCGAGAAGAAGAAGATATAGAATTTTGAGCTTAGAGGAAGTTATATGGACATCATAGAAGATGATATCAAGACTGCTAAACATTATAATGAGATTTTTATAGATTTTGGATAGATTCTTAGTGATAATTTTGACATCATAGAAATAGAATAGTTAAAATTGGACAGGCATTTTGGTCAAGAATTTTTTTTGACTAGTTAAAAAAAAGCTTGACAAGGTAGGGATGACATCCTAAATTTTGAACCTCATATTGTAGATTTTAGTTTTGAGATTTGAGTAATATGTGAAGATAATTAAGGCTAACAATTTAAAGATTTTGGTATAAAAGAAGGAATTTTTGTTAAGTGAAGTATTCAATTATATTGTGATCATATAATTTTTATATGAGTACTTTAATGGTACAACATTGATGCAAATTTGATGGTTATAGTAGAGTAGGATAGTTTTAAGTTTTTTGAGGCATGGAACTACAAGGATTAATTAGATATTGAAGCTATTAGAACAATAAAGGTTTTATTTATTTATCTATACTTCTTGGTAGTTGTATAAATTTTATGAGTAGTGAACTCAACCTTGTATATTGTACTTCCAACTCCTAACAAGGTCGAGTCTTCTAACAAGACCTAGTCCTCTAACAAGGATAGATACACTATGTGCATGTAAAATACTCCTAACAAGGTCAATAACTTTCACAATATACTTTTTATTAGTAGATCATTTGTGGTTACTATCCCCATTGGGGTTTTTCCTAGTTAAAAAAAAATGGTATTATGATTTTTCTTATGTTATGCATGGTATTACTTTTTAGTTTACTAATATATGCAAGCTTAAAGATTGTAATTGATATCCATAGTTGGGAAGAAGTTGTTTAAAGTGCATAACTAATTCACACCCCCATCTCATTTATATTGGTGGACTTTACTTTCTAAAAAAACCATGGTGGGGATGATATCCCACACACCCTTCATTATATTAAAATGGTTTTCCTTGTTAGGAGCTATAAAAACTCTTTCTAAGGTTTTACCCTGATAGGAGTGATTAGTACATTATTAGTAGAACAATATAGATATTTTAGGATCTACCTCACAAGAGGATTTAGAACTCCTTTTAAGAGTTCACCTTGTTAAATTATTTATATAAAAGACATGTTATTGTCTACCTAATTAATGGATTTCCCTTGTTATAACCACTTGCTTGTTAGATCTAATCTATTTGTTTTTCCTCTAGTATTGTTCAATACTCAATATCTACTCTAAAACTTTGATTTTAACCTCTGTAATCTTGAAAAATATTCTTCAATAATTACCTTATAACATTCATTCTTTCATTAAGAACAACACCATACAAATACACAATATTTTTACAACTTAATCTTCAACAACCATTCAAATTTCAAACTTGTAGAAATAATGAAATTCACATATCCTAGTTTGTCTTATAAATTTTATATCATTTCCTTGATCAATATTAGGGTTTCATGTGACATTTACAAGAATAGTTAAAACGTGTTTGACTTCCAACTTCTTTTAGAATCTTCTCCTCACACTTGCTTCAATCACAAAAAATCTTCCTCAACACATACTTAATTGATTAAGACATGCATCATACCTTCTAATCTCATCATATTGATTACTAATCAATGATCTATAATTCATAGCTCAAGAAAATAAGCTATATATCTTGCATCAAATTTTGGCATAAATGTTTTTTCTCACGTATCAACATTGTGTGTTGTGATTTTACACATAGTCTTTTTACACCACATATAAGATTCATCAATGATTACTCCACTTTATTCACACTACATCATGATCACCACCAAAATATTTAACTTGTATTTTCTACTCCTACATATTGATTGTAATACTTGGTTATTTTCCTACTTGCTAATCACTACCTTTCTTTACTAATTGACCCATCCTTGTGCAATGGTTTTTTTGACATCAATGACAATTGAATAATCAAATGCTTCTAATTGTACCTCACAATACATCTAAAGATAAACAATCTCCCCAACACTTATTTCAATTCCAATACAAATCTAGATTAATTGATAACCAAAGGGTTAATAATAATAACACTACAGATATATTTCCCATATAGGGACAACATTAGCTCAACATGAATGATCAAGGCCAATATCTCTTGGTGTCACTATTGAGAATATAGGTACACACTAAGATCATATAATAAGGGTGAGCATACTTGGTATCTATTCAATAACTACCTAGTTTATTTTATATTTGGACTTGGACTATGGTTTATGCTTTATTGGATGGATGTAATTAGACTCATTTCTGGTGTGGATTTTGTTAAAAATGTTTAGAATAACTGAGAGGGGGGGCAGGGGGGTGAATCAATTACTTAAGGCCAATATGTACCACTTGAACAATAAAACAATAAACACTTCACTATTCTTCTTATCTTCTTGTTGCTTGGTCTATACTATAAAACTATCATAAACATAACTTGCATTGCATGATGAAAACATTATCAAATGTAAACACATAAATCATTCATCATAGTTTTGACATTAGTGTTTTACATGGAAACCCAATTTGGGAAAAACTACTAGCAACATGTCACTCTTTTTCACTCTTTTGAAGTGAGTTTTGTTAGAAGCCAACCCTATTAAAAGAATTTCAATACAAACTATTTATAATGTCTAGAAAGAAAATAGTAGGTTTTGATCTGTTTGATTACAAATCACTTTTATAGGTTCAGATCTCTGCTTGGTCCTTATGTTGGTTTACTGATAAGACTTCCATTGCCATCTCTCATCTTGATTTTCTTCAACACCCTTGAAGCAATTAGTTTACTCTTCTCATCAACACTTAATCCTTATACTTTAATGTACTTATCAATAACAACATCACAAGATTTCTTTGTTAACTTTATATTCACTCACACTTGTGCATTTATGATCAACCTTGCTCTATATTCCTCTCTTCACATACAAGATTCACACATACACATAGTCATGCTCACACACACTCTATTTTTTAGCTTTATACCTCTTTAAATAGGCAATTTGTTCTTTACCATTTTCTACATCCACCACAGATCTTAGGGTTTACAATCAAATTTAACTTGATTCACTATATCTATCCATCTTCTTGATATTCTTCTAGAAACTTCTCTTGAATTTGGTTATTAGGTCTTTACCTAATGATTTCCTTGAATTAAATGATACAACTCATCAATCTTATCTTCAATGTAGTTTACATCTCCCCAAAAATCAACTGAGTTGGTTTGATCTTATAATTTCCTTGAATTCATTCCTATACTATCACTTAACAATCTCTAAATTTTAGTACTTGATCATCACTGAAATACTTAGTCATTGTAAATCTTTTTTCCTTGGCATCAACTATCTTTCTTGGTCAATGGTAATGCTCAATCAACACCATGTTTCCTTAGCACTAACTGTATCTCGGTTGACACTAGCATTACTTGACACTAACTATATTTTATTATCTGATTCAACTTTTCTTAGCTTTCTTAATATAAACAATCACTTTTCTTTATTAAAGTCTATTTAACCAAATGTCCATTGCCACTTCCTTTTCATAACTCAACCTTTCCTCTAGGTGCTATTTTTATGAGAAACTTCTCAAATCCTCTTAATGAATGAAATATATATGACATTTAGATTAGGGAGCAATATGTCTCATCAGTAGATTTGACATTGATGACAAAACAATAATTGTTCCAATTGTAATTTTCTAAAAATCTCCCTCTTTAGCATTGATAGAAACATCTCAAACATCTTAATAGTAATTGTAGCTTCATTACCATACAATCCAAAAGATTTTGTTATTGACAATCTAATTCTTCTTTTCTGAATTGCTCTCTTTGAAATTTCTCTTAGGAATAATTACTCCCTCTTTTTGTAATCTCTCCTTCTATAAATTTCTCTCATTTAAGTAATCTCTCCCTCTTATCTTGTTGTAGTAATTTCTCCTTCTTAAGTAATCTCTCCCTCTTTGACAACAATGCCAAAGATGTGTAGTTGTCTCAATTTCAAAGTCTTTATACATCTAAATTATGTAGATTTAGCATATTTGGCTGATATTTGTCATCTGTCTATGACTAATTTGTTATGTTGTACCAAATTATCTACCTTAGGCACTTCTAGAAGTAGAGCTGTATTGCATCACTGTGTAGGATATTCTTATTAGTATATGTGATGCAATGCACCTTGTCTGCTTAAGTAACTTTGATTAGGGGAATCACCCCTAGTTTACCTCTAAAATATTCAATAGCATCTTTAATTAAGGGTTTTGTGAATATGTCAGCAATTTGTTTCTTGGTATTCTCATATTCTAGCTTTACTTCTTTGTCTTGAACTAATTCCCTCAAGTAATGATACTTGATAGCAATGTGTTTTATCTTAGTGTGTATCACTAGATCTTTTTAAATGTTGATAGCACTTGTGTTATCACAATAGATAACCACTAGATTTGTGATGTCTTCTTTCATACCTTTTAGTAACTGTTTGATCCACATAATATTGCACCTCCAAAAGTGTTTTTTTGGTCATCAATATTTCTTGCCAAATTTGAGTTAGTAAACACCCTTAGTTAAAACTTATCATTTATTTTGTAATACAATCCATATTCTTTTGTACCTTTTAGATATCTCATTATCCTTTTCACTACCATAATTTGATTCTCTTTTAGATTTGTTGAAAATCTAGCAACTATCCCAGTTGCCAAAATAATATCTAGCCTACTATAAATAATGTATTGTAATTTGCAAACCATGGATCTATATAGGGTCTAGTTCACATTAGTAAAATTGTCAATCTTAGATAGCTTATGAATTTATGTCTAGTAGACATGGGTGTATTCACTAGCCTAGAATCTTCCATACCAAAATACTTTAGTATCTCCTTGATATATTTAGATTGTGTAATGAAAATACCAAACTTCATTTGACATAATTGTAGTCCAACAAAGAATTTGATTTCACCAAACATGGAAATTTCAAATTCCTTCTTTATTTCATCAACAAATGATTTGCATAAAGCTTCTCTTCATCCAAATATAATATCATCAATAAATATTTCAGATAACAATACTTCATTGTTCTTACCATTCTTCAGATATAGGCTACTGTTACCATTTTTCCTTTCAAAACTAATTTTCACTAAATAGTTGTGTAATATTTCATACCATGCTCTTGGGGCTTGCTTCAATCCATAGAGGGCTTTGTTCATTTTACATACCATGTTCTTGTTGAGACCAAAAAATCCTTTAGGTTGTTTAATGTATACTTCTTCCTCTAGTATACTATTTAAAAATATAGATTTGACATCCATTTGATATACCTGGAAGTTTTTGTAGGTTGAGTATGCAAGAAGTGTTCTAACTCCTTCAAGTCTTGTCACTGGAGAAAACATTTCTCCATAATCAACTCCTTCTTCTTGAGCATAACCCTTCCATACTTCTTCATTCCCATTGATCTTGTTCCTAAAACCCCACTTTTTCCCAATGAAATTTTTGTCTTTAGGTCTTGGTACTAAGTTCCAAGTATTGTTCTTCTCAATCTAGTCAATTTCTTCATTCATTTCCTAGATTCAATCTTCATTGTCTAAAGCATCCTTTATTGACTTGGGCTCAAACTCACAAACTAAGCATGTATTATCTTTAAGTTTTCTTCTTTTCATAACACTTGATTCAATATTACCAATGATTTTTTTAGTTTTATGATGTCTTCTCACATATTTTGCTAGCATAGGTAGTTTCCTTCTCTGATCTTCTACAAGTTCATCTTGAAAATTAATCTTAAGTTCATTTTCTCTTCCTTGCTTTGGTTCAAGTTTAGGTTTTGCATGCCTGATATTTTCTATTTGATGGTTGACATTTCCTATCTATGACTTGGCATCTTTAGTTTGTTTCTCGACACTTGCCCTCTACTACTCAACAATTTGCATTTACATCCATAATTTCCTATCTGATGGAAACTTGCATCTTGACTTGTTTGTTCACTTCCAACACTAGGAGCATCATCATCCACATAGATGAATGCACTATAGTATTTAGGTTATTTATTACATGAAATGTCACCTCTTTCTACAAACTCATTAACTCTCACATTTGTAGTTTCTACAACTTTGTTAGTGTTTGAATTTAAATACTTAGAATCTTTTCTTTTAATGGAATAACCTATGAATATACCTTCATCACTTTTTGCATCAAGCTTTCCATTCATATTATCTTTCATTATATAGCATCTACTACCAAAGATTTTGAAATACTTAACATTAGGAGCATAACCATACCATAGTTCAAAGGTGTAGCATTTGTACCTTTCTTCTCTTGTACTCTATTTAGAGCATAAACAATAGTATGAACCACTTTTCTCCAATATGTTAGTGATACATTCTTCTTGATCATTAATGTTCTTGTACAATCCCTTATTTATTTGTTTCTCCTTTCAAGTATTCCATTTTGAGAAGGGGTCCTTGGTTTTGACATCTATCTTTTGATTCTTCTATTAATGTAGAATGTATTGAACTCATGTGAAATGAATTCACCACCTTTGTTAGATCTCAAACACTTCAAACTCTTCCATGTTTCTTTTTCAAATCTGACTAAATACCAATTAAATAATTGAAAAGCATTAGATTTAGCTTCAAGAAAAATCACAATCATCATTCTAGAATAGTAATATACAAATAGAGTGAAAAATTGATCTCCACAGTAACTTTCAACACCAATGGGTCCACATAGGTTAGTATGAACCAATTCCAAAATATCATTAGCAATATATGTTTTGCTCTTAAAACTAGACTTTTTTATCTTTTCCAATTGATAATATTTACACATGGCATTGCCAGGCTTCTTTAGTTTAGGAAACCCTCTTACTTTCTTCATCTTACTGATATTCACCAAATTTCCAAAGTTCACATGACATTATATTTTGTGTCATAACCAAACAACATCTTGTTCTGTAAACAAATATGTCTTATTTGATAGGTCTACATAGAATAAGTTACCTATTGTCTGCTCACTAGTTCCAATTAGCTTAACATAACCATCATATATCTTAGCCTTTCTATTATGAAATTTAGTTATGTAACTTAATTTTTTCAACTGTGAAACACTCAACAAATTTTAGTTAAGTTTTTCAACTCAATTAACATTGCCAAATGTTATCTTGTTTGTTAGTTGGATAGTACCTTTACCTTTTATAACACATGGGCTATCATTACCGAATTTAACATATTCACCATTGCATGGACCAATATCTTCAAATTTATCTTTATCACCAATCATATGATTGGAACATCCACTATCAATTATCCATCTATCACTTTCATTCACATAAGAAATTAATGCAATTTTCTCTTCTTCATCATAATCTTTCATAGCAACATAGACAACTGTTGATATTGTGGTCGATTTTAGAGGTTTCCCTAAAATGTTGTTATAAGTAGCTGAGGTGCATAATGCATTGTAATGTTGGTAAACATTTTTTTTGGATAATAGAAAGGTTGAAGACTCTGTAGGTGGATGTAGCCTAGGTTTTGGGTGAACCACATTAAATCTATATGTTATCTATATTCTTTGTATTTTTTTCTATTGTTTCCGCATATAACTATTTATTCTTATTTTGTTGCAGATCTATCAAACCCTAACAATTGGTATTAGAGAAAGGTTTATTTCTATAGATTGATAAGACATTCATATTTGAGTGAGAGCAATGGAGGATTCCAAATTCAAGATTGAAAAATTCAATGGCTAAAATTTTTAGTTATGGAAAATGCAAATGGAAGATTATCTGAATCAATAGGATCTACAAAAGTCATTAGAAGGAAAAGCCAATAAATAGGGAACCATCACAGATGGACATTGGGAGATCTTGGATGGGAAAGCATTGGGATCTATTCAATTGTGCCTCACATTATTTGTATCATTCAACATATCAAAGCCAAAAATGATAGTAGAGCTGATGGAGACATTGGCTACATTATACAAGAAACCCTCAACTTCAAATAAGGTATTTCTTATGAAGTGTTTGTTTAATATGAAAATAGGTGAGGGAGGATCTATAGTAAATCATTTAAATGAATTTAACACAGTTACTAGTTAGTTGTCATCCATACAAATTTCATTCGATGAAGATGTTAGGGATCTCTTAATCTTATGTTCTTTGCCATAAATTTGGAATAGCTTGGTTATGGCTATAAGTAACTCTATCTATAGTTCAAATACTTTGAAATTTGATGAAGTTGTTCATGTTATCCTAAGTGAGAAAATGCGATGGAAAAACATAGGTAAAATTTTGACCTCATTAGGTTCCACTTTAAATGTGGAGAACAGAGGAAGAACAAGGGAAAAAGGAAAAGGGTCTTCTCATGAAAAGTCATGAGGGAAGTCAAATAAAGGACATTTTCAATCTAAAGGAAAGAAAGATTGCTGGTTCTGTGGAAATCTTGGTCACCTGAGAAAGACTATTGGTCTAAAAAAAACAAACAAGGAGATGAAAATGAATATGACAATAAGGAAGGTAATGTTTCAAGTAATACTTTACAAGATTCTTTAATATTATGTTTGGATAATGTTAATGATTCCTGGGTAATAGATCTGGGGGTTCATTCCATGCTACACCCCATAAAAAATATTTTCAATATTATGTTCAAGGTGATTTTGGATAGGTATATTTGGGTGATGATGAGCCTTGTCCCTTTCTTGGGAAAAGAAAAATAAAGATCAAGTTGCCAAATAGAAATGACTGGAACTGCAGGAGGTAAGGCATGTCCCTAATTTAAGAAGAAATTTAATTTCTTCTAGATAAATAGGAAGTGAGGGATGAAGAGTCATGTTTTTAGATAATATTTGGAAGGTCACTAAAGGTTTATTAGTAGTAGCTAAAGGTGTAAAGGTAGGCACATTATATCTACGTACTAGTAACACTTATTCTACCTTAGCTGCTACTGATGATGTTAATGCAGGGAAAGCTACTATAGATGTTGCAACAAAAGATTAAAAAATGTGGTACCATGGGTTTGGGCACATGAGTGAGAAAGGGATAAAAATCCTTCACTCTAAAAATCTATTTCCAAGACTAAGAAATATTGATTTAGAGTTCTGTAAAAATTGTGTTTATGGAAAATAGAAAATTGTCATATTTCTTAGAGTTGGGAAAGAAAAGAAGAGTGAGAAGTTAGAGCTATTGCATTTAGATGTATGGGGACCAAACCAGGTATCATCTCTTGGAAGCTCTCACTAATATGTTATTTTATAAATGATTCAACCAAGAAAACATGAGTATATTTCTTGAAACATAAATCTGATGTTTTTGAAATATTTACGAAATGGAAAGCTTTGGTTGAGAATGAGACTAGAAAGAAGTTGAAGTGTCTAAGATCCATTGATGAGGTGGGTATTACAACACAACCTCTAATTATTACTATCCTATTGATGAAATTCAAAGGTAGAAGATAGATCCAGGAACTCCACAAGAAAATGGGTTGTTAGAAAGAACGAATAGGATAATCATGGAACACACAAGGAGCATGAGATTGCATGCTAGTTTGCCTCTTCATTTCTAGCTAGATGTTGTAAATACTATTATTTATTTGATAAAAAGAACACCTTCAAACCCTTTGTATGGTGGTATTATAGAGGAAACATGGATTGGAAAAAAGGTAAATTATTCATTTATGAAAATGTTTGTTTGTGAAGCTTTTGTCCATGTTGATAAAGAAAATAGAATCAAGCCTGATGCTAAATCTCTAAAATGTACCTTCATTGGATATGGAGTAGATGACTATGGTTATCGCTTATGAGATTTTGAAAATCTTAAAATAATTAGAAGTAGAGATGTTATACTCAATGAGAAGGTCATGTATAAAGAACAGTTGTAGGAAAATAAACATGAACAAGTCAAACAAGAATATGTGGTGTTGGATGAGACTCATAAAATAGAAAAGCCATTGATACCCGATGTTTAGAAAAAATAGGATATCCCACAAACTCTTGTAAGTGTTATACATTCTACAAGGTCAAGTATACCTCTTGAAAGGTTTTCTCCTTCTTTGTATTCCATTTTATTGACTGATTCTAGTGAACTAGAAGAATATGAAGAAACAATACAGGTGGATGCCAAACAACAATAGAAGCTAGGCATGAAAGAGGAGATGGAATCCTTGTTAAAAAAAAGACTTGGGACTTAGTCCCTCTACCTATAGGAAAAATAACCTTGCCTAGCAAATGGGTTTATAGGTTAAAAGAGGAAGATGGAGGAAAGAAAAGATATAAGGCCAGACTTATGGTAAAGGGTTTTGCACAGAAAAAGGGTATAGATTTTGATGAAATATTCTCCCTTGTTGTAAAAATGACTTCAATTAGAACTATACTAAGTCTTGTGTCTGTAGATACTTGCAACTTGAACAACTAGATGTTAAGACAACATTTCTCCATGGAGATTTATAGGAAATAATTTACATGCAACAAACAAAGGGATATGAGGTCAAGGGTAAGGAGAATTTGGTGTGCATAGGTTATGGAAAAGTTTGTATGGCCTAAAGTAGGCACCTCATTAATGGTATTTAAAATTTGATATTTTTACTAATGAACAAGGGTACCATAAATGTCATTATGATCACTGTGTATATTTTAAGAGATTGGATAATGGGAGCTACATTATGCTGTTACTCTATGTTGATGACATGCTTGTTGCTGGGTCCAGTATGCAACAAATAAATGAACTTAAATAGAAATTAGTAAGGTTATTTTATATAAAAATTTGGGTGGAGCTAAGAAAATCCTTGGTATGAGGATTACATGGGACAAGAAAAATAAAATCTTGAATTTTTCCCAAGGTAAGTATATAAAGGTGTTGAAAAGATTTAATATGTAGGATACAAAAGCGGTCATTACATATTTGGCTAGTCATTTCAAATTGACAAAGGAAATTTTCCCAAAGGCACAAGATGATGTAGACAAAATATCTAACATCCCATATTCATCAATAGTTGGCAGTTTGATGTATGCAATGGTATGCACACGACTAGATATTGCTCATGCAGTGGGAGTTGTTAGTAGGTATATGAGAAATCTAGGTATGGAACATTGGAATATTGTCAAATGGATTCTTTGATATTTTAAAGGTACTACTACAAAGGTATTATGTTTCACAAGATCCATTTTTTATCTAAGTAGATTTGTTGACTCTGATCTAGTAGAAGATTTTGATATAAGGAGTACTACTGGGTATGTTTTCACTATAGGGGAATTGTAGTTAGTTTTATTTCTAGATTGCAGAAGGTTAATGCACTTTTAACCATTAAAGTTGAGTATGTAGCTACTATGCAAGCTAGCAAGGAGATGATTTGGTTACAATATTTTCTAAAGGAATTGGGTCAAAAGTAGGAAGATCACCCAATGTATAGTGATAGCTAGAGTACCATTCATCTTGCAAAGAGTTCTACTTTTTATTCAAGGACAAAGCACATATAGATCAGGTACCATTTTATAAGATTTGTTTTGGAGGATGGCCAATTGTATCTTGAAAAGATTCACACAAGTGAAAATCCTATAGACATGTTCACAAAGGTAGTCCCCCAGGAGAAGTTGGTTTCTTTCTCAGCTTCTATTGGGCTTCTTGACTGATGATTGTGGAGGACATACAAAACAAAGTCTTTTATCTAGTGGGAGTTGCATGTGCTACATTATTATCTAGTTTTAGTCTCCAAGTGGGAGATTGATGATATTGTGATAAATTTTAGAGGTTTCCCTAAAATGCTATTATAAGCAGTTGAGATGCATAATGCATTATAATGTTGGTGAACATTTTTGATGGATAATAGAAAGGTTGAAAGCTATGTAGGTGGAAGTAGCCTATGTTTGGGTGAACCAAGTTAAATATGTATTTTATCTATATTCTTTTTGTTTTCTTCTAATTTTTTTGCATATAATTATTTATTCTTATATTGTTCTAGATCTATCAAACCCTAACACATGAGCCATCATTTCCAAATTTAACACATCCACCATTGTATGGACCAATATCTTTAAATTTATCTTTATCACTAGTCATATGATTGGAACATCCACTATCAATTATCCATCTATCACTTTTGTTCACATAATAAATTAATTTATTTTTCTCATCTTTATCAGAATCTTCTTTCATAGCAACATAAATAAATTCATCATCATTACTCTTAGATTCATTATCAATATTTTCTTCAACAATATAACAATATTTCTTACCTTTGTCATCCTTTCTTCTCTTGTAGTATTTTTCATCTCTTCTTCCTTTGTATTTTCTTTCCTTTGTTTCATCCTTCTCATCTTTATTAAGACATTCAAAAACAATATGACCAAATTTGTTGCATGAAAATAAAATGATAAGTAATTTACCTTTGTATTTACCTCTTCATCTTCCAAACCTTTTTACAATGAGGGATTCAAGTTCATCAATCTCATCATCATAAATATCACTTTCACTCTTCACATGTTTTTCTTTCTTCTTACTAAGAACTAGTTGTAACTTGAAAGAAGATTCAATAGTAGCAGGGGTATTGTTATCAAAGTTAGACATCTCAAAAGCAATAAGTCTACCAATTACACCTTCTAAGGTCAAGTTGTTACCTAGTCTACATATTAGTTCTTGGATTGCAACAAATCTAATGGCATAAATAAGGAGCAGAGTCCTCAATACCTTTCTTATCACTATTTCATCATTAATTTCTCCATTTGCAACTTGAATAACATTAGCAAAATTTTAAACTATTGTGTAATATTGTACTATATTCTCTCCTTCCATCATTCTCATGCATCAAATTGACTTCTTAGGATTTTAATATTTCTCTTAGAGCATTGTCATGACCTCTTTATATGGTCTTCAATCTATCACACATCTTCTTTACATTGTCATAGTCTTTTAGATTATCAAACTTGGCATAACTTAGGGCTGAGGCTATTAGAAATGTAAGATAGGCTAAGTTACTGAGAGGAGAGGGGTGAATCAGTAACTAAGAAAACTTAATCTTACTTCATCAATTAATCCTTCATATGTTTTTTGATCTAGTTGCATTCATGAAAAATTGAAAGCATTAAAGCACTCATAACACTTCAACACATAATATGGTGACCCAAAAACCTTCCAAATAGAAAGTAAAACTAGGGTGGGGATTATACCCACAAGCTTTAGTAATGTAGTATAAAGTTGGCCTATTAAGGCTTACAATGATCACTTCTGATGATCTACCTTGTTAGGAGCAATAAGGACTACTAGATCCACCTTGCAAAAGGATTTATAGACATACAATGAAGTATGCGCTTGGTAAATAGATTTACAAAAGACTGTTAAGTCTACTTTGTGAAAGGATTTAACTACTCCATCTATTAGGATGAACGAATGACGGATCTCTGATCTGCAACCTTGATTTGCTAAATGAGATTCCTTTGAGTGTAATGATCACCTTGCTATGATAGGTAAATCTTTGTTGCTCCTTATATTGCTTGTAGCCTTCAAACTTTTGCTCTTAGTGTGTCTCATATATATTCCATTCTTCATCATGCTTTGAATGTGATACAATATATTAAATATATACCAATGAAAATTATAATTCATCAAAGTTGGCTACAATACAAGTTTCACCAAAATACACAATGTCGGCCCAACTATTGGTACTCAGGTTCTGAAGACAAAATCAGTGAGGTTCTAACACTCGACAACCATTGTCAACAATTGACATTATCATGCACTTGGTACATGTAGAAGCATGGTTCATACTAATCCCTTCCAAGTAGTTTGAACTTGGTCTGCACTAGTGACTCAGTAAACATTGTGAAACTCGTCATATAAATTGAATCACTTGGTTGATGCTGCATAGCTCAGTCAACACTATTACTACGATCTTGATATAAATTGAATCACTTGTTTAATTCTGTATAGTTTGATCAATACTAGATTCTCATTACTGAAGCTATGAACTTAGTATACTCTAGAGAGCTTGGCTTGCACTAAGAAACTTGGTAAACACTATGAAGCTCAGTTTACACTGATAATCACCAACTTGGTAGATATTGCTCGATGCAGACTAAATATTGTTCTTGGAACTCAGTAGCAACTGTAGGATTAGTAGAGCCTAAATTACTTGGTTAACACTATTAACTGTACTATAAGCTTGGTAGCTACTAATTGTATGAACCCTAAAATGGTTGCCTAGACTATGAGCCCCCATTATTCAATTTATCAAATTTCCTGAATCAATGGTTTGCAATATTTTATTAAATTAATTCAAATCAATTTCTTTGATCAAATTGTAATTAATTTAATTATTTCAACATTTCCTAAGGTTTGATAATTTTATCCTAAGTCTTATTTAATTAAAATAAAATCTCTCTTTTAATTAAATAATTAATCCACATTTAATTAATTAAGAGAAAAACCCCTCTTTTAATTTAATTAAATATTTCTTATTTAATTAAAATAACTTGCTCCCTTTTAATTAAATAAAATCCAACTTGAAAAAGAAAATAAAAATAATAAAAATAAAATAAATTTTTTTTTCCTCTACACTTAAATGCACATATTTCTAAGTGGGATTCCATTTAATTTTCCTCCTCTTTTCTCATTGGTGGAATTTTGTCTAACACAAATCATTCTTTTTCCACACTTGATTAAATCTTATTGCCTCTTAATATTAATCTTCCATTCTTCTTTATAAGAGAGAGCCCTCTCCTCATTTTTGACATCCACGATTATGCTATTGTTATGTTGCTGGTTTGGAGAGTGATTTTTGGAGAAAGAGTTTGAGCATTAAAGCTTTTTATGGAAAACTTCTATCTTCTTGTCTTCTTCTCTCATGCATCCATGGATTCCATCATCATGATCCATCATTGCATTTTCATATTAGCTTAGATCCATATTTATTTTCATAGATTAATATTTTATTCTTATTTCCTTTCATAGATTAGATTTCCTTTCTTGTATTTCTTTGCATTGTTATAATTTAGATTAGCTTGCATCTTCATTTGCATGCATATTTTAATCTTTGAATCTCTCATTTTATGGTGTACTTGCATGGGCACAAACTAGGTCAAATTGAGGGCCTCTATTACAAACCCTTGCACTCAATGAATAGAGAGCTATGAGCAATGGATGATTAAGATTAAGAGGCAATAAGCTTTGATCAACTGTGGAGAAAGAATGATCTATGTTATACAAATTTCCACCAATGAGAAAAGAGGAGAAAAATTAAATGGAATCCCACTTAGAAATATGTACATTTAAGTGTAGAGAAAAAAGAATTTATTTAATTTTTATTTATTTTATTTTCTTTTTCAAGTGGGATTTTATTTAATTAAAAGGGAGCAAGTTCTTTTAATTAAATAAGAAATATTTAATTAAATTAAAATAGAAATTTTTCTCTTAATTAATTAAATGTGGATTATTCATTTAATTAAAAGAGAGGTTTTCTTTTAAAAAGATGGAGTGGTAGAACAAGAAGATGTAATACTTTGATCTTGACAAGTTTCTTTGGATAGAATAGGCATAAAAATTTGTTCATAATTTTTAGTAAGCTCGAGAGAAATAGTGGAAGTAGTATCTTCATCATACTTAGGAGGTGGATAAGACATAGGATATGGAAGAGTGAAATCTTGAAGGAGATGAAGGGGTGCTTGATCTTGATCTTTCTTGACATTTTTTTAGCTTTAGCCTTTTGAGAGTCCTCTTGACATGGAGCCACTTCTAAGGACAAGGGAGTATATGAGGTTTGCATGTTAGGATCTTGAAGGGGATCATTGAACCACAACCTCCTCTATCCATTCACTATATTCCTTCATTTACATTTCCTCCATCCTATCGCCACCCTTCAAGGTGAGTGTTGATGTTGATCTTTCCTTCCTTTCTATCTACCCTTTTACAATCCTTCCATTCACTATCATTTTTCCTCATTTTCCTATTCCTCTTATCTTCCAACCTCACTCACTTTGTCTAAAACCTTATCCTCTATTTTTATTTTCCATCTTCCTCTCCCTATCAACATCTTCAAGAATATCATTTTGAATCCTTGGCATATCATGGTTTACCCTTTCAAGGAGAATTATCTAAAAATCTTTCCTTCTTCCAAAACATTCAAAAAAAAAAAGAAAAGGAAAAAGAAAAGAAAAAATTAAAAGTGTGCCTTGGTGAAAACCTTGCAATAAGGCACCTTGGTAGCAAAACTAAAGAGAAATAAATTTTTCCTATGGTGAAAACCACTCCCTTGTGGCACTTGGGATAAGTATTGTGATGAAAATCTAGCAATCAGGCATCATGCATAGTTCTTCTACATCTCTCATCCATTCTGTTGTCTCTCTTTGATCTTGACAATGTTGAACTATACATGAACATTTTCCTATCTTGTGAGCTATCTTACAGTGATCTTTCTTTCATTCCTTTCATGTTTAGCCTTCATATATATTTTCCTCCATTTATTCTAGTCTTTTGCTGGCCTTTTCTCATTTGGTCTTCATCTACTAAAAAAAGAGTAAAATACAATGCTATGAAGTCTCTTGAAATTTCTACTTCTTTAGATTGTATCCTTTCATACTTTTACATTATGCTTTCGTGACTTATCCTATGCTAGCTTTTCATTGCTTGTCCAAATATGCTTTGCATGACAATTTTTCCCTAGCTTGGGTACTCTTGAGGAGTTTGTTCTTGAGGATTTCTTGTCTACATTCTTCTTCATTCTCTTGTCTTCCATCTCTTGCACCAACTTGCTAATCCCTCTTGTCCTCCACCTTGCTAGACATTGGGACTACACAATATAATCTTGCTTGGGATTTTGATGCCCATTCTCTATGGGGGCATCCTTTGTATATATTTATTGAACTTGAAAAAATCTATAAAAATTGATATATTTCAAAAATAAAAAAATGATATATTTCAAAAATCTAAAAAAATGATATACTATCAAAATTTTAAAAATTGGAAAATGTCTTAAAAAAATGATCATCTTAGTAATAAGTGCTTTGATGTATCTTTAAAAAAATCATATATTCCAAAAAAAAATTTAAAAAAATCTTTCCAAGTGGTGAAAACTTGAAAACTAGTGCTACTTGAGGCCTTTGCACCCCTGTTTCTTAGCATATGTCTTCAACACTTAACCCTCATTATTCCTTGTCCTTGTTTCTTTAATATGGAATTGGTCTTTCTCTTTGTTTGGGGGGGTATAACTATGTTAGCTTTGGTCTCTTGGCCGTGTTAGTCTTTAGGAAACCTCAAAAATGGTGTTTTTCAACACCACCCCAACTATATTTTTCAATAGAACCCCTAACATCGAGTGTTTTTCAACACTTATCAATTTGGTCTTACCTAGTTTTTTCATGTGATCTTACCTGCTTGTAAGAATTTGATCCTTATCCTTAGATCAGTATCAATTAACACACTTAAAATTTTAAACACAAATACTTAATACTTGACCTATGTCATGATCTTTTCTTTGTGTGTTGACTGTTATTGATTTTTGTTGAGGTTACTTGTCTGATAAGTCTCTTTAGGATGTATAGCTAGAGGACTGGGGGCATGGGGTATGTTTTTATTTGTTTTCTTCTTGTGGGTGTGGCTTTGAAACTCTAGAGTGTCTCTTGTTGTCCCCTTGAAACACTTAGGAGATTTGAGGCACCATCCTTGACTGCTTTTGTACAACCATTCTTATGGTCATCCTGGCATCTATGCCTTGATGTGAGCATGGTTTTTCTACATTAAATTAGGTAAGCTAACATCAAAGACATCTTGACCTTTATGTCTTTGATGCTTCTGTTAGAATTTTTCCACATTATAATCTGATATAAATCACATTCATATCTTCATAGTTACATTTGTAATTAGTGATGAGTGTGTAATTTTCTGATGTTTGTTAATAATGGCCTAATGATGAAAATAAGTTCTTTAACATTCTTTAATGAATGATGAACACAAAATCCAATGTTATAATTGCTCTATTACAAGTACACATTTGTATTTTTATGTAGCTTGCATTATTAGACTTCATGTTAATTTGCATTTTTAGGTTGTATTATGAGTTTGAGAGGGTTTTCCCTTAATCTTTCTTGTGGATTTTTAATCAACTACGGTCATGTTTTGATCTTCATTTATCATGATCTCAATTAAAATTTCTATCTTAAATAGTTGATTGATTTTGAAGCATTCTATTTCTTATGGAAAATTTTCTTTTCTATTTTCTATTTATTTCCATATCTTTCCAATTTCTACCTTCCATTCATTTTCACGCCACTTCACATTTGGGGCATAATATTTCATGCTTGATGATCTATCTTGGTTATGTGATTCTTATATCTTTCATCTTATATCAAGAACTTTATCTTTGTTTGATTTGATCAAATTTTTCAATTTGTTGTTTCTCCTATGTCATTTTGATTTTGATCATGAGGGGGTAGTACCTATCAACTTCAATCCTTGATTCAGTTTTATCAACTTTATCCTTAACTTTTTTAAGTCAAAATTTATTTGTATTCTTTGTCTTGATGTGTTCTTGAATGGACCACATATCTAAGTTGTTTTGTGATCCCAAATTCATCTCACACTTCAATTTCTTTCTTTAACTACATGTGTTCCAAAATCAATCACACATTAGTCGAAGAGGGGCAAATTTATGCACCCTAAAATGGCTGCCTAGACTATGGGCCCCTATTATCCAATTTATAGAATTTCCTAAATCAATTGTTTGTAATATTTTATTAAATCAATTCAAATCAATTTCTTTGATCAATTCGTAATTAATTCAATTATTTCAACATTTCCTAAGGTCTGATCATTTTATCCTAAGTCTTATTTAATTAAAAGAAAACCTCTCTTTTAACTAAATAAATTAATCCACATTTAATTAATTAAGAGGAAAACCCCTCTTTTAATTTAATTAAATATTTCCTATTTAATTAAAAGAACTTTCTCCCTTTTAATTAAATAAAATCCCACTTGAAAAAGGAAATTAAATAAATTATTTTTTCCTCTATGCTTAAATGCACATATTTCTAAGTGGGATTCCATTTAATTTTCCTCCTCTTTTCTCATTGGTGGAATTTTGTCTCACAGGGATCATTCTTTCTCCACCCTTGATTAAATCTTATTGTCTCTTAATATTAATCATCCATTCTTCTTTATAAGGGAGAGCCCTCTCCTCATTTTTGACATCCACGATTATGCTATTGTTATGCTACAAGGCTTGGAGAGTGATTTTTGGAGAACTAGTTTGAGCATTAAATCTTTTTATGGAGAACTTCTATCTTCTTGTCTTCTTCTCTCATGCATCCATGGCTTCCATCATCATGATCCATCCTTGTATTTTCATATTAGCTTAGATTCTTTGTTTTCATAGATTAATATTGCATTATTATTTCCTTTCATAGATTAGATTTTTTTTCTTACATTGCTTTGCATTGTTATCATTTAGATTAGCTTGTATCTTCATTTGCATGCATATTTTAATCTTTGAATCTCTCATTTTATGGTGTACTTGCATGGGCAAAAATTAGGTCAAACTAAGGGCCTCCATTACAAACCCTTGCACTCCATGAATAGAGAGCTATGAGCCACTATTCAAGACCTCATTCTTGAGCAATCTTAGATATAATGACTCATAGAAGTGTGCTCACATTTTAGGCATACAATAACCATTTAAATAAGTGTGTGTCACTAATAAACAAACTTGACCATAATGTCAAAAAAGGCAATCTCCAACATTTCTTGGTTGTGTTCTAGTTTATGTTTCAATTATTTAGTAGTCAAAGGAGTAGTTTTTACCTTTTCATATTCATTGTCTAGAAATTTGACAACAACATTGTTACTGGATATGTGCAACTTCATCAAGGTCTTCTATGCAAGAAAGTTCTATTTGTCTAGCTTGGGTACATCTCTCTTATTATTCATGATCTTTAGCTTTAAGTACCTTTAAAATTTTCTCTATAAACATTGAACTCTTATATCAATTGTTATAAATTTTTAGAATAACTGAGAGGGGAGTCAATCAGTTACTCAAGGTCAATATGTACAACTTGAACAATAAAATAATAAACACTTCAGTGTTCTGTTTATCCTAATGTTGCTTGGTCTATACTATAATACTATCATAAACCTTACTTGTATTGCATAATAAGAATATTGTCAAATGTAAACACATTAAGCATTCACCACATTTTTGACACTAGGATTTTATGCGGAAATCCAATTTGGGAAAAACCGCTAGCAACATGTCACTCTTTTTCACTCTTTCGAAGTGAGATTTGTTAGGAGCCAACCCTGTTAAAAGGATTTCAATACAAATTATTTATAATGACTACAAAGAAAATAGTAGGTTTTTATCTTTGTGATTACAACTCACTTTTCTAGGTTTAGATCTTTGTTTGGTCCTTATGTTGGTTTACTGGCTTCTATTGACATCTTTGATCTTGATTTTTTTGGACACCCTTCAAGAAATCAGTCCACTCTTCTCATCAACACTTGAGCCTTCTTCTCTAATGTACTTATCAATAACAATACCATATCTATAATTTTTCTCTGTTAGCTTCACATTCACTCACACTCATGTGTTTTTGATCAACCTTGCTCTGTATGCCTCTCTTCACATACAAGCTTCACACATACACATACACACACTCACACACACTCTATTTATTTGAATATGCCCCTCTTTAAATAAACAATTTGTGCTTTTCAATTTTCTACATCCACTATAGATCTTAGGGTTTACAATCAAATTCAACTCAATTCACTATATCTATCCATTTTCTTGATCTTCTTCTAAAAGCTTCTCTAGAATTTGGTTGGTAGATCTTTACCTAATCCTTGCCTTGAATTTAATGATATGACTCATTAATCTTATCTTCAACATGGTTTATGTACACTCAAAAGATGCCACACTCTAAACCTTTCTATCCAAGTGATTCAATGAGATTGGGATGCTTGGATGATGGCTTAGAGCTACCTATCCATGTAGTGAAAGAAGTGTGTTTTGAGTAATATAATGGGTTCTCAGCTGAGTCTTAGCAATACATTCCTTGCTAGTAAACCATGCAATGGGAGGTTCTTTGAGACAAGAACAAGAATGCAAGTGTCCATAAGAGAACTCTCAAAATGAAATGCAAGTATGGATTAAACTAGTACGAATATGCAAAATGCAGCTATATTAAGCAAGAATGAGAGTGTTATAAGATCCAAGCTAATTACTATGTGAGATCGATTATTTTAAAATGAAAGCTAAGCTACATGAATCTAGACTATGATTCCATGGATGATAGAATGTGACAAGGAAAATTAGAAGTTCTCCACAAAGCTCTCAAGAATTCAAACAATAAACTTGCAAGATAACAATACTCAAGAGTGTGGATCCTTTGAGAAGGGGAGAGCTCTTTTTTAAAAAGATGCATAGGCGGTGGAGATGAAGATCAAATGATGGATGATCAAGGGTGGAGTTTGAAAATATTATTGATCCATGTGCACACACAAGTAAACCAATAAATAAAGAGTTGACTTTGCATATGAGACAAAAAGAGTCTTTTCCTTTAATTTGAAAAATAGAAATAAGACTTTATGTGTGCACATTGAGTGGGTTAGAAATTTGGGATCTTTTATTTAATTAAAAGGGGAGATTTTCCTTTAATCAAATAATGAACTTAGGATAGCATAGTCAAACTATAGGTTATAATAAAATAAATGGATTTTAGGAGATTTTGTTGGAAGCATGAATGCTGATGATATTTTTGTTGTCACAAAATTTTGCAGCTTGGTCCAAAGTTTTTGCTTGAGGACAACCTTGTGAAACCTAAAAAAAACCTCAAAGCTGTGGGACTTGAACTATGAGGTTAAGTCTCCAGAGAAGGCTGACTTCCTCTACTATCAAGATGCACTTAAACTACTCTTGAAGAGAAAATGGAGAAGGAATATATGGAGGTAACTACTTAATCTATTCTAAGGAGGTGATGTACCAAAATAGGGTGTTTAGACCAATATCTGCCCATACATGCACAATATAATTATCATTACAATCCAAAGATATATGAATTTAGACTTCATTTAATCTATTAGCCACATATAGATCAGACAACCAAATGAGTGACATGAGAAAAAAGATCTTCACTTCTTATCATTCATAGGCCAAAGAGATACATAAATGTAAGTAATAGATATCCATAGTACATTGCAGAGAGGCAAACAAAGATTGCACAATACATCAGTGGCTAAAGGAGACAAGACAGGATGTCATATAATTCAGAGGAAAGAAAGGAAATTTACAGTAGCATGCTAGAGAAATACCATAGAAATAGAGAAGATCTAACCCTAAGAAAGATTACAAAATATACTTTTATAGTGCAAGCATAACTTAGATAGCTTCTACTCTAAGATAAAACTCAACAACTGTAGAAAATAATAACTACAAAACTAGAAAAGATTTGATCATAGCACAAATCTAGATGCAAGAAGATCACTTATTCACCAAATACTCTCTCAAAGGACAAGAATGGTGATCATTAACCTTTTGAAAAATTAGATGGATCAACAGGTGGTGATGGAGAGTTCTTTTGCATTTATTAGGGCCTAGGAACAATGAAAGTGGTTGTAGGAGATCAAAAAGATCAAATCTATCATCAAAGAGCTACTTCTTCTATCATCAACTTGCTAAATTAGATAAAAAACATAGGTCAACCATATTCAAATGTCGCTCTATACCTTTCCTGCTACCTGATTGGTTAGGAACTCTTCCTTCTCTAGCTTGGTAGGTGAAGCACCATATATATTTTGGTCAACACTAAAGCTTACAATCCTACAAGTGCGAACTATGGTCAAAACCCTTCATGTCATCTTTTTCTCATAAACCTATTCTTTATGATCTTATGATTGCCTATACTCATAGCATCAAGCTCATCCTTCATTCTCTTTATGATGCTTTGACAACAACAAGTCCCATGATCTCATGAAAAAATGATGGCATGATAACACCCTTGGCATAAGGTTGTGATACCAATATCCTCCCCTTATGATGTAATAGACATGATTAATTTGACTTTATGATCTTACGATTGTAGTCCATCATAATATTGGTAGCCATGGAAATGACCCTTGTGATCCTATGATTGTAGTTTAATTATCTTTATTTGTAACCTTGGGAGGCATCCTTTCTTGTGCTTACAACCCTATGACTCTAAGTTCATATGAACAACCTTCCCCTTCATAGCTTCAGTAAATTGGGAAGTCAACCTTGCAATCCTATGATTGTTGACCCTTGTGGAATTAGAACACATCTTTGTAGCACCTATGATCTTATGATTGCTTACTATCATAACATTAAGCAAGACCTTTCTTTTTCTTACAATCTCTTGACTATTTGCAATGTCACAACTTGACCACTCAACCAACAGGAGCCTCATAGTATTTTATCACTACTAGATTTTTCCAACAATCCTCTAATACATGAGCTATCATAAGATCGAGATGATACCATTTTGTCACGACCTCAAGAATTAAAATATAATATGAAAGTGACCAGTGGGTGGGTTTTAAATATTTTGAATTTAATCCTTGGTGGGAGGGCACCTTTGGCCATAATTTTTGGTGACTTGAGGGGGATGCAAGCCTTCTTAGCATATGACTAGTGACCATTAAAAGATCCATTGGGCTATGGAGTCTCTGAAACCATGAAAACTCATCAGATTCACCACTTGTGCTGCATTTTGAGCCATAAAATATGCACTTCTACCTCTACAACTCTACAAAATTGGAACCAAAAATCTCTACAACAAAACATATGCTCGACACTATTTGAAAAATAAGAACAAATAGAAAACAAACTATGCTAATTATATATAGGAAATATCATCCTTTCTTAGAAATAGGGTTTAAGATATATTCCATTTACTAGAATAGATATAATTTCACCGCTAGGTTTGCTTAACTTGAAAGCATTGGCCTTCTTGCAACTAATGATCACATAGAGACCACTTCATAAGGCATCAAATTTTGAGCATCTCCCTACTTTTTCTCTGTTTGCATCCCACTTTAGCACAAGATCACCCTCTCTAAATTTTTTGAACTTAGCATTGTTACAAAAGCTCTCCTTCATTTGTTGTTGATGTGTCTCCAAGGTTTGCATTGCCTAATTTCTTCTCTCCTCTAGCTCCATCAACTCTTCCATTCTTATAGACATAACATTATTTTCAATTAGTTCCAACTAATGAGCTAGCTCTAGGGATGGAAAATTCAATGAAATAGGAAGTCTAGCTTCCCTGCAAGAGACTAACATGAATGAAGAATTTCCAATATCCCTCTTAGACATTATCTTGTCAGCCCATAGGGCAATCCTCAATTTTTGATGCCAACACATTTGATTATCTTCAATAGTCCTCTTGATGATTTTGATCAAATTTTTATTGGATGACTCATCCAAGCCATTACCTTGGGGGTAGTAATTGGAAGAAGTTCTCAAGTAAACACCATGATCTACTACCCATGCACATATCTGAGCTCCTATAAATGACTTGGCATTATCTGATATTATGGTGGAAGGAGCATCAAACTTGGTAACAATTCCATTAAGGCATTTAACTACCGAAGCCTCTATAGCATCTTTCAAGGCTATTACCTTTGTCCACATTGTAAAGTAATCTATTGTAGCCAAAATCCACTCATGACCAAAGCTAGAAGGTAGATTAATGAGAGCTATAAAATCTAAACCCCACCAAGCAAAGGGCTGATCAACTTGGATGGGATGGAGTGGAAGGGTTGCAAGTCTCTATTTACATAAGAAGAAAGTGCACTTTTCACACTTCCTTACATATCTATGGCAATCATGGAACAAGGATGGCCAATAGTTACTGGATCTCATAATTTTTATTGCAATGGTTCTTGTTGAAAAGTGGCCACCATCAGGACCATCATGAAGCTCCCTAATCATTCTCCTTGTCTAATTTGAATCAATACATTTTAACAAGGCTCCATTGAAGTCCTTCCTAAATAGAATACCATCGACTATGGCATAAGGAATGGATTGCAATATGAACTAGCATCTTTTTTCCCTATCCATTCCCTAAGGATATCCATTTCCTGATAACAAGGTCATCATATCATCTATCCAACCACTTGGATTGTCATCTCTCACCTCCTATTGTTCTATCAACATCAAAGTAACTTTTTCATCTATTGTTTCTTGAGATGAGATCATCTGCTTGCACAGTCCTATTGAGCTATCATTTTGCATGATGCTTAATGATAAAAATGCTTTCAAACTCCTCACTTGAAAAGCTAATCTAGGATGAACTCCAAGGTTCTGGGTGATCTTGTGACCTACTAGAATCTGCTTAGTAGAAGATAAAAATGAGTGTTCATGAGGAGTTATTGGTTCTAACTAATTTTAGATAAGATGATCAATTTTCTTGCTATTTCAAAATTAACCATAAAAAAGATATTTTTTTTGTATTTTCTATTTTTAAATGAATGCAATCTAAAAATGCAACTATATGAATTCCTAATTTAACCAAGGGTTAGCAAAGAAAATTAAAAAGATAGGGCAACAAGAAGTTTAAGAAAATAACTTGAAAAGTAAATCCCAAACAAACATAAGCCACATAAATAATATGTTTGTGAGTTAAGCCTTTGAAAAGATCGGTAGGTAACTAATGAAAATAGGAGCAACACTTCCTTAATTCCACTGATGCAATCATCAATAGGAATTTAGCTGCCACAAGATGTTTCAATTTTCATTAGATCACAAGGCCATAGAAAGTGTGCTCATGTGAGACAAAAAGCTATGCAGAAACAATAGGGTGATCTCTTCTCGAACTAAGTACATTAGTAAAATTTGTAAACATGTAGCACACACCAAAGTTAAAAGATCACTCAATCAAAATAACACAATGAAACTATTGGCTCCATTACACTCCATGAAGATACATTCATAAAATATAACACACTTAGGCAAGAATAAATACACTGCGAATGAGAACACCATTAGTATATATTATTGCATCAAAACAATAGCTCGAAATACATGTTACATTCTTGAATTTATAAGAAATATTCTCCTCAATTTATGTTGAGAGTGAGAGATCTCTTTATGCAAAAATATGCTTAAAAACTAATAAAATAGATCTATTTATGTACAAACTAGCTCTCTAACTATTGTTAAGTAGGACTCCATCCTTATTTATATCATTTAATGGATGCATGAGCCTTTACATCTCTTAAAACAAAAAAAAGGAGAAAATTAAAAGAAAGAAGCTATTAGATGATGTAGGAGTCATTGGATGTGCCAAAAATAGAAGCCCAACCTTCAGTGGATGTTTGTAGGAATTAAACTGCCATCATAATACCTTTTCAATGCATGAAAAGCTCTAAATTTGGAACTAGCAATTAATTGTTAGTGTACCTATGACTTCTTCAAAAAATTATAGTGTACCTTGAAATAAGTGTAACTTGAAAGAGGTGCACCTAGGACACCTAGTACATCTTAGAAGCTTGCAAGGTGCTCAATTCTCCAAAAAATCAAAGTTCTCAATTTTGAAAATAGTTTCTGGATTTTTCTCAAACGAGGTCTGGGAGCACTCTTGTATAAATATTTTGCCCTTTTTTAATGATTTATACCCTCTTTATAGCCAAAAACTTTCATACATTTGAACTCCTTCTACTTCTTATATGTGTGACTCCTCTGAAGGTGAAGGTTACTAGCTTAGGTGAGATCTTTATTGCTGTTGATAATGAAGATGCTATGATGATCTATGCACTTGCACATTATGCACATCTTTTTCTATTCCCTAATTTTTTTTTTTCTCTGACTACCTGATCCTTCCTAATCAGAGACCAAGTGATCTAGATTATCCAAAACAATCAAATGTTTGAAACTTTTTCATATTTTTTAACAAGCTTTTCTAGGTGTTTTTTAACTAGCTTTTTTAGAGGTCTTTTGCTCAAAATTTCAAGTTGAAACTTTCATCAGTCCCTAAAATTGGACAACCAAAGGCTCGCTATTTTAGGGATTGAAATTAGATTTTTAGTTCTTCTTTCAAACAGTGTAAACGATTTTGAATTCTAAGCTCTAGGTCAAAATTTATGACCCCAACAAGTTAAGGATGCCTTTTCATCTACACAAAAAGAAAACATTAATTAGTCTAGAGAGTTGAAAATACAACACATAAAAAACCCTAACCAACAAAAAACCTAGCTCCATAATGCAAAACCCATCCAAAACACTCAAAAACCCTATTCAATGCCTCTGATAGGCAATTTTTATTACATCTTACACACCTTTGGGGTGTGCTAGGTGTGCTTTTACAATCAAACATACTTAAAAACTAAGGGTGTGCACCTTTTGGGGTGTGCATGTCCACACCCTTTTCTTGTGTAAAGGGTTCTTCAATGTTCAAATAGGGTGCACACCTATGCACCTTATAGGTTGCACATGTGTGCACCTTTATGCTGCACTTCAATTATTCTTTTGTTACAATGATATTCAGTTGCACACCTTTAAAGGGTGTGGACCTATGAATCATTATTGTGCTGCTCTAGAGTTCTTTTTTTGAGAGGTGCACATGTTCACACCTTGGGGAGGTGTGCACATGCACACCTTGTCTTAGTGTTTTGTGTGTAGGATCCAAAGCTTCAAAGGTGTGGATTTTTATGTATGTACACACCCTTTAGGGCTGCACACATGCACATGTATGCATCTCCAAAGGGAGATAAGGGTGCACATAAACATTTAGCACACTTGCACAATATCAATAGGTGCACATGTGTGCTCTTAAGCATAGAAACACTCTTTTTTTCCCAAACTTTCCCAATTCTAATAGTTGGATTTTTTGAATTAAAGAACAGAGGTAGGATCCAGACTCCAAATAGAGTTCCAAAATTGACTTAGGCCCCAAAATAGGGGCCTAGGACACAAGTTTTTTTACTACAGGGTCCCCATTTCTAGGAAAAATGGGGTGTACATTATGAAACCACAACAAGTCCTTTCCCTCTTACAAACTTGGGGATTTGGATGTCCACATCATACTCCATTACTCTAGTAATCCAACATGCCCTTTTCTCATTAATATCTTTTCTCAATAGGAAATCTTTAACACTTGCATGAGGGACCAATAAGTGGATCTAATTGTGGGATAGAAGATGTCTGAATTTCTTTAAAGATCTTATGATTGCAAGGGATTACTTCTCCATAGAGCTACATTTGTCTTCATACTTATTCATTCCTTCACTAAAGAAAGTGATGGATTGTTCTTCATTCTTATCATTCAATTAAGTCAAAACAACAAAAATACTTGACTCACCTCCTAAGGTGTAAAAACTGAAATCCTTATCAAAATTTGGATTGATGAGACTAGGGGTTGAGGCTATGGTTGCTTTGATCTCTTCAAAACTTTCTTTCCCTTCCTTGGTCCATGAAAGGACCATATTATTTTTAATCATAGTTGTAAGACATTTCACTATGGTAGCTAAGTTAGGAATAAATCTCCTTACAAAATTTATTCTACTAAAAAACTTTGCAGACCTTTCTTGTGATTAGGGAGGGAAAGAGCAAGTATCACCTTTGTTCTTTCTGGATCAATGGTTAGACCATCATTAGATACAATATGTTCTAATAATTTCCCTTGATTAGTGGAAAAGATACACTTTCTTGGATTCAGAGATACTCCATACTCTCTACATCTTATAAATACTTATCTAAAATGACCAAAATGATCTGCTACATTTTTTGAATACATTGTGATATCATCAAGGTAGACTAACACAAACCTTTCAATCATGTTTTTGAAGGCCATCTCCATTGCCTTTTGAAATGTGGCACCTACATTTTTTATTCCAAAGGGAATTTTACTATAGGCATAGGTGCCCAATTTGGTGGTGAAAGCAGTCTTATATCTATTAGTCCCTTTGACTAACACTTGGTCATAATCAGAGAATCCATCCAAGAAAGATAATCTCTCCGAACCACTAACCTTAGACAATATCTATTCCATGGAAGGAAGAGGATGATGATCTTTAAGGGAGGCTTGGTTAAGATCCCTAAAGTCCATGCATAGTCTAATTTCTCCACTCTTCTTCCTAACAGGGACAAGGTTTTCCACCTAAGAGGAATGCTTAATAGGGAAAATGATATTGGCCTTAATCAATTTAGATAGCTCTTTTCTCATTAATGGCCCAATCTTGGGATTCACTAGCCTTTGCTTTTTCTTAATAGGTTTGACATTATCAACTAAATCTATAGTATGTTGAAATAGACTGGGGTCAAAACCCTTTAAATCATCATATATCCAAGCAAATACATCATTAAATTATTGGCATAGATGAACAAAACTTTATTGCTTAGTTTTAGAACATACCATTCCTGTTTTCAACATCCTTCCATTAGTAACTGCAATTGGCATATGATCATCTTTGTTTGCAGCAAGGTTCATGCCTCTATCTCTTGCTTGGTCATCTAGATTGAAGACAATCTCTAAGGTAATGAAACCCTTAGGAAACTTATTAGAGATGAGGTTGATGATTTGATCACCATAGTGGTCATACAATCTTAGCTAATTTCTATCTAAGAACTCTAATTCATTCTATAAGAAACTTAAAAATTGTGCATCATATTCAAAAACCTTCCAATTGATATTATTATCAGGGAAAATGAGTCTAACTACCACTTTAATCTTCTATCTCTTCTCATCTTCAAGGCTCCTTGGAACATCATAAGATGCACCCAATACTACAAGTTTGTTAGCATGTCTATTCTCTCTCCTAAGATGATCTAAATATTAAATGCATTGAAACTTTGAAGAAAATCTTATACTCTATGTTTATAAGACTTGAGAAAATTTTTCTTGCTGATATTTTGATTCCTCACCTGATTAACTACTAGTTCGATTTCTCCATATACACTTAATGCTTGAATTCCTCTTTTTTATCATATAGAAGACCTTAAATTAATGCCTCATACTTGGCCACATTATTGGTAAAATTAAATTGAAGCCTAAATGAGAAGTAGTACCTTTCTAATGTAGGAGAAACCAACATCACACTAGCCCCTAATCCATTCTTATTCCTAGATCCATCAAAGTATATGCTCCATAACCCATCAATATATTCTTTGATTTTCATTAAGTTGAGAACAAGTGCATCCTTTTTTGATATACAATAAGTGCCAAGGCCTTTCTTCAAGTTCTTTGACATAGGATCAAACTAATATGCATTAGCCCATTCATCTAAGAGGAAATTAGGTATCTCTACTAGAGAAGTGGTGGGCTTATTTGCTATGTCATTCTCATCTATCTCTAGGATGGTGTAGTTCATATTGATGAGATCTGGAGTGTAGGTCTCAATATGATGGAGGGATAATGGTTCTACTTTGATCAAATCTTTTGTTCCATACCTTGTTCAAAAATATGTATGATCGGTTAGAGGATATGTAACCACCTATTTGGGTAGTAAAATCCCTAGAAAGATAGATAGAAAAGTGGAGTTTGACCTTAAACAATTTATATATCTTGGATTATAGTATAACTAGGGCATGCATGTAAGGCCATTTCAATATCCCTAAGGATTCCTATAGTTTTTACAGTACTACCATCTAACTGCAATACATCCTTAACAATGGGTTTGAATATTTCACCTTTTAGATATCAACAACACATTTGGGCACTACTGAACTAATAGCCCTTGAATCAATCATGGAGTTGTGGATTAACTTATCTCCTATAATTAGAAAAACATAAAATGGAGGAGGTTTAACCTTTTTACTTGTTTCTACCTCTTTTTATGGTTGTACCAAACTCATGACATTCTCCATGCTAGGCAGCTGATCTCTGAGTTCAATGCTTTCCAATTCTTGTTGTAGAAACCTCTTTTGTGATGGTATGATAGCTACATCATCCCACATAGAAATTTTTACATTGGTCTTCCTCATTTGATCTACCACACTAAAAGATGCATTAAGTGCCTTGGTAGAAATCCTAGATGTAGAAGGTAGAGATGGAGTGGCTCGATTGTTATTCACATCTCTTCTACTATCATTTTACCTTTGTTGCTAAGAAGGATTAGTAGATTGATTAGCATTGTGTTGCTAGGAAACTACTTGTACATTAGGTACTACACTTGATGTTGAAGCTTAATTAGGAGGAGTAGCATCTTCAACAACTCTTCTCTTGCTCCTAGTATTACAAGCACATGAGTCCTAGTTTACATTACTATGATCTTCCACCAGATGGTTCATGAAAGAACAACCATCCTGCTAAAAAGTATTAGTAGGTTGATTAGAATTATTTTGTTGGGAAACTACTTGCTCTAGTATAGTTAATGCCAAGTAAGATTCTACCTTCTAACACATGCAATATCCATAGGAGTAGCTACAAGAAGGGCATAAATCTTGATATTGGGAAAGATTGTTCCAAGGGACTAAAGCCTAATTTAGGTTGGTATTTGTAGTCTAGGGGTGGTTGATAGGTCTATTCTGATTATGAGGGTGGTTTATAGGTCTATTTTGATTGTAGAGGACATGAATCTGGTTTAGGGGTCTATCATGAATGGGACATTGACTCTTGAGTTGGAGAGGCCTATTATTTTGAGCTTGCTACCTCTTCATAGTCACCAACTCATTGCCCATTTTTTGCACTACTATATTGTTATCCTCCATCTTCTTTTCTTGATCCTACATCCTCCTATCTATGTTCTGCATTAGTGTCTAAATCATTGCCTTAATCTTATCAACTCCATTAGAGGATGTGGAGGCTATTGGGACCACATCAAGAGGCTGACTTGCAGAGGAATTATGAATAGGGGCTACAATAGGCTGATGATTGGGCATGTTAGGGAAGAAAGGCATTGGAGACCTTGGAGCTAACTTCAATCCCTATATCAAGATATTTTCTACTCTTATGGAAACCTCATAAGCATTTGGTAGAGTGTCCCCTCCCATAGATTGGAAAGTGGTAGTAATATCATTATTGAAGACTCTGAGATAATACAAGAATGCATTACTGGGATGGCTTCACTAGAGTAGATATTCTATCCCATGTCTTCTAAAATCTATAATTAAAATTAGTCATACACTCATGGGGGGCCCTCTTGATAGTTGTTAGCTATTCTAAAACTGATAGGTGATCACTTTTATCCTTAAAATTCTTGCATAAATTTTCTCCTAACCCATCCCAATCAAAGAGTTATGAGGAAAATCTCTATACCATTGTAATGCTTTCCCTTTTAAGGATGAGGCTAGAATTTTAACTGCTACAACATCTTTAGTGATGCCATGAATATTGTAGATGTTGGACACCTCTTGGATATGTTTGACAGGGGTAATGGAGGTTTCACCAATAAAATTAGGTATATTTTTAAGAGCTGATACTGGAATGTCATGCCTTTAGGCTAATAGGAGGGGACTTCCACCATTGAATGTGGTGAAAGTATGAGCTCTAGCCATATAAATAATTGATATATTGATATAAGTAGATGGTATTATAGGTTGAGATCTAACAATAGGAGGATTGGAGATGGATCTCATAGGGGTGTGTGTTATTGCTACACTCCTAATTGGTGATAGAGATATCCTAGCCTTTCTTCTTGGATTAGAAAAAGAAAGCTCCTGGTATTGGAACTTACTTCTAGAAGATGCCCTTGTATGTGTCTTAGGAATGAATTACAACAAATTTGGTGTGGAAACTAGATTATGCTTGAAGCTTGGAGTCACCAAGTATGTTGAGAAAATGAGCCTCTTGAAGGCTTTAGTATTGAAGGTAGTACTATCTCCTTAGCATGAACATGCAATCTTTCTTTGATGCTAGTGAACTTGGAATATCTAATATGATGGTTCCATTGGGCATGCCAAAAACTGTTGTCACAAAAGTTTGCACCTTGATCCAAAATTTTTACCTAAGGACAACCTTGTCAAACATGGAAACAACCTCCAAGTTGTGGGACCTAAACTACGAGGTTGAGTCTTTGGAAACAGTCGACCTCCTCTACTATTAGGATGTACTTAAAATACTCTTAAAGAGAAAAGGGAGAAGGAATACATGAAAGTAACTACCTAATATATTCTGAGGAGGTGATGCACCAAAATAGGGTGTTTAGACCAATCTTTACCCATACATGCCCAATATAATTATCATGACAATCTAAAGATATACAAATTTAAACTTGCTTTAATCTATTAGCCACATATAGATCAGACCACCAAATGAGTGACATGAGGAAAATAGCTTCACTTCTTATCATTCATAGGCCAAAGAGATACATAAATATAAGTAATAGATAGCCACAGTATATCAAAGAGAGGCAGACAAATATTTCATAGTACATCAGTGGCTGAAGGAGATAAGACAAGATGTCATATTATTTAGAGGCAAGAGAGGGAATTTATAGTAGCATGCTAGAGCAATACTAGAGAAACAAAGAAGATCTGACCCTAAGAAAGATTACAAAATCTACTTTTATACTGCAAGCATAACTTAGATAGCTTCTACTCTAAGATAAAACTCAATAATTGCATTCAAAATTATAGAGAATAATTAATACAAAACTAGAAAAGATCTAATCACAACATAAATCTAGAGGTGAGAAGTTCACTTATCCACCAAACAATCTCTGAGAGGATAGGAATGATGACCATTAAACTTTTGACTAAGTAGATGGATCAACAGGCGATGATGAAGTATTCTTTTACATTTATTAGGCTTGGGGAATGATAAAAGTGGTTGTAGGAGATTGAAAAGATTAGATCTATCACCAAAAAGCTACTTCTTTTGTCATCAACATGCTCAATCAGATAGAAAAACATAGGTCAACTGTATTCAACTGTCACTTTGTACCTTTACTCTACCTGATTGGTTAAGAATGCCTTATCTAGCTTGGCAGGTGCAAGTCCTTATATATTTTGGTCAACGCTGAAGCACACAATACTATGGGCATCAACTCTAGTCAAAACCATTTGTTTCATATTTTTCTCATAACCCTAACCTCTATGATCTTATGATTACCTATACCTTATGGCATCAAGCCCATCCTTCATTATCTTTATGATCCTTCAACAATAATAAGTCCCATGATCTCATCACAAAATGATGGCATGATAATACCCTTGGTTTAAGGTCATGATACCATTATCCTCCCCTTGTGATGTTGTAGATATGGTTGATTTGATCTTTACAATCTTATGATCATGGTCTATTATGATATCAATAACCATGACAATGACACTTATGATCCTACAATCATGGTTTAATTATCTTTTGTCATGACCTTGGGAGACATCCTTGCTTGTGCATGCAACCCTATGACTCTAAGATCATATGTCCAACCTTCCCCTTTGTAGCTTTAGCAACATGGGAAGTCAATCCCATGATCCTAGGATCATTGACCCTTGTGGTGTCAGAACACATCTTTGTGGCACCTACGATCTTACAATCACTTATTGTCATAACATTGGGCAAGACCTTTCTTTGCATTATGATTTCTCAACTATCTATGATGTCACAAAAACCTAACCACTCAAACAATAGGAGTCCCATAACATCTTATCACTACTTGATTCACTTGATGGTCCTCTGATATGTGACCTATCATAAGATTAGGACCATACCATTTGGTTTCCATCTTGAGAATTAAAATATAATAGTAAAGTGACTTTTGGGTGAGTTTTAAATATTTTTAATTCAATCCTTGGTAGGAGGGCACATTTGGCCAACAATTCCTATGGGGGAGTATTTTAGAAACATGATTAGATCATTATCATGATGATATGTTACATTCTATGTTTGTCATTAATGTCAACAAAGCACTTTTCTATGGTATCTAACAAGAAGAACAATAGTAAAGATCAAGTTGGTATGAATAGGACATTGAGTATTTTCACTAGCAAGGTTAATGGGAGATACTATTAAGTGTCTAGCATATGTAGCTAACCTTGAGAGCAAAAGACACTAAGTCTAGAAGGAGTCATGCAAGTTTGGTGAAGACTATTCTAAGATAGAGTTTATAGAAGCATATTCTGGTAAACTTGTTATATCTTTTAAAAGGGTTATTATTATGAGAATTGAGTTTAAAAGTGTGTAGAAGACATATTGGATATGACATGGCTAAGCTCACTCATCATAATGTTACATGTGCTTAAAGTTATTCAAATTAGAAGGTGATAGATTGATGTTATCGCTAAGTATAGCATGTTCTTAATGAGGTCTTATGACTCAGGGAATTGTTTTATGGATTTGATATAAAGGAAGAACATTTTCCTTTGTTATGGATACAAGAAAGAAGCAATCATGAAGAGCAGAATAGAAGAGAAACAAGTTAATTGTGAAGATAAGTAGAGTAGAGAGAAGTTGGAGAAAACTTTGTTGCTGAGGTTTTATTTAGAGATATGAGGTTTGATATTTGGATCTAAGGTTCATGACCCTGTCTACAAAGTTTGACAGTGATTGGTCTAGTTGAAAAGATAGAGGAAACAGGAAAAAGCATAGTAAAAATAATTATTCTATAAGGAATAGTTGAGAGATTAGTTGGATAGTGAAGTTCAGTGGTCTTGCCCCAGAAGCTATTTGGGCAGTGGGTTTGTCTGCCTTCTACAACTCCTAACAGGGTTTGCACAACTCCTAATAGGGTTGGAATCTCCTAATAGGGACTCTTATGTATTGAATGTGTTTATAGACTCCTAATGGGGTCCATCCTCTAGCAAGGAATATATATATATATATATATATATATATATATATATATATATATATATATATATATATATATTAGTATATATTTATGAGCATCATTCCCACTAGGATTTTCCCTCTGATCAAGGGTTTCCCTAGTTAAAAATTCTAGTGTAATTATGTGTGTACATCTTGTTATGGTTGTTGTTTACTTTGGTTGCATAGTTAAGATGAATTAAGGTTGATAATTTTTTAATTGGATGATAGATTCACCCCCTTCTCAATTATCTTGGTGGACTATTATTTCTAATAATTGGTATCAGAGCATCAGGTCCTTGAAGATAAAGTTCAACAAATTTGGGAGATCCATGGTGAACATATTTAGAAAGGATAAGCCAAAGTTTGATGGAACAAATTATGATAGTTGGAAGGAAAATATAAAGACACATCTACTGTGTATGGGTCCAAGATATTGGATCTTGACACAATTAGATAAGACAATTATTATTGGAAGTGCACTAGAAAATTGTACCGAGGATGAGAGAGCACTTTTCATGTGCAACATTGGAGCTAGATAAACATTGTTATTTGCACTTCCTAAAATACAATACAACTAGGTAAAAATATTTGATACTTTTGATAAGATTTGGAAAGATTTAGAAAATATTTTTAAAGGTGATGAAAATTCTTAGAAATCACTGCTGCAAAGTAGAATTTTTGCATTTCAAGATGCTAAAATGATGGAAGATGAATCTACAAGAACATATGTAGGAAGAATATTAGAAATTACTGCAAGTATTAGATCTCAAGGAGGAACCAAGGAAGATGATGAGCTGATCTAGAAGATATTGAAGAGTTTAATGCCACCATTTAAGTATGCCATATAAATGATACAATTATTGATCTCTTGTACCAAATATTTCACCAAGGAAACATTACTTGGGAGACTTGAAGTAGTTGAGAATGAGCTTAGATAGTCTGGAGAATTGTCTAGAATAGAGACAAATTTTAGTGCCCTAAACATTTGACCTAATCTATCAAGGAGCACAAGTTCTAGAGGAGATTTTTCTAGTAGTAACATATATGACGAAGATAGAATGATAGAAGGAGTAGCCCTTCTTGTAAGAATAGAAAAAGATGGTAAGAAAATCTTTAAATTTTGGACTTGTAATGAGTTTGGTCATTATGCATCTAAGTTTCCTAAAAGAGAGAAAAAGCATAGAGGAAATATCAATCCTAGAAAAGATATCTATATTATTTGTATGCCAATGAAGAAGAGGATTCTGATGAACAAGTAGTAAGTTCTAGTGATGATGAAATAGGAATTATAGCTATTAAAAAAGAAAGTCCAAAGAAAATGGCTTTGATATCACAGGTTGAAAAGAAATCTAATTGGATAATTGATAGTGGTTGTTCACATCATATGATTGATGATATCAACAAGTTTTTTTGACTTCAAAAGTTATGATGGATGCATTGTCAGAGTTGGAAACAATGTAACTTGTCATGTTAAACGTATTGGATCTATAACTCTTGATGGTAAGACTAGTACTAAGGGTATATATTTTGCTAATAGTTTGAAACACAATCTTTTGAGTGTTGGATAATTATTGGAGAAAGGTTATTTGTTGTAGTTCATAGAAAAGACATGCATGATTAGAGACAAAGATGGAAAGGTAATTGTAATAGGAACCAGATCTAGAGGTAATGTATTTCAACTAAATCCCACTGGAATGACATGTTTGGTTGCTAATATAGATGACAATTGCTTATGGCATAAGAGATTTTATCATATAAACTTTTACAACATTGTGAAAACTAGCAATATATTTTTAGTTAGAGATTTGCTTAAGATTGTAAAGCCTACTAACACAATTTGCAAGGAGTGTGTATTGGCAAAGCATAACAGAGCTGCTTTTCCCAACAAGAAGTTTACTACTACAAAAAAGTTGGAGATTGTATTCATAGATCTTAGTAGTCTTAAAAAGAATAAAGGATTTTATTATGAAAGGTTCTCCATGATTATTGCTGATGATTTTTCTAGAATGAGTGAGGTACATTTCTTAAAGAAAAATCTGAGTCATTTTACAAGTTTAAGCTATTCAAGAATAGAGTTGAGAATGAATAAAAAATGAAGAATAAATGTTTAAGATATAATAGAGGAGGAGATGATAATGAAAGTGACAATTTTGTAGAAGAAATGAAGAAGGAATTTGAAATGAGTATGATAGGGGAAATGAAATACTTCCTAGGATTATAGATTATGTAGGATAAAGAAGGAACCTTTATCTCTCAAACTAAGTATTTGAAAAATCTATTAAAAAGGTTTGGTTTGGAAACATGTAAACTAGTTGGAACACATATGATAATTGGACACAAGTTATCTACAAAGAATAAGACACCTACTATTGAGCAGAAGAAGTACAGATCTATGGTTGGAGAATTACAATATATCTGAGTCACACAAAGCTAGATATAACAAATGAAGTTGGAATTGTTGCAAGATTTCAATTTGATTAAAGAGAAACACATTATGTAGTAGTTAAAAGGATATTTAGATATTTGAAGGGAACACCAGAGTTTAGATTTTGATATGATAGATCTAATAATTTCATTTTATATATGCTTATACTGATGCTGATTGGGCAGGTAATATGAATGATAGAAAGATGTAGTGCACCAATATTACAGTCAAAGGAACCAGCAAATATAAATATATTTTTCTTTTTCAATGAAAGCATTTTTATTTTATTTTATTTGTTTATATTTATTTTCCTTGATCTACAATATTGATGTACATTACTACAATACATTTAACTAACTTCACTAACCACTTTAGTTCCTTCCAACCAGAACATTATTTGAAATTTTAACAAAATGTCTTTATAACCAAATGTATCAATTTCAAATGGAGACACACATTTTCTCTTAGAATCATTTTAGAAACAAAAACATAACAACTTTACTCATTTCTATATACTATAGGATAGTGCATGATATATAAATTTCTTAAATCACTGAATGTAGCAACATATCAACAAGTACAATCCACTTATACAATTTTCCAGCTTACAAGCTATCATAAAACACAATATTGGGAGTTACCCAAGGGTGACTCTCCCTAATACAATAAGAATTCACTTGGAAGTATGTTTTTGCTGCAAATGAAAATAATACAACATCCTTCTTCTCTTCAAGTCTTCAATCCATAGATCACAACCTGTAGTACAACACACGCAAACAAGCCCATGGTACTCTCCTCCCAACCTTAGGCCTTTTAAAGGCCACCCCTGAGCAGGGAGAACCTTGACTAGGTGGACATACATTACTAACAACCATTTACAACATAATGCTCACATTACAAAACTATTCACACATTTTACAGTTGACAAATAAAACCACAAAAAATTCCCAACCAAGGTAGACCACTTAGGATCACATGTAGATCCATCTCAAGGGGTAAGGGTGGAAAATGAATGTTGAGGAGACTCCACCTGCAACTATGCCTTCATTAGGCTATACACTTTATACACATGCCTTCACAAGGCAACCCAACACCACATACATGCCCTCACATGGCATCTTTACAATACTTATAACTCCAACAAGGTGGCATATGGGGCCCATAACACCCATATGGCATCCCTCTCCTACTCTAGGAGAGACTCTCACCCAACACATTCCCTATGCACCCCTTACCCTCACAAGGCTCTCTTTCCCTCCCAAGAGATGAGATTCACCTTGTCACACCCAAAACAGAAAATTGCAACAAGAACATATGAATTCACAACACAAAGTAAATCACAATATACACATACACCAAAACTCAAACATGATCCTTCAACCTTACACAACACAACATTACAACACACCATATTACAACTACATTACAGAAAAATCACATGAATAACACAATAAAAATAATCTACTTAACAACAAACTTTTATAGCAAGGGTACATAAGGTTACCAACCTGGTTTCCAAGCAAATTTGAGCTCCCTCTCTTTTTACCAGCAATCCTCCTCCTAAGCTATCTTCTTCTCCTTGTTTTTCTTTACTTTTCCAAAATTTACCCCACTTAGATTCTTTTTCCAGATCTATCCAAAAATTCTCCCCCCAAGAACTCTCCAACCAACTCTCCCTAAAGAATGTTTTCTTTTGATGCTTAAGTTTCCAAATTCGGCCAACTTGGGAATCCACAATTTTTGGGTGCTCTTTTCAATGCCTAGGGAAGCTTTTAATACTTAAAAATGCCCCTACCCCCTAGGTATATCATATGGGCTTTAAAATAAGACCTCAAACTACCCCTAGGGATGGTGTAAACCTACTAGAAATTCACAAAAGGTGTGCATTCGACCTAGCATGGAAAGAATCCCTCTTGGAACATAAATACACCTAGGGAAAAGAAATCCTACCAAACCACTCCTTGGTTCACTCAACCACCTACCATCCCACTAAGCATGCTACAAAGGAGAACACGTGTCAAGTGACACCACAATACACACAACACACTTGGCAAGCCATCAAGAAAAACAAATTTACTTTTATAGAATCACAATAATACACACAAATTGGTTTTACAAATAAAATACAAGGGTAAAAAGGTTATACCCTCCTTAGGGTTAACCTTGGTTTTTCCAAACACCTAGCAAGGTTCTCCATAAATCCATGGGTTTCTTTCCTGCACACTTATTGCAAATATCAGTAGTCCAAGAATAAGGTGATAAAATGATAACGTAAATATAAATCACATAGATTCTATCATCAATGAATAACATAACTAATATGAAATATGTATTTCCATTCATATCACATTACACACTTCACATTTGTAGCAATTCTCTAATCTAGATAGTAAAACATTATGATCATTTATTCTTACAGAAAATTATGGAATTAATCTACCTTAAGAAATGCATCAAATATAATATAAGTATACAATTCTAGTTTATTCAAATGATACATGAATTCTTAATGTTACTCTAAATATGCTAAGACATGATAATCTAGCACCATATGGAGACCACAATTCAAAAATCAAACATTCACTTGAGTATAACATAAGCTTTAATCATGACATATGGATCATCAAGAAGGTAAGTAAGCATATCTGAATAACATCATAAAAACTACTTAGAATATTAGTGTCCTAGTAACATCATAAGGAATCATCATATAGCCTAATGATATAGGTATCAATGTCCCAATAAAATAACATGAAATCAAATAGTCTAAGGATAAAAATATCAATGTCCATAGGGGGTAATAATGTGTCATCTAGAGTCTAACTATCAAAGTCCAAAAGAAACAAAATGTCAATAGTGCTATGATGGTCAGGGCAGGACATGACAAAAGAGCCCAGTGATGGAGCATTTTTTGTTATAGGAAGATTGGTCTCTTGGTTAAGCAAGAAGCAAGATTGTATCTCATAGAGTACAAAAAAGGAAAAATATGTTGCAGCAACAAATAATTATAATCAACTTATTTGGATGAAGCACATGCTAAAGGATATGGGGATAGAATTCAGTGAACTTGTTGTCATACATTGTGATAACAAAGACATAGTGAATATGTCAAAGAATCTAGTATTGCATTCTAAGACTAAGTACATTTCTATCAAATTCACATTATGAGAGAGAAAGCTGTAGAAAAGGAAATTAGATTGGAGTTTGTAAGCACCAAAGAGAAGATTGTAGATATTTTCACCATGCCTCTTCCCAAAGAGACTTTTGAGTATTTGTGAGGTATGCTAGGGGTTATGCCCCTATCTACATCAGAGTATATGATGCAATATTGCATCAATCTAGTGGTATAGAGCACTATTTTTTTTCTAGACTTAATACTAATTCTTTCTATATGGGGGAGTATCCATGATGGACAAAGTCATCTAGGACTCTTGATAAATGTTATTTTGAATAGTGTCTTGGACACTTGAGTAGGTTAGAGATAGTTGTTGTAGAGATAGATGGTTACTAAAACCTTTGACATTAATATCAATGGGGGAGAGATTACAACATGGAGAAGTTATAGAGCACATTGAGGTATATTAGTGGGGGAGAATGATCAATGAAGAGGATTTGAAAATAAAGGATAACCATCTTTAATTTTTGGTATTCCTAAAATTAGATGTTTTTCATCTATGTTGCCATTAATGCTAAAGGGGGAGATTGTTGGAACCATAAATGTTGATGATATTCCTATGGGCGAGTATTGTAGAAACATGATTAGATCATTATCATGATGATATGTTATATTCATGACTATGTTTGTCATTGATGTCAACATAGTAGTTTTCTGTGGTATTTGACAAGAAGAATAGCAGTAAAGATAAAGTTGGTTCAAATAGATCATTGAGTATTTTTACTAGTGATGTTAATAGGAGAAACTGCTAAGTGTCTAGCATATGTAGCTAACCTCAGGAGAAAAAGATATTAAGTTTGGAAGAAGTTATGCAAATTTTGGTGAAGACTATTCTGAGTTAGAGTTTACAAAAGAATGTTTTGGTAAACTTTTAGATCACTTAGCAGGGTTATTATTTTGAGAATAAGGTTAAAGGCATGTAGAAGACATATTGGATATTATGTGTCTAAGCTCACTCATCATAATATTAAACATGCAGAATTTTTTTTTCAAGTTACAAGGCAATAGATTGATGTTATTGCTAAGTATAACATGTTCTTAATGAGGTCCTATAATAATTAATTGAGAAGGTGTAATAGCTGACTTAAGGAATTTTTTTATCAATTCAGTATAAGGAAGAACATTTTCCTTTGTTATAGATGCAAGAAATAAGCAAGCATGAAGAGAAGAATAGAAGAGAAACAAGTTAATTGCAAAGATAAGCAAAGTAGAGTAAAGTTGGAGAAAACTTTGTTGTTGAGATTTTATTTAGAGATCCAAGGTTTGATATTTGGATCTAAGGTCATGACCTAGTCCACAAGGTTTGGAAGTGATTGGTCTAGTTGAGAGGATAGAGAATAGAGAATAAAGCACAATACAAACAATTATTCTACAAGGAATAGTTGAGAGATGGATAGTGAAGCTCAACGGTCTTGCCCAGAAAGCTATTTGGACAATGGGTCCTTCTACCTTCTACAACTCCTAATAGAGATTCAAAGTCTCCTAATAGGGACTTTTATGCACTAAATGTGTTTATAGACTCCTAACAGAGTCCATCCTCTAACAAGAAATATATATCAATATATCTTTGTGGGTGTCATTCCCATCTGGGGTTTTCCCTGTAATAAAGTGTTTCCCTAGTTAATAGATTTAGTGTAATTATGTATGTGCATATTGTTATGGTTGATTTTTACTTTGGTTGCATGGTTAAGATTAATTAAGGTTGATAAATGTATTAATTAGACAACTGATTCATCCCCCTCTCAATTATCTTGGTGGACTATTATTTCTAATAGATTTGATCAAGGATAAGCATTAGATACATTATAAAAAAAAGCTAGAAAGGAGGATCATAGTTTAGATGCCAAGATAATAGAGAGATATGACTCCAAAGAATGAAGCACATAGAGATAACAGATCCCAAATACTCAATCTGATAGTGATAGTACTAAACACTAGAAGAGAAATGATATCAAAACTCAAGAAGAGTATTGACACCAAGAAAAGTACATAGATAAAAAGAAAATGAAAAGATCAAACATATGTTCTTGAGAAATAGATAGTTGTAGCAAGCAATGGTAGAGTATTTCTACCCCCTTAGGATCAAAATTGAAATGAGGTAAAGAGAATGCAGAAATAAGCTAGATATGGTCAAATCAGGACAAATAAAAGTTCATAATGATAGATAAGAGATTAAGACCAAAGAATGACCACCAAGAAATGATGATATGCCCTAGTTTGACTAAGTTTGACCAAAAAAGATAAAGAATAAGAATTAGGTCAAAGCAAGAAGAAAGATAAAATGTGATGAAATAGAAATGAGAGCAAAGAGTGGAAGAGAGTAGAAATGATGAAGAAATGATGATTTCCCCAATAAGATTCAAAGATTAAGCCTCAATAGGTCAGCTAACTACATAGAAGAAGGAAGAAATTTTGACTATCAAGATGAACCTAAATTTGAATTTTGATCTCAAAAATGGATCAAGGATGTCAAGATTATAAAAGATAGGTCTAAAGCATATATGAGATGGTAAGATAGAAAAGAAGTGAGAAATAGGAAAGAAGAGATACAATAAGACTAAGAAGAAGCAAGAGAAGGATGAACACAGTTAGCTGACAAGTCCATGAAAGATAAAGAAGAGAGTTCTCTCAACATGCAAAATACAAAGCTCAGCTAGAATGAACACTAGAATGCAAGCTAGTATGAAAAGGTGTAGTTGCAAGGGTTACATAAGTAGGTCCTCATTTTTATCATCAGTCCTTATTAGGTACATCAAAAGATCATAAAACCATCACTAGGATGACCTATGAAGGTATGCATATGATCTATATTAGATTGAAATTTGGGAATCCAACCTATGCATCAAAGACATATAGGTCAGATGACTATGCAATTAGATTTCCTAGTTTAGTATAGGAAGATTACACCTGTATCAAGGCATAAGTGCCAAGATAACCCCCTAGTGTGGTCTTGCAAAAATAGTCAAGGAGAATACATTGTAATTTAAAGTGTCAAGTAAGAAAAATATGAATTCTCTAAACACTGTAGATGAAAAAAGTATTCCCATAAGAAGAAAGCAAGTAAAACATGCCCGATGCCCCTAGTCTTCTAGTCCATGAAATTCTTGAAACACTATTAGGAGGAAACATATAACAAAGAAATCATCATAAACAACATAGAAAGAAAGTTAAAATCCATAATAGCTCACTGAGTTTTACTATTTAAGTGTGTGTGTGAATGTCACATGGCCATTTCTTCAAGATTTGATTTTGATAGTGAGAGATTTTCTGACATCAGGGAATATAGGTAGACTATCCAAAAAGTGTTGAGAACTACTCAATGTCAAGTGGGTAGTGCTGAGAAACATTATTTTGCATGAGGTGCCAAAGAAACACCAATGCACAAGGAGACCCTGATAAGCCAAGCACTTGTGCCCCTGAGATAAGGACAAGATACAATTCCAAGTTAGGAAATGTGTTATAGAGTGAGTGATTAAGACTGATAGACATAGGTGCAAGGGTCTCAAGTAACACTTATTTCTAGGTTTTCACCACTTGGTAGATTTTTTAGGACCTTTTTCATTTTTTTTGTTTTTTTTGAATTTTTTGTATTTTTTTTGGTGATACATCAAAGTGCCTATTTCTAGGTTCTCACTAAGATAGTCATTTTTAAGGACATTTTCTATTTTTTAGGATGTTTTAAACTTTATATATGATTTTTTTGGATTTTTTTAGAATGATTTAGAGATCACCAGTTCTCAAGAAAGGTCACATGATTTCCTCCCAATATCTAGCAAGGTATAGTACATGACAGAGTAGCAAGATGCTAGATAAGTAAAGATGGATAAAAAAGAGTATGAAGCAACTAAAAGTGATCCTCAAGGATCGACTCCTCAAGAGTACCCAAGCTAGGGAAAGATAGCTATATGAAGTAGGTTTTGGATAAGTAATGGAAGCAATGAGAAAGATAGAATGTAGGCTAAGCAGTGAATCCAACAAGAAAGATAACATGAAATAGTGTACTACAAGAGAGTGGACATGTCAAGAGGCCTAAGAACCATGTTTTTATTTATTGTGATCAAGACTAAGAGGTTGACTAGATAGGATAGAAATGGGATAGAGGAATAAGAATGAAGCTGGATATGAATGAATGAACAGTCATAATAGGGAAGTTGATGGATAGGATAGCCAATATGCAAGGATAGCTCAACATTGTCAAGATCAAAGAGAGAAGAGGGGATAGGTGGAAGATGAAAGAATTATGCATGACACCTATTTACTGGGTTTTCATCATGGCACTTATCCAAAGTTCCACAATAAATATTTTTACCATAGGAAAAATTTATTTCTCTTTACTTTTGCTACCAAGATGCCACAAGAAGTGGTTTTCACCAAGGCACACTTTTTCTTTTCTTTTTTGATTTAGGCTCAAAGGAGGTATCACTTGCTTATTCTCTATAGAGTTATTAGATCTAGAAGATGAAGGGATTTGATGTCTTGGAGTAGAATATGTAGACCTTGAAGAAGATGACCCATGTGTATGTAAAGGTCTTAAGGGAGATTTATTTGAGAATGAAATATTTTCTTCTAACCTTTTCTCAAGTTCAGAATTCATTTCTATCACTAGCTTAGAGATGACCTTTTTTGGTGATTACAGTTTACATCTCCCAAGAAATCAACTTAGTCATCTTGATCTCACAATTTCCTTGAATTCATTCTTATACTATCATCTGACAATCTCTAAATTTTGATACTCGGTAATCACTAAAATACTCAATCACTATAAAGCTTTCTAGCTGAACATCAACTATCTTGCTCAGTTGATGCTAATGCTTGGTCAAAACTAGACTTTCTTAGTACTAATTGTAGCTTGGTTGAAACTAGCATTACTCAACATTAACTGTATTTAATACTTTGGTGTGGCTTTTCTTAGCCTTTTTGTCATAAATAATCAGTTTAATTTATCAAAGTCTATCTAATCAAATATTTATTACCACTTCCTTTTCATAATTCAACCTTTCCTCTAGGTGCTATTATTATGAGAAACTTCTCAAATCCTCTTCACTAATAAAATAGACATGACATTTAGATTAGGTAGCAATATGTCTCATTAGTAGATTTGACATCAATGACAAAACAATAAATGTTCCAATTGTAAGTTTCCAAAACTTTTAGGACATGGATATCTATCCTTTACCTTTAATATATATGACAAAATTGCTAAGAATGATTATTTAAATAATTTAATTTAAATTCTTTATCATATGATCATATGTTGTTGTGTTATATTATGCCACTAGTATGTGGTCTTTCCTATGGTGCTAGTATTTGTAGACGCTCAAAAATGGTTTGCATCTATGATTTAATCACTTTTTTCACACTAACCCATCCTATTTTCTCATTTTAATAATTATAATCTTTTGTCCAACTTGATTATCATTCAACCATATTTTAGAAATATTCTTCATCATTCATATCGCCTTTCAAATCAATTGCATATCACTTTGAAATCGATTCCCATTTCATCCAAACTTTCTAGAATCAACTCAAAATAATCCTTAATCAACCCAAAACCATTCCAAGTCAACCATAATCAATCCAAAACATGTTAGATACCTTAAACCAATCATCATATGTCCAATCCTAGGCATTGTGGTGTCTCATAGTATCTCAGAAACCTATTAAACCTTATCGAAACTATCAAATCTAACCTTAGTACTATCATGGCTCCCAGTGCTAGTTCAAAATGTCATTCTTTTCATTTTATCATCAACATTTTCAATCCCTCAGTGTCAGATCATAGCACCATCAAACCATTTTAATAACATTGGCAACATCTGTCAAGGTTATTATGATCAACCTTATATATCAATTTTGATCCTATAGCATTTACAATGGCTGTTAAATGTTAAATATTCTTAATCCATGTCATGTGTCCTTGGCATGTTATCAATGTAGACCAGTCATTCAATTTGACCATGGCTTTGGTCTACCTATCATCACCCTAGTCAATTTGTATAATTGTCACATTTCATCAAAGGATATTATCACATTTATCTAATCAAATTGGCTAATCATTTACTAATTTATCCTATAGGGTTAGATAACCCATAATCTAATTCTATATCATTTCAATCATTTCCATCACACATTACTAATCATTCTTCCTAACTAACATTCTCAATTAATTGATACTTATTAATTAATTGATTCATCTTTGGAAACTATGGGAATTCACAATTCCCTAAGTTCCTTTTTTCTACCTCTAACTTCCATTTTGCTAATTTCCATTTGTGTGGATATATGGAATTTTAATTCAAATATTCCACATAATCTTGTCACATGGACATCTTATGTCATGGATCCTATCGTTACATTTGGCTAAGACATTTCATAATCCATATATTCTTATTCCTTACACATATCTATATTTAGCCTTCATTGTCATAGATTCTTGGCTATAAGTGGCTTTGAGGTGTCACATGATGCATCATAGATCCTCTTTCATTTATAGGTGTGTTGACTTCCATGCATCATACAATCTTACATTTGGCATCTTGTGTCATATGCGTCATGGATTTCCTAAGGAATCTCTTGCAAAGTTGCACATTCAAGGTGACAAGTTCAATGCTCCCCTCTTCCATGTTGGCTATAAAATGGGCCACATTGCTCCCATTTTGGGTTCTTGGTCCATTAGGAGTAAAATCAATCTTCTAGTGTTCTCATTTAATTATCATATCATAGGCTTTTTCTTTTTAATTGTGTGCTTTATTTGCAATTGGAGCTACATCAATGGAGAAGAAAGATGGACATGGGAGCTACAAATAAAGAGGGATTTTTACTTTGTGTTTCTTTCTTTGTTTTAGTTGACTTTCATGGTAGAATAGATGGTTTTTAGTGTATGTTGATTGAGTTTTGTGTTTTATTGTAGTATGCTAGAGGTTTAACCCATTTTTTGGTCCTACAATTGGTGAAACTAACATGAAGATCATGCTTAACTAACTAGGGTTTCATGTTTTCTTTCTTGTAGGTGCAAGGAAGGAGCTCACTTGGAAGGGTATAATAGCTATCTTCTCTTTCTTATAAATATAGTTTAATTAGGGGGGCCAGTGACATTGTTTTAAGCTTTCATTTATGCATTTTAGTAGCTTGCTATCCTAGGGTGCACTCTGCTCTATCAAGGCACACTTGGGACCTTTAGAAAGCTATCTTAGGAACCTAGGAGTCACCATAACCCCTTTCTATTGTTCACACCTGATGAACTATGCTCCAAAACAACCAACTATGCCCTTCTAGGCCCCAAGTGCACCATGGGTGCACTCTACACTATTTGGGTACAGTTGGTTAGGTAGGTTTCAAAATTGCAAGTTTTGGGTATTATTTTGACCCTATTTCCCCACAGTCTACTTCCACTCTCCCAACTACACCTAAAAACTAACAACTATGCTCTTCTGTGTCCCAAGTGCACCATGGGTATAGTCTACATTGTCTGAGCACACTTGGGGGCCTCCTAAGTCATTCTGGTCTTCAGGGATGTTGTTTGCTCTGTTAGAGCATAGTTGGTTCACAAAAAGCACCTATTTTGGTTAGAATCTACATCTAGGGTTTCAATTTCATTCTAGGATCTAGAGTAGACAACTTCATATTACTAATGATTTGTTTGCAGTATGTGGCAATTGTTGGGTGAAGACATTTATTGAAAAACTTCTAATTCTTATTTGCAAGTCATTCTTGAAGACCCTATTAGCATGAATGCTGATGACACCACATTTTGGGAGTATCCTAAGAATTGGAGAGTATTGATATGTTGCATTCATGACTGCATTTGTCATTGATGTCAACATATCAGTAATTCTTTAAATACTCAAAGAATAGTACTTAGTAATCTTATGATGCATAGAAGCTGAGGAATTTTTAGATGATGTGTAGTGGAGGAAATGTTCCTAAGGTTATCCTAATGATGTGGTTAGGATGAATAAGTTTGAGTCAATGGTGTATAGATATTACACTTGATTTACTAGAAGTAGTGCAGAAATAGAGCACTGGAAAACAAAGTTTTGATGATCTATCACTATCTTTCATTTGAGATGTAATAAAGAGATGCACAGTCACATAGTGATAGAGGATAGTCATATGATGATACTAGTGTGTGCACAAGATGTGGATTCACATGTGTGAACTTTTGTATAGACTGTGGGTTGACAATGTTGTTGTAATTGTGAATTAATTAATTATTTTATTTTAATTAATTAGGAAAGCCTCAAGGCCAACTCAAGGAATTATTAAAGAAGAAGATCAAGTGGAATATGAAGTGTTAGTGTACAGTTTGAGAAGGAACATAATGCTTGCTGAATGCATGTAAGTGATCCAAGGGATCATTGGATATGCAATATGAGATCTAGTTACAAGATCTAAAGGAGTAGAAGTTTGATTGATAGGATAGAGATAGAAGAAGGAATTAAATTTTAGTTCTATTACTCTATAAGGAATAATACAGAGATCATTTGGATAATGGGTTCTTTAATATTAACCTTGAAGCTATTTGGGCAGTGGGTCCAACTATCTTCCACAACTCCTAACAGGGTTGGCACAATTCCTAGTAGGGTTGGAATCTCTTAACAAGGATTAAAAGTCTCTTAATAGGGATTCATATGTACTATATGTTGTAATAGACTCCTAATAGGGTCTATCCTCTAGCAAGGAATATTTATATTAATACATCATCTTGTGGGTACCATCCCCATAGGGGTTTTCCCTTTGATCAAGGGTTTCCCTAGTTAACATATTTGGTGTTGTGTATAAGTATCTTGTTGCAGTTTTAGTTCACATTACTCACATGGTTAAGATTGTTTAAAGTTATTGATTTCTATAAAAATTATATAACTAATTCACCCACCCCTCAATTATATCAATGGACTATATATCCTAATAATATGTATTAGAGCATCAAGTCCTTGAAGATAAGGCTTAATAGGTTTGGGAGATTGATGGTGAATATGTTCAGGAAGGATAGTCCAATATTAGATAGGGCCAACTATGATAGTTGGAAGGAAAAGATGAAGACTCATATGATATGCATGGGTCCAAGATATTGGATTTTGATGAAAGCTAAGAAGGTAATTGTTGAAGAATCAAAGTTAGAGGAATGTAGTGAGGGAGAAAGAGATATGTTCATGTGTAACATGAGAGCCAGATAAGTCCTATTGTCAGCTCTTCCAGAGAATGAATATAATCAGGTAAAGACATTTCAAATTTCTTATGAAATTTGGAAAGCATTAGAAGTTACTTTTGAAGGTGATGATCATGCAAGAAGAATGAGATTGCAAAATTGGATTTGTGCATTTCAAGATGCTAAGATGATGGAAGACAAATCTATAAGAAGTTATGTTGTAGAATATCAGAAATTATTGTAAGTATTTGGTCTCTTGGTGGAACTAAACAAGATGATGAGGTTATATGAAAGATCTTGAAAAGTTTAACACCATCATTCAAGAAGATAGGTTGGATGATTCAGTTAGTAATGTCCTGTACCCAAGATTTCACAAAGGAAACATTTCTTGGAAGGTTAGAGTCTATAGAAGCAAAATTGAGATAGTCTAGAGAACTAGCCAAAGTTGAGACAACTTCTAGTGCTTTGAGCATTCAACCTAATCTATCAAGAAGTACAAGTGCAAGAGGAGACTTTGCTAGTAGTAGTAGATCTAAAGAAGATAAGAAGATTGAAGAAGGAATAGCCATTCTAGTAAGAAAAGAGAAAGATGGAAAGAAAATCTTCAAATGTTGGACTTGTGATGAGTATGGTCATTATGCATCTAAATATCCTGAAAGATAGAAAAATTTTAGAGGAAAATTTAAGCCTACAAGAGATAAGGATATAAATTGTCTATATGCTAATGAAGACTAAGAATCTAATGAAAGAGAACGAAGTGAAAGTGATGATGAATTAGGATTTTTTGCTCTCAAGGAAGATGATGTTGATAGAGAAATTAGAGAAGAGAGAGATCTATTTAACCAAGTTGAGAAGAAATTAGATTGGGTATGTTGGTTATCAAACCATTGATTAGATCCCTACGAGCCTTGCCTACTTGATGCTAGGATGCCTAATCGGTCATGGCCAACTTGATAGGATTGATCAATTTGATCTAGATCCTCTATGTTTTTGGTTCTGCAAAATCAAAGCCTATACACCTAATCCTACGTAACAAACTTGAATCCAAGATGTTTATAGTAGATAAATTCAATGCAAAGATGATTTCTCGATACAACAAGATTTTAAAGAAATTGTTGGATTGATAACTATTAGTATTAATCTTTGAATTATGATTACTTTAATAAGTTTGGGAATACTAAAATATGATTAAAAATGAAATATTAAAACAAATAGATATTAAACCCTTAATAGGAAAAGATCAAAATATTGCTAGCAAATTGATAGAGAAAAATGAGCAAGTTAAGGATCGGTGCTGAAATTCAAATGGGTGATAGAGTCAATATTATAAGTTTCCACATACAACTTTATGATATTATGAATATTAAATATGTGAATAATTCAATTATTAGGATGTGTTAAACTATTTCATTTTATGCATTTTGAAACCGGTCTATAATGTTTTTATCTTTAAAAGGACAATAAATACAAATAAGGAAATAATAATAATATTCCATAATATTTGTATTGGTTAGATTTAAATAGAAATGAATAATTTGATCTACTTATCCTAATAATTGATTATTAATAAGAGATAAATATGATCACAAAGGACAAACTATACAATATTCAACTCTAAAACAAATAAAAATCTTACTGATTATACTGCGAAAAAACTTGTGTTGAAGGCACCAAATGCTGATGCTCCATTCAAAACAATTTTATATCACACAATGTTTGAAATGTATGCCCAATAATCTCAATCTCCAAGAGCTTAGTTCAACTTCAATCTCTTCTAGGAAAAGGATTACAATAACTTGTATGCCTCAGGAATGCATAAATTATCTTAGAATAAGAATGAATAGTAATCTGTTGAACTTTACATTACATATATTTATAGAGGAATAAGAGGCATTAGTTATGTTTTCAAACATCACACCTCTTCATTAAAAACTAATCTATATTTTATTTTTTTATAACCCAAATTGTAACTGGTAGTTACAAGCTTTCCTGTGGCTCATAATATTTGATGGAATCTCCATCCATATAAAAATGATTCATAGCCAATAATCTATAATACTCAACACATTATTTGCTTGGAACTCTCCAACACACATCCATTAAAAGATCTTGATTATTTTATTCCCTTTGTGTGTTTCTTGAGAGTAGCCTTTGGTAGTGTAAGACTAATTTGATACAATCATTCTTCTTTTGCAAATGTTCACATATTTTCAAGAGTACCACAAAAGTAATTCCTATCGCATAAGTATGCTCTCAAAAACATCTCATAGACTTGAATCAAACACATAAAAAAATGTTAATAATGAATAAGACACATTCATTATTCATATGATTCTAGAGAGTATTTCCTCTGAGATAGTGTGAAACAAAAAAAAATGTGCAGGATGTGGAACTCTTTAATGAAGATAAAGGCTAGCACATGCTTCATGCAACAGAAAAACAATCTCCTACCATCGGACCTCCTCGTCTTTAACCTATAGTGGTGTCTCCCAAAATGGTGGCTTTCCCTTTTCAAATCATATGGAGCATTACATACCTCTAATATATTAAATCTTTTGTATGTCCAAAAACTTAATTTTTTGTGATGACTAACTTCCGTCAGATTCTCATTACTCAAATTTTGCCTTTTATAGTGATATCTAGGTGGGAACAAATTTGTATAATCGGGCCTCCAAAATTTTACCATCTTAATGCTCTTATACCTTGATCATTTTTTATTTATTATGTTCTTCATTATACAATTTCTATATGCTTCAGTCTATGACTTATCATGGATCTCTGACTTAAAAATATTTGCTCTGCCATATGATATATGTAAATATTGGCCTCCTTGTTTATTTGTAGTTCTAATGCTATGTATGAGTATTAATGTTTCCATGTCCTTGACTTGGAAGAGCCTCTGATTTCACTCGCCCTTGGCATTGGATATATATTTGTATCTCAATTCTTCTTGCATTGTATAATACAAAAACCATGTTGTCCATTGCTCCCTTTTAACATGTCTGTTCAACACTATGCTCAAAGCCATCAATAAATAATCTTCCCATGTTGTTAGGTTTTTTTTAGTTGCTATCTTCATCTTTTTGCATATGTGACATCTATATTATGGTGCTCTTTAGATTTTATGGCAGAGATATATTTTTGTCAAAGTCATTGCATTATAGTAGTATTTCTTCATTTTTCAGTATTTAGAACATTGCAAATAGCAACAAGTCTCAAAGTTTAGGATTTCCATTTGAATTGATCAAAATTCCTAGTGTTGTGAATATATATCAGTAATGTTCCTTATATTTTCTCCCAAAATACTATTTTGGTTAACTATTGAGCAATATCAATCACAAACATATAACAGTGGATTGGTATCTAAAAGTTCTTCCATAAATTGGTTTGAATATGTGGAAGGTTTCCCCTTTTTCACTATAAACCTATCTTATGCAAATATAACATCATTTTTGAGATTAAAAGATTCAGAAAGGTTTCTTAAATGGAGTCCCAAATTTGCTATAATTTTTGGGCTCCATCAGTGGCTCTAGTTGGGGACATATGCCCCTTGCAGGCATAGTGAGCATCTCATCTATCTCTGGACGAGTAGTTAGTTCATAAAATAGTATAGAAAAAAATCTAAAATAAAATAAATAAAATAAAATGCAATGGGAAAAAGTAATAAGAACTCCCCTTTATATTCTCATTGAAAGAATGGCTTAAGGTACTATCCATGAACCAAAAAATCCTGCATGCGACCATCTGTATCCTGCAAAAAATAAGAATGTTCACCAGCCTTTCAAGGATGATAAATGGTCCTAACCATAAAGCCTTGAATTTACCATGTTTCCCTTTGTCTTGATCTTTTGTGTTCGACTTTAGGGCCCAATCAACTACCTTAAAAGATCATTTTAAAGTTTTCTTATCATGAAGAAATTTAACTTGTTGCTACTTATTTTTATTCTATTCTTGCACGAGCCTCCTTACTTCTTCTAGCTCAATTAGTGCATTTAATCTATTTTCCATGAAATTGATATCCTCTAATAGCTCCATAGTAATAAATTTGTAAACATAAAATAAATTACTTAAAGCAAGCTTTGGTTCCTTGTCATAAACCAAGTTAAAGAGGAGAGAAACTGGTAGACTTTTTCACTATAATTCTGTCTACTCTCAATGCTAAATTCAGCTTTGAATCCAAAGAATGCTTGTTATTATCTAGCATCCTTCTCATAATCTTTAAGATGTTTTTGTTACTAGACTTAGCTTGTCCATTTCCTTAGGGATGACATAGAGATGAGTATGATATAGTTATTCCATATTTTCTACAAAAATAAGAAAACTCATTAGATCTAGAACCCATACTATTATTTGCTATAATCTTTTGAGGGACTCTAAATCTAGTTAAGATGTTCTTAGTAAGAAACTTAATTATTACTTTACTTGTAGACTACCAAGTGGGTATAGCCTCTACCCACTTGGTAAAGTAATTAGTAGCTACTAGAATCCAACTGTGTCCATTGCTTGATTTATCACTAATTTCCTTGATAAAATCAATTTCCCACATTTAAAAAGGCTCTTTTGCTTGTAATGTTCTTAAGGGAAGGGCACCATCATATTTTAACTTACCTAAGAATTTATGACAAGCCTCACACTTTTGCACATAAGAATGAAAATCTTTAAAAAGCTGGGGCCAATAATAACCTACTCACAATATTTTATGCGATGTGCTCCTTGCTAAAAAATGACCACTACACACTCCATGCATTTCTCTAAGAATAACTGTAGACTGAGAAATATCTAAATAAAAAAGTAAAATTCCATCTTGATTTTTCTAATATTGATCTCCCTGAATTAGGACATACTTAGTGACCTATAATTTAGTAGTTATTTTTTGATTGTCAGCCAGATCATCTCTACATTTTGTATGCTATAAATAATAAACTATATCAGTATACCAAGAACATCTTTTGATACTAACTTCAGCAGTAATCTAATTGACTTGTACAACTTCCAAATTTGATTCTACCATAAGCTTAGCCAATCCCTGCCCCCTGACTAATTTTGAGATCTGAACATCTATACTAAATTCTTGGATTTGATTTATCCAACAATATCATCTTCCAGTAGTTTCAAATTACCTAAATATATCTTTAATAGTAGCATTAGGGACATAAGAAATCACTTCAGCTCCAACCAAATAGGGTTGACAATATTTAACTACTTTAATAAGGGCATAAGCTTGGTTTTTATTTATATCATAATTAAGTTCAACAACTTGTAAACTCTTACAAAAGAATGCAATTGGTTGTTCATGTTCCTCATCATTCTTTTGCAACATAACAATGACTATAGTATGATAAGAAGCAAATGAAAATATTTAGAAAGGTTTTTTAAATTCAGGAGATTTAAGAACTAGAGCTTCCTTTATTGCTTTCTTTATCTTAGTAAAAGCTCCCATAGCTTCATTATCCCATGCTATATTTGCTCCCTTTTAAAGCATTTTAGCAATAGGTTTAATAATCTTAGCAAAATTAAAAACAAATCTTTTCACAAAATTGATTTTCCCAAAGAATGTTTGGATACCCTTAGATGTTATCAATGGTTTCTACTCTTTCGAGATCTACCCTTACACCTTCCTTAAAAATAATATGCCCTAGTAATTTCCCTTTAGTGACTCCAAAATGACATTTTAAGGGTTTAAGGAAATTTCAAATTCAAGAGCTCTTATGAAAATTTTCTCCAGATGCTTGTAATGATCTTTCACTATTTTAGAATAGGTTGTGAGGTCATCTTGATAAACTACCATAATAAAATCAATTAGTCCATCGAAGGTGACATCCATTGCCCTTTGAAAAGTGGCTCCTGCATTTGTTAACTCGAAAGGCATTCTAGCATATATGTAACTACCCTAGGGAGTTATGAAAGTAGTCTTATATTGTTCAAACTTCTTGACCTTAACTTGATTATAGCCTAAAAATCCATCCATCATGGATAACAGTTCATTACCAGTTACCTTCTAAAGTAAGATCTCCATATTAGGTAACACATAATTACCCTTTAGGGAAGATATGTTCAAATTTCTAAAATCTATACATAATTGAATATCACCATTCTTTTTTCTAATTGGCACTCAATTTGCAACCTATGTCGATTGCCTAATAGGTTTGATGATTCTATCGTCTCTCAATTTAATTAGTTCATCCTTCATCTTTAGGGCTAGAATGGGATTGATTGGGCATTGTCTCTACCTAAAAGGTTTAGCATCAAGTTTTAATGGTATTTCATGTTGAAACAAGTCTTTCTTATAAGCTTTAAGTTCATCATAACTCAAAAAAAAAACATGTCTGTACTTCCTTAATAAAGAGATCAACTCAACCCTAACCTTGGATGATAATTTCTTCCCTATATAAATTTTTTTGGGAGAATTTTCACTTCCTAAGTTTATTTCCTCAATATTGTTTGGGATTTTAGTAGATTTTCTAGGTTTTTCTCTTTTTCTTTAATGAAAGATTCTTTCTAAGGCTACTAGACCCTTAGGAATTTTGTTTGTTTTTAATTGAACTATTTCTTTTCCAAATAACATTTCCTTGCCATCCTCTTCTTCCACACATCTGTTCCAATCAATGAACTAATTTTCATAATCCTCCTCACAAGTTAAAAACCTACCAATTTTGTACAGTTATCTAGTATTGAAGGTTTATTTTTTATTTCTACTTGAGTAACCTCATCAAATGGAAGATCAATTTGTCTAATAGCAAGATTAGCCATTATATCAGCCAAGTAATTAGCTGACCTATCAATCTATTTTATAGAAAAAGCATCAAAAAATTCCAACAAGTCCCATACATAATTATGATATTGTTTCAATCTTGTCTTTCTAATTGAAAACTTATGCCTAATTTGGGAAACAATCAAATTTGAGTCCCCTAAAATAGTGAGTAATTTAATCCCATAAATCTTAGCAACATCAAGTGTTAGAGTGGGTATACTGTTGTACCAAAAGACTGATCTATCAATGCCTGATACAACCACTCAACTTATAGTACATAGGAGGTGGTTAAGCCCTTGTCACAAATCCTAAGGGGAGTACTGAACAAATTTCCAACAATCTCCCCCTCAGTGTTACCCAAGGGTTTGAGGATTCAAACCTGTGACCAAGCTTTGATACCACTTGTTAGAGTGGGGTTGTCGTTGCACCAAAAGACTGATCTGTCAATGATCGATACAACCACTCAACTTATAGTACATAGGAGGTGATTAAGCCCTTATTACAAATCTTGAGGGGAGCACTAAACAAATTCCCAACATCAAGACCAATAATCAAAGCCTCATATTCAACAATATTGTTAGTACACTCAAAATTTAATAGGAAAGAAAATTTAAAAATTTTACCTGATGGTGAAATAAATATAACACTAGCCCCATTTCCTTCCTTACTAAAAGCACCATCAAAGAACATTTTCCAAATTTTATTACAATCTTCTTTTGCATGTATTGAAATTGGATTAACAACCTCAGAAGCATGTTTAGTTATACTCACCTAGAATTTATCCATGTTAGAATGGCAAAAGTTGACTTCAAGATCTAAAATGTAATCCTCAATCAGGTAATATGATTGGAGTTCCCTCTCAATTCTGATTTCTTTGCCACCTACTGGTATAGTAGTATAAGACTAATCTAGCTATACATGACCACTAACTAAATTTGACCACTGTCTAGATAATAACATGCTAAAACCTGCTGAAATCTCAACTACAGTGATGTCAATTTTGTACGATATATGTAGAAATGATGGAAAATAAAATTCAACACTTTTAATAATACCAACTACTAGGATATATCTATTATTCATAGCAAGCATTTTCCAAAATGAGTATCTACTTTGAGACCTATTTCTTTCATTACATTAGCATACATGATATTAACTGCTGTGTCAGAATCAATCATACAATTCTTTATCAATTTATTATTTATCAGCAATGTTAAATAAAATGGGTCTAATTGATTTGAATTTTTATTCAATGTTGTCCCTAGATACACAATAGGTGGTTCTTCATTATTTCTAATGTCATTTTTATTAGTAAAATCCTCTATGCTAGATAATATCTTCAAAGTTTCCTCCTTGCAATCAGGAAATTTCATCATTTCCATTAGAGGAACAATACTTTTCAATTGAGATAAGGCATGATTCATAAAGTTATGATAGTTAGATATTTTCTTACCACTATTGTGCTTGACTGGCTATTTGGTTAGCTTATGCACTTGATTACTTTCTTTTTTCTTAGCCTGAGCTTGATTACCAGATTTTTCAGATGTTTCTAGATGTTGATGATTTTTTGAAAATATACTAGCTAGATTATCTTGACTATTAGTGATGTCTTTGTTTCTTCTTTGATAGGTGTGTTTAGCATGTTCTACAGCTACAATAGTATAAGCTTTCTTTTCCTCTACTATCAACTTTCATAAAATAGATATATCTTCCTCATCTGAAAACACTTGCTAGATATAACATTGTTGATTAAAGCTCTTGTAGCAATAATCATAATTTTGGTCTTCATCTGGAGAATCATACTCATCTCTACCCTATAGTGATTCTTATGATATAGTGTTAGCCATAGGTTTTCCTTCACCTTCGTAGTCTTCCTCCTCAAAAATAGATTGTGCAACAATGCAATATTTAGGATCATGTGGAAGCCTACATACATCACACCATAGTCCATATGTTGGAAATGATTGAAAAGATCATGAATGAAGAATAATGGAATTGGTAAAGAATGTTTTCAATCATTTTTTTGTCATTGATGTCAAACTTGCTACTTGCAGGAATGATAATTTCTTAAGTGATCCAAATACTATCAATTGGTTGATTGACAAGGAGGAGGCAATCAATAAGATGTAACTAGAGCACCTAGAGAAAGGTTGAAGTTATGATGTTGTAATGAAGTATAAGGATCAACTAAGCCATTGATGAAATAGTGTATTGATGAAATACTCTAAAAGGATGGACACACTAAGACACATCAAAGATGTAAGGTTTAACTAAGTCATTTGTAAAGCCTAACTAAGTTCATTAGAGAGAGCCGAACAAGCTAGTTAGTGCCGAGCAAATTCTTAGTTGAAGCTGAGCAAGTTCAACTTTAGTGTGTGCCAAGCAATCCTTCAAGTGCCAAGTGATGCAAGAAAATAGTAGAAGCTGAGCAATACAAGAAAGCTTCAAGTGGTGAGTAACTCAAGATTGTTTAGGTTCTGAGCATCAAAAAAAGGTAATGGATGCTGAGCAAATTTCTTTAGGTACCGAGCATCATTAAACCAATGATGCTGAGTTGCTGCATTATTTGTTTAGACAAAAGATTCACCAGATTAGTAACAATAAGTTTGTTACATTGAATTTTGTGAATAAGTTGGATGATAAGGATGATGAGTAGATGCCATAGAATTTTATGTAAACCATGCAAACCAATTCAAGGTGAATGCTGATGGATTTATCATGAAGTATCTGGAAGAAACAATTTGGAGGGAAAACAATATCATTTTCTTAAGATTAAATCAAATTGACGAGCAGGAAATGAAGAACATAACTTCTTTATAAGGAGTTATAGGTCAGAGATCAAGCGTGTGTGTGAGAGGAAGTTGGTCATAAGAGTGGTTGTGTGAAGAAGCCAAGAGAATGCTAATGTGAAGTGTCAACAAGAGGACATATTAAGGAGTAAGCACAGAGAATCAAGACTCTGAGTTGATCAAGTGACCATAGAGTGCATTGGCATAATGAGTGGAAGAACTCAAGGAGATAGATCTTGAAGGGTGAACAAGCTATCAACACTACAAGGGAGAAAAGCCAAGCAAAGAAAAGAACTCAAGAGTTATCTGAAATCTGCAAGGTTAAAGTTGCAATCTTTATCAGGTCAAAACCTTTCTAATACTCTCTTACCATTGTATTAGACATTGAAATCTTACATTGCTAGGTTAGCTTAATAGCTGGGTGGATAAGCCTCAGGAAATGGATAGAAGATCCCCAGGAGAAGGATAAGAGATCCTCAAGAGAAGGATAAGAGATCCTTAGGAGAAGGATAGGAGATCCTTAGAGAGGGATAAAAGATTCTTTTGAGAAGGTGATTGTAAATCCCATGGACTTGGGTGAGCCTAATAGCTCTATGTAAATCCCTTAATGGGGTGGTATTCTAAGTTGAATGTTCTTAATTCCTCTAATAGGGCACAATCCTAACATGGTGTAGAAATCCTTTAACAGGGTCACATTTAACAATGTGTAAAGCCTTTAACAGGGTAGGCCTTTAACAAGGCAAACCATCATAAGTGGTTGAAATCAATTGCACAGTTATTTTTTGGGTACCATCCCCACCCTAGTTTTACCTTCTTATTCTTGTAGGGTTTTTGGGTCACCAAAATCCTTTGTGTTATGATGTGATGCATGTTTACTTTTCATGATTGTTTAATGTTTAATTGCATGCATGATAAGAAAGTAAAAAGGATAGTACTTCTGATTCACTCTCATTTTATTAGAAAATTTGGATTGGACATTATTGGACCTTGAATAACTTATTCACCCCCCCTCTCAATTATTCTAAAGAGTTCTAACACCATCATCAACAATGTTGATTTTCTTTAAAGGATCAGGGGTGTCTTTGACATAATTTGGTCTTTCTAGTTTCTCATCCTTCCAATTTATATTGTAAGGCACATCAGGAAGTCTCACTCTGTCATTTTTGTGGAATTATGGCCTTTCATTTCTATTTTGTTTAACCTTCATATCTTTGAGCATATCCATGATCTCTTTTAATTCATCCTTCTTAGTGATTTTAAGATTATATAATTTTGGGTCATCCCTTTTGTTGATTCTACCTGCTACTTTCCTATCATTTTTAATCATCATAGAAACTTTGAAAGCTTGTGGCATTGAAGAGGGTCTTTGAGATCTTATCTCACAATGAGTTTTACTTTAAAATGCACTTAAGTAGAAATCAATAAAAAATAAATCCATTGATCTAGTCTTTCTGCGGATCTTGTTTGAAGCTTTCTTAGATCTTTTATTAAATTCTGATACTGATTCATTTGTATTCTTCTTAATACTTGTCAATTCATGTGGTGCAAAACATGTGTCATTGTAATCACCAAATTGCTCAATAAATTGATTAGCAAAATTGCATCATACAGATATAGATCCATCCAACAAAAATTCTATACCACTTGTAGCATCCTCAATTAATGATTGGATGAAAAGTTTCATGAATACATCCTCATGATCCTCTTCAAAATATTCTATTACATTTTTTAAATTAATCACATGCCACTTAGTAGATTTTTTCCCATTTCCTAAAATTTTTGGAATAGCATTCCTTAAATCATTAGATATTAGATTTGGATATCCTCTAGTCCCTCCAAAATCAAGTTATCTATATCTTTCAATTATCATTGGATGCCTTATTTCTTGATTCCTAATGCCCTAATTTTGCACCATATAACCTTGGGTGTTTTCATTGTTATTATTTTGATTCATACCATAAGGTTTTCTAATGTTTCCACTATTTTGCATAACTCCTCTAGTATGTTGTACATCATTCCAAGCCCATTTTTTATTGTTGAAATGCCTATTATAATTGTTATTTTGATTCTTATCCTTGTTGTTCTTATATAATGAATTAACATGGCTAGTGGAAAATTGTGATTCCATATTCTTTCTATGAGGTGGATTGTACTTTGATGATGCTTTCTTCCCTCCACCTATCTGACTTATCTTCATTACAAGTTTTTCTAAGTGGGGAAGCAATAAGATCCTTTGATATCCCTATAGTTTCAAGGATATAATTTGGCTACATTTTTAATGTTTTTGCTAATATTGCATTGCTGCTATTTGTATTTTTAGCCATTTTCTTTATAATCATATCCCATTGCATTACTTGTTCATGCTCTTCATCATCCTCAATACAAGTTATCTCGCAATTTGGTTCTTCATCTACCCTAGGAATGTGAAAAAATGGATTATAGTTTTCTTCATCTTTTTTAGGACTATTATGACTTGATTCACCCATCTCAATTTGTTTGTTGGTCCTTTCTAGAAAATTTCTATGTCCTGTATAAAGCATTTTTGACTTTTCTTATTTCTTGATTTTTTCTCAAAAGTTAGTTGCTCAAGAATTTTAGGTCGAGGATTTGCTGACCTTCTTCCCCACATACACCTCAAAAATAAATGAATTCTCTTCAATAAAATATATTAATGAAACACAATAGAGTCGCCACTTTCTTTAAAAAAGAAAGAAAGAAATGTCTAGGTGTATTCCTAGTATAGTTAATGCCAATAATAACTTGAACTTGAAAAATGTTTTTTTCTAAAAATATTAATAATTTTTTAAATTTAGTTGCTTTCAAAGATTTTGTGGACTATAACAAAAATTTTAGATCAAAAATTTGGACACAATCAAAATTTTTAACTTTTAGGAAGAATCTTATGTATTTTATGCTTAAATGCTAATAAAAGACTGAGCTATAAAATCTAAAAATTATATAACAACAAATGGTAAATACTAAAATTAAACTTAATAATGTAGTTACAATCTTTGCAAATGATTAGAAAAAACAAAATTTGAAACTTACCACAAAAAAGTGTTTTAAATGAGTCTCTACACTAGTCTGATGGAGTAAGTATGCAAAGCTTACTTGTAAAGTTCCCCAGCAGAGTCACCAATCTATTGGTTCCCAAAACCACAGATTAGAAATCTAAGAGCCTTCCACTTCTCTGATAGGACTTCCCAATTAGTTTTGGCCAACAAATGGGAATACTTCTTGATTCCCCTGCACTTCAAGCTCTACTACACCCAAGTAGGTAAACCTTGACCTCAAATGCTACCTGTCTAGCTCAAGGCTTTTCTATAGTGAATTTAATTTTTGGAGTTGTTTAGCTGGCAATGTCCTCAAACTAAATGAAACTAAAAATGGATGCTAGATAATGATTGACTATTTTGTATAATTGAACAATAATTAATTTGATGCTTTTAGGAAGGAAGTTATATATATTTTGACTTCAATAATAAAAAGATTAGTGCCTCTACTCATTCAGGCAATAGAGTTAACTTCTCTAAATTTTCACATACAACTTTATAATGTTTTACACACTTTACTACCAATAATTAAATAATCCAGATGCAACAGATCAAATATATATGCAATCTTAAATTAGTCTAGATTGAACTTTAACTCCTCTAGTAAGAAAACAAATTGGACCCTGATGCAAAAATAATTGAATATTTCACACTATCTATGATGATCAAATTTAAATGCTTTGTCCACTTATTTGACATTTAGATTGTATATAAAATTACAAAAAATAATTACAAAGGACGATTCATCTACAGTTTAAATATCCATGCCTTTAAAAAATAAAATAAAAAAACATTTTATTTTATTATAAAAATAAAATAATAGAATTTATATTACAAAGTCATAATGTTGCTCTGTATTCCTCCATACAATAAAAAATATAAAATACTCCTCCTTGAGAATGTGTGAATGTTTAGATATTGATGCTTTTAAAAATAAAATAATCCTTATTTATACCTCACTTAGTTGAGGTTGTAAGTCTTCAAAGTGAAAATACACTTCTTTTAAAATAAAATGTATTATAATCACATCGCTTCATCTTATTTAATCCCTTGTGTTTTATCGGGCTATATAATGTTTTGCTAGCAAATTTTAATAAACTTCCATATCATGGCCTTTTAAGAAGATTACTATCACACATTCTTTGTGTCAAATTCGTTGCAAATTTAATCGCATTTGGGCTTTCATTTATTGTCATTGCAATCCTCTCCAACATTTGTGTATGATGGATGTTCATTGTTTATGCATGCACATGATGTATCTGGTTTATAAGTCTCCATCACTTTACTTATCATTTCTTTGGAATGTTTGAGATTATGTGATGCTTGTTCACAAACAGTTTTGTAATGTGCCCAAGTTGTGTACATAGCTTTGAGATTGATCTACTCTTTCATTCATCAAAGTTTAAACAAAAATCTCGGCTACCAGGACTTTAAATTTTGATATTACCATACATGCTATTATAGAATCACTGTAACCAACTCTACACAATGTACAATATACTCTACAACTGAAAAGATTAGGGTAATTGGATATATGATCACTCCTTGAAAGTTTAAAAATGCTTCTAAAATTTTTGGCTTCATTCATTAATCATAATAACTTCACTTTCTAGAATACTTTATTCATGGGTTTTCATTTGTTTGAAAGATATTGTTTTAGTATAGTTAGTGGGTAAGATCTAAAGATGCAAGGTGAAATCGGGTGGCCCCAAGCCCCCCAAAATAATCAACATTGATTATTCCCTCTATCAACCACTCAATTTTGATCATGTAACACCTTCTTTCTTCTGATCATGATATCATACTATTCCTTAGTAGAATCTAATCCATTAGCAAATGTTAGAAAATAATCATGTGAAAAATGCCTTTCTTTCATTTCCTTTGTTTTCTATCCATCTTTCAAATTTGCATTAGGTGAATCATCTTTATAGACAATACATGCTAGCTTTGTTTCATCAACATGGTCTTTGCTGAATAGAAGCTCTTTTGAGTAACACCTTTGAGCAATTGTACAAGCATCTTCTTGGACATCCTTCTCCACACAATTTGCCCCATCACCATGCTCAAGAAATTGTGTCTCCTCACAAAAAGGCTTAACTTTATAAAATGCTACTTCACTTTCATCAAGGATCTGATCAAATAGTACATTTGGAAAACTTTCAACACTATTCTACAACACATTCTTTTCTTTGTGTAAGTTTGATTTTATCTCACCTTCACATGTTTGATATACCTTCCACTCATAGGATGAATTGAAAGACATCTCACCTTCTAAATGCATATCATGAATTTCATCAAATTCATTAGGCCTACTACCTTCATCATGATACTTATGGGCTTGATTGCAAAAATCATCCTCTTCAAATAATAGATTAGAGAACATACAAAATTTAGAGGTATCTTTTATCACTTCTTTGAACAGTGGGTTCAAGAATATAGAGAATTCAGCCATACTATCATGAGAGCTTTCATTTGGATCATCAAGTGTGTCATCAATAAGACTAATGTCTTCATCAACATTATTTTCTAAAACTTCCCCATGTTCATACATTGTATGTAGTTCTACTTCATCCTCACTATATGATTCCTTAGAATGATCATCTCTTTCATCCACTACCTCTTGAGAATGCACTGATCCATCACCTTGCTCAGCATGGTGATTTGGAAAAAAATTGGACCATTTCTTTCAATATGTTTATGATATTATAGAACTAACAAGGCTGAAATATCCTCCACACTAAGAGAATTGTCTTCCTCATTTTCAAATTCATTGTCATTTGTAGGCATATAAGTATCATCAAGGGCTAATTCTCCTTCAAAATATTCAAAATTTTAATCTCCATTCAACTCTAAAACTTCACTTGACTCATATGTCATCTTAGTCCTGCATTCATTTTCCTTTATAGCCAATTCATTATCCATAAGTTTGAGAAAGTTAAGAAAGTAGTGATTATATCGGAGACCTAATTCCTAAATCCTGTAAAGAAGATCAAATGATGGAGGTTTGCATTCTAAAAGTATTTCTTGATAGGCATTAAATATCCTTATAAATATTTGTGTTGCAAATTCATCTTCTTGCTTTTCTAAGTTCCAAAATGCATCCAAAGTAAATATATAACTTGGACTTTCATCCATTATTTGGAAGAGAAGTATCAAATTAGGATCTTTTGGTCAAATTTCTAACTCACAAAAATTTCTTATCAATTCCTTACATGGAGGCATGATGTCTGAATGTACTTCTTGAAAAATATTCAACATCCTTATAAACAAATGTGCCAATGTCTCACCTTCATATATTTCCAAATTGAAAAATTCATCTAAAGGTTGTATGTATTCTTTCTCCATGGTATAACATAGATTTTCCTCTTGATCGTAGTATACTTTCTCCATGTTAAGTAATCAAATCATCTCCTTCTAAGTCCTCTCCCTCAGTAGAGTTACTAACTAAAATTTTATCGAATAGAGTCACCACCTCTTTCAAGGAATGTGTTGATCTTCTAGGTTCTAACTTCTAGTAGAGTACACTTCCAATCAAACTGATAAAACTACTTTTTGATTTTGGTCTCCAAAATTTGAAACTCTAGGTAACTTCACAATGATCAATTGTGTGCAACTCTCCCTAGTAGAGTCATCAATTTTTTGGTTATCAAAACCATTAATTAGAATCCTATGAGCCTTGCCTACTTGATGTTGGGATGTCTAATCGCAATTCAATCTAGATCCTCTGTACTTTTGGTTCTACAAAACCAAGGCCTGTATAGTTGATCCTGGACAACAAACTTGAATCCAAGATGTTTATAGTAGATGAAGTCAATGCAAAGAAAATTTCCCAATACAACAAGATTTTAAGAAAACTACTGGATTGATAACTGTGAGTACTAATCTTTGAATTATGATTATTTTAATAAGTTTTGGAATGCTAAAATACAATTAAAAATGAATTACTAAAACAAATAGATATTAAACCATTAATAGGAAAAGATCAAAATATTGTCAACAAATAGATAGAGAAAAATGAGGAAGTTAAGGATTAGTGCTAAAATTCAAATGGGCAATAGAGTCAATATTATAACTTTTCACATACAACTTTATGATATTATGAATATTAAATATATGAACAATTTAATTATCAAGATGCATCAAACTATTTCATTTTATGCACATTGAAACCACTCTATAATGTTTTAACCTTTAAAAGGACAAAATAGATACAAATAAGGAAACAATTATAATATTCCACAATATTTGTATTCATCAACTTTAAATAGCAATAAATAATTTGATCTAATTATCCTGATAATAAATTATTAATAAGAGATAAAAATGAACACAAAGGATGAACTATATAATATTTAACTCTAAAATAAATAAAAGTCTTATTGATTATACTACGAAAAAACTCATGTTGAAGACACCCAAATGTTGATGCTCCATTCAACACACTTTTAAATCACACAATGTTTGAAATGTGTGCCCAATAATCTCAATCTCCAAGAGCTTAGTTCAACTTCAATCTCTTCTAGGAAAAGGATTATAATAACTTGTATGCCTCAAGAATGTAGAATTTTGTTTTTTAAAGAATAAGAATAAATAGTAATCTATTGGACTTTACATTACATTTATTTATAGAGGAATAAGAGGCATAAGTTATGTTTTCAAATATCACACTTCTTAATTAAAAACTAATCTATATTTAATTCTTTTATGACCCAAATTATAACTAGCAGTTACAAGCTTTCCCATGGCTCATAATATTTGATGGAAACTCCATCCATATAACAATGATTTGTAGCCAATAATCTACAATACTCATCACATTATCTACATGGACCTCTCCAACATACATGCATTAAAAGCTCCCAATTATTTTATTTCCTCTGTGTGTATCCTAAGAGTAGCATTTGGAAGTCTGGGATTAATTTGATACAATCATTCTATTTTTGCAAATGTTCACATATCTTCAAGACTACAACAAAAGTAATTCCTATCACATAAGTATGCTCTCAAAAACACGTCATAGACCTACATGAAACACATAACAAAGTGTTAATAATGAATAAGATGCATTCATTACTCATGCAATTCTAGAGAGTATTTCCTTTGAGATAGTGTGAAGCAACAAAAAATGTGTAGAATGTGGAATTCTTTAATGAAGATAAAGGCTAGCACATGCTTCATGTGACACAAAAACAATTTTCTACCATTGGAACCTCCTCATCTTTAACCTACATTGGTGTCTCCCAAAATAGTGGCTTTCCCTTTTCAAATCATATGAAGCATTACACATCTCTAATATATTAAATCTTTTGTATGTCTGACAACTAAATTTTCATGATGACTGACATCCATTAGATTCTCATTGCTCAAATTTTGTCTTTTATGGTGATATCTAGGTGGGAAAAAATTTGTATTATCAGGCCTCCAAACTTTTACTATTTTAATGCTCTTACACCTTGATCATTTGTGGTTTATTATGTTCTTTATTATGCAATTCCCATATTCTTCAGTCTATGACTTAGCATGGATCTCTGACTTGAAAATATTTGCTCTACCATATGAAATATATAAATATCGACCTCCTTGTTTATTTGTAGTTCTAATGCTATGTATGAGTATTGATGTTGCCACGTCCATGACTTGGAAGAGCTTTTGATTTCACTCACCCTTAACACTAGATATATATTCATATCCTGATTCTTCTTGCATCATATAATACAAAAACCATGCCATCCATTGCTCCCTTTTAGCATATCTATTCAGCACTATGCTCAAAGCCATCGATAGATACTCTTCCCATGCTATTAGGTGTTTGTTAGTTTCTATCTTCATCTTGCTACATACATCACATCTATATCATGGTGCTCTTCAAATTTCATGGTAGAGATATATTTTTGTCATAGTCTTTGCATTATAGTAGTGTTTCTTCATTTTTCAATATTCAGAACAATGCAAATAGCAACATGTCTCAAACTTTAGGATTTCCATTTGAATTGATTAGCATTCCCAGTATTGTGAATATTAGTAATCTTCCTTACATTTTCTTCTAGAATACTATTTTGGTTAAGTATTGATTAGTATCAATCACAAACATCTAATAATGGATGGGTATTTGAAAGTTTTGCTTCCATAAATTGGTTTGAATCCGTGAAAGGTTTTCCCTTTATCACTGTAAACCTATCTTATGAAAATATAACATCATTTGTGAGATTAAAATATTTAGAAAGGTTTCTTAAATGGAGTCCCAAATTTGCTATAATTTTTGGGCTTCATCTAGATAATTGAAAGTGGATGTTTACATCACATGACTGGTGATATGAACAAATTTTATCAAGTTCAAAAATCATGATGGAGGTATTGTTAGAGTTGGTAACAATATAACCTACCATATCATAGGATTGGATCTATTACTCTTGATGGTAAAACTAACACTGATGATTTTTACTTTGTTGATAGTTTGAAACATAATTTGCTAAGTATTGGATAGTTGGTAGACAAGGGATATCTATTGTAGTTCATAGAGAAGACTTGCATTATCAAAGACAAAGATGGTAAGCTAATTGGTATTGGAACTAGATCCAGATGTAATGTATTTAGTTGAATCCTACTAAAATAACATGCTTGGTTGCAAAGGTTGACAATAGTTGGTTATGGCATAGAAGGTTCTATCATATAAACTTTGATAATATTGTGAGAGTTAGTAGTACATTTGTAGTAAGAGATCTGGCTAAGATTATCAAGCCTATTAATGTTATCTGCAAGAAATTTATTTTGGATAAGCAGAGGAAAGTGTCTTTTCCTAGAAAGGAGTTCTCAACTATAGAGAAATTGGAGTGTAATGTCCCTTGTCTAGATAAAGAGGCAGTGGATATAGGACCGTACATAAAACATTTTGTGAATACAAAGGGATATATGAACTATGGCATATGTACAGTGAAGAGGACCCTAGTATGGTGGTTGGTAGTGGAAGATCAAAATTGAAGTACGAAGAGAATGGAAATGTATGGAATATGAAATGTGAAATATGAAAGTGTATGGAGGAGTACAGAGGTGGGTAGTATGAATGACAAATGGAGGGAGGAGTACAAACGGAGGGGGTAGTACAATGGATGAAGGGGGAGGTATAGATGGAGGGAGGAGTACGGATGGAAGGAGGTAGTATAATAGATGTTGGGGGAAGTATGGATGGATGAAGGAGTATGATTGGAGGGAGGAGTATAGATGAAGGAGTATGATTCGAGGGAGAGGTACAAAGGGAGGTGGATAAAGGAGTACATCAAGTTTTGTATAGAAATTGGAATGAGCATACAAACTCATGGAAATAATATTAGAAAACAACTCCATCAAATAAATTCCAAGTATGAATAGATATTGAGTACTAATATTCTCTAATTAACACTCAAAAACAAAGATGGTGCTCTGATTTCTCAAATCCAAGTGAAGTATTACAGGTAATGGAGTAGGGTGAGGGTTGAATCCTACTAAAACCAAAAATCCAAGTAGGGAAGATCTTTCACTTCTGAAATAGAAAATAATAGAGAACTCCCAAAGGAATTCATAGTACAAAGAAAATAATCCAAATCACATGCCTAAAAAACCTTACAAGAAGGCCTTATAAAGGGCTCTGGGAAAACTTCTCTAAGGATTAGAAAATGGTAATAAGCTGAGAAGTACTAAAAATTAAGAGTGGGCCGAAGAGATTAAAAACATTAATTCTTGACCACATAAAAAATATTATTATTCAATAATATTAGGGAAATTACAGTCCTCCATACCCAAAAATTTCTTACCCTCAAGCAATTGCAAACTTGGATGCTCTATAATTTGCTCACCTTCCCAGGTGGCATCCTCAATGGGAAGATCCTTCCATCACACAAGAAACTCCTTAATGGTATAGGACCTAAACTTCTTCTTCTAGACATCTATGATCTCTACTGGCTCTTAAATTAATTTTCCTTCTTCATCAATGGGAGGCAATTCCTTCGACTTTGTGACACATTGTCCAATAGCCTTCTTTAGTGTGATACATGAAAAACATTATGGATTTGAATCCCTTTAGGAAGCTCAAATTTGTAGGTAACTTCTCCTACCTTTTGAACCACTCTATATGGTTCATAGAAGTGTGGTTTTAGTTTAACCTTACAAGATGACTTTAGGGAGGATTGCTTATATGGTTAAAATCAAAGGTATACCAGATCACCCACCTTAAAACTTCTCTCAATTCTATGTCAGTCTACAAATATCTTCTATTGATTTTGAGCCCTTTGTAGATTTTCCTTGAGAGATGTCATGATAACTAGACTCTCCTGTAGCCAATTTTTAGCCCTCAGTGCATGTGTTGGAATTAACAAGGGGAAATATTTAGTTTTGAGAGGGGGGGTGAATCATAAGTAACTAACTTTAACCCTTTTAAATTCCTTTATCTAAAATCATTCACATGCATCTAATTTACCAGATAAATATAAAAGTAAAGACATGCATGAAAATAGACAACACACAAATTTGGTAACCCATAAACCCTCCAAAATGAGAAGGTAAAACTGGGGTGGGGATGACACCCACAAAATATCACTACAACAATTTGTAACTATTCAAGGTTATAATGTTCGACCACTTCCAATGGTCTGCCCTATGAAAGGCCTATCCTGTTAAAGACTTTACACTCTATTAAAAGTGACCTAGTTAAATGATTTCACTACCCTACTAAAAGTAGGCCTGGTTAAAGGACTTCTATACGTTCACTTGGAATGCCACACTATTAAAGGATTTACAAATGGCTACTAGGCCAACTTAAGTCCATAGGATTTCCATATCTAATACAATTACTAGAGATCATTAGAAATCTTTTGACCTATTAGCTTTGCAATCTTCAATTGCTGATTTTAGATCCTTGTTTTGCTGTTGCTAATTTGATCCTTGCTTGATCTGTTATGTCACTTTGTGTGATTTTGATACTCTGTTCTTCAATAATTGGATTTTGCACTACTTCTTTGTTCTCCACTAAGTCATTTACCCTTCTGTACTTTGCTATATTTCACCCATACACTTCTTTTGTGCATCCTCTCTCTTACATAATAGGGCTTTGTCCTCCTTTTAATTTTTTTGAAGACTTAGGGTTAGGTATGAGTCTATGATCAATATTAAATCTTCATTTCCCACTCATTACTTGCACTTTTCCTATTGGTTTCATGCCTTCTCCATTTTTATTATTGGTTACATGCTGATTGCATTGGTAATGTGAAAGATTTATTCTTCTCTTTGAGATCCTTCAAGATTTGTTCCATGTCAGCTCTAAAAATGGTTTAAATTTATTTTTTTGAAGGCATAAATTCATATGCTAATTTCTATGTTACTCGGCGCTTACTATTTTTTGATGCTCAACACATATAGAAAAATTGGCTCACTTAGTTCCTATATCAATTCTATTTCACTAGGCATCTATAGTGACTTGGAACCTATACTTTGCTTGACACTCAAAATTTACTCAACACCTAAAGTTCACTTGGCACCTAAAGTTCACTTGGCACCTATTGAATTCTTTGGCTCGATATACACTATAGCTTGACTTCTATATTATACTCAGCATTAATTGAAGAATTGGTTAAGTGTGTTGACACTCGAATGTCAAAACCATTCTACGACTAACAACATGATTATTTCCCAATTCCAAATCCATGAATGATGAAGGTTCATTACCATACAATGCATTGAAGGGTGGCATTTCTATTGACATGTGATTGGTAGTGTTGTAACAATGCTCACTTAGATGCAACTAATGCACCCATGCCTTTTGCTACACTGAAACATAATTCCTTAGATAGCCCTCCAACCATTTGTTCACAATCTTTGTCTATCCATCTGACTGTAGATGGTAGCTTGTACTTGGTGATAACTCTATTCCTACTAGCCTAAATAACTCCATCTAAAAAATAGTAAGGAAATAATTATCTCTGTCACTTACTATATTTTTTGGGAGACCCTATAAATGGAAAACCTCATGGAAGAACAACTTGACCACTTGTGATGCTTGGTACTCGGTGGAAGTGGAAACGAAATGGGCATATTTGGTCAAATGATCAACCATGACAAAAATGCAATCCTTCCCCTAAACTTTGGGTAGCCCAATGATAAAATCCATTGAAATACTTTCCCACTTTTGATCAGGGATTGGCAATGGTTGGAGAAGCCTTGTAGATAGGGTGTGCTCAGATTTGTTTTATTGAAAGGTAGAGCATTCTTGTACATACTGTAAGATGTCATTCTTGAGGCCCTTCCATGCAAAACATTCTTGGATCTACCTATAGGTTTTTAGGTATCCTTGGGTGTCTAGCCAATGGTAGATTATACATCCCCTTTAGAATTCTTTTCTTCATTTTGGACTTAGGTACTAGATAAATCCTACCCTTGTAGTAGATAATATTATCTACCACCTTATACCTATCATCTTGTACTTGACCATCCATCAAATGGCAAGCAAATATTTTCTTGGAGTATTCAACCAATAGGCGTTCCTTCTAATCTACTAAAATTTCAAACAAGGAGCATATTGTAGGCCTTCTTGATAGAGCATCAACCACTACATTAATTTTTCCCTTCACATACTCAATATCAAAGTTAAAAGCTTGGATTTTTCTCACCCATTTCTATTGTCATTCATTTAAATCTTTTTGTTCCAAAAAATATCTTAGGCTATTATGATCTATTTGCACCACATTTTTTACTCCAACAAGATACTGTCAAAACTTTATTAGTGCATGCATGATTTTGAGCATCTCTTTATCATAGATGAAGTATAGTCATTTTTCTTCTAAGATTTTTTGACTCTTGAATGCAACAAGGCGATGATTTTGCATCAATACTACCCCAATACCTTCTTGTGAAGTGTCACACTCCAAGATGAAGGGCAGATTGAAATCGGGTAGTGCCAGCATCGGGCATGAACTCATGACTTCCTTCAACTTGTCAAAAGTGTTTTGTGCCTTCATATCAAACTGAGAATATCCTTTTTTGTTAGGTCTATTAGTGGTGCACTAAGTTGTGAGAACCCCTTCATGAACCTTCTATAATAACTACACAATCTAAGGAATCCACATAGACATGAGAGAGTCTAGGGAGGTGGCCAATCCAAGATGGCTTGAATCTTTTCCTAGTGTACCTGAACCCCTTGAGCATTGATTATATGCCCTAGATGCAATATTTGTGTCATTCCAAACTCACATTTAGACCTCTTGGAAAATAGTGATTGTGACTACATAATTATGAGTACTTCATCCAAATGCCTCAAATGTTCCTCCGATGTCTTACTATAAATAAGTATGTCATAAAAAAATACCAATAGCTACTTTCACATTTTCTTGTTGAAGATGTGGTTCATGCATAATTGGAAAGTAGTTGGAACATTGGTTAGATCCAATAGCATAACTAGGTACTCATAATGTTCATAGTAGAAATGGAAGGTGGTCTTCTCCACATCCCTATCCCTCATGTAGATCTGGTAGTTCATCAATCCTAGGAATGGGTTACCTATTTTAACAACTTTCTTGTTCAGTGCATGATAGTGTAACAACCAATTTTCCTGGGTCTTAATTAACAACTAACATGCTCAAAGAAGTACATTTATTACTTCATTTTCATTAAAAGTTAGTTAAATTATTTTCATTCACATGAAAGAGATTGATAGTTAAAACTAGTTAAACATAATTTCTTAACTAAGAACTTAAAACACCATCAAGGAATTTACTATAGAAATTAAAATCGACATACTATGGAATTTGAACCAAGTAATCATTGTAGGATTCTTTTGCAATCACCTAGATTAGTCTAGAAATGCCACTATAACAAAATCATATAAAGAATATCATTCAATGCCACTATATCAAAAATAAATGATGATTACTATTAATTAACACTATATAAAATTAGGGCATCACAAACCGCTACATCAATTAGGACATCGATTACCATTGGATCATTTAGGGCTTTAGATACCATTGTATTACTTAGGACTTCAATTACCACTAGATCATCTAGGGCATCCGATACCACTGTATCAATTAGGGCATCCAATATCTTTGATTCAATTAGGGCTTCAGATACCACTATTTCAATTAGAGCTTTAGATACCACTGTATCATTCATTTCCTTCTGATTGCTTAATTGTAGCAATAACTCAAGATTAGAAGATATGCTCATATTTATTATAAATGAAAGATTGGTATAATGATCCATTAGATAAATCTTTTTCACTTGTAACTAAATGTAAAGTAATCATACTAGTAATAAAACTCAGTTAATCTTATCTTAGTCTTGCTTTTAGATCATAAAAGTAAAAATACCTATTTTTAGTAACCAATTAAATGCATAGCTTATCTGTGTCTATTGTATGTCTTACAAATTAGGGAGAGGTGAAAAATTGTCAGGGGCTTAACCACCTAACCTTGGACCTCAACTTTATCCCCACACAATCCCTAACAAGAAAGGCCCTCCCTACCTAGAATTAGACTTGGAACATCTATCATCTACCAAGCAATCCTAGTATCTGCACTACTCAACTTGATAGAAGGAATTACAATGACCATGCATGAGCTATTAAATGAAATTATTCTATATCCAACTTTTATTTTCTAATTCATTATATACTCCATCTCACCTCTTCACTTTTTTCCATGGCTATATAGTTGGTGAATCCTAGGTGCTTGGATCTTAGAGCAATCAACTCTGTCTATTGGTTTCCAACAAATTCATGAATAACATATATGTTCTAGCTTATCAAAATTTATGATTTTAAAATGATATTATTAAGGATTGAAGAATTTATTGTTTAAATAATTACCTTAATCATATCTAATTTCTCTTCTGCATTCTTGCAGATTCATTCCACCTCTTCACCGTTCTATGGCTTCTAAGCCCAGGTGAATCCTAAGTGTCTAAAAGATTATGATCATCCTATTATACACCTCTTCACCATTCCATGGCTTCTTTGTTAGAAAACTTCTTGGTGTTCATAAGATTATGAGAATTATGATTTTATTGATACACCTCTTCACCATTTCATGGCTTCTTGCTAATGAATTCTTCAGGGTTCTAAATCCATGAGTATTCTGTTCATTATTTTGAAGATTATGATAGCATTTTTATTGCTACTAATTTCAATATTCATTATAGCTACAATTCAATTTCATAAAGATGTTACAAATTTATAGAGATAAAACCAAAAGATCTCAATGATTCAAAGAAATTCCATAAGGCCATCAGTAGGGTATAAGTATACTGGTTGCATTTAGTTTGCCACCTAATGAAGGTAGAATTATGATATTCAATTACATGAAATGTTTCATTCATAGTCCTATTAATATATGAGTGGTTGTAGTCAAACCTTTACTCCAGTAAGGAAAGCATAAATCGATTACATATGTTTACAGTTCATACACCTAGCATTGTAAAAGCTGACTATAGTCAGTCTTATATTCATGAAAGAAGGAATAAATTGGGAATGCAAAGAAAATAAATCATGACCTATGTTTGGCTTGATGTCATTTGGGATGTGGCTCCTGTCATCCTTGGTCGGTGCCCCTATAGGGCAATTCTTTTCGGCACTAGCTTGGTCTCTTGATAGAATAAGGAATGAATTTGTGTATTAATGACTGAGCAAATAGAACCTAAAAAGATCAAATGAAAATGAGTTTCATATATTAGAAAGATTAATATGGATTAGAGGAGAAATGTATCAAACAAGGAGGGAATGATGTTTGCCTTGATCAATCCATGAATTCTTTAAAGGCTTGTCGAGACTCCTTGGCTTCTATCAGTTTCCAAGATGTCTATTCAATTTTTTAAAACATAAATTCGATTGGAAAAAAAGAAGTAAAAGAAAATTAAAAGGTTGGAAAGATTATGAGACAATTCAAATTGCCAAATATTAAATCAATTTATCATGCCAAGTGTTAATTGGTTAAAAGCAATAATATTAAAATGGAAAGAATAGAGTTGGAAGATTATAATTCAAATATTATAGTTCAAATGTTCTTATATTTTGAATATTATTATAATCTTATATGTACATGTAAACATCACTTTATTAAATTATTAAATTACAATGGTGCCAAATTATTTTTATATTTATATGCACATATATAAATATTTAGTAAAATAATATGATGAAAGATCAAAAATCCTTTGAGATATGTTTTATATTTTGAGTCAATTATTTTATGTTTCTTAATTTATTTCTTTAAATAGCTCATGTGGATCACACTGATTTATTCCTATTTCAAGTCACTAGGTTCTCAACCCATCTGCTTAGTGATGGTGATGCTTCATGCCTAATTCTTTTCTAACAATGCTTCCACCCCTTCGACATATTTTCTACAAGGAAATTATTTGTAGTTAAATTATATTATCATAATATATTATTTAATCATAAATAATCATAACGGTTAACCATCTTCTGAATTCTATGAATTCATTATAAATGATCAACTAGCTTGTTATCTTCACTTGAAATTATAATGACTAACCATCTTACCATTTCACTAGATTATAAAAAATTAAACTACCAGCTGACTTCATGTGAACCTCAACAACTATATTTTAAATTAGGTCAAAAATTGGGATGTAACAAATAGTCCACACACATTAAAAGGGTTCCATCCTTCTTCTTAACCAAAAATACAAATGATGCAAAGGGATTGGAACTAGGCATAATCCATCCTTTCTCTAAGACTTCTTGAATCATCTTTTCTATCTCATCCTTTAACCTTTTAGGATGGTCATAGGGTATAGTAATGATAGTTTTGGCTCCTTCCTCCAACTCAATGGTGTGCTCAAATCCTCTATATGGAGGGATGCCCAAAGGGATGTTGACAAGGATTGTACTATGCTTATCCAACATTGTGTGAAACTCATAATCTTGGTAGCCAGTCTATTGTCCTTTCATCAGTTATGTCGATATCAAACATTTTGCTACTTAAATAATGTCATCATGTTGAAGAATGGATTCCATACATTGTGCTAAGATTTCATTTGACCCTCTATTTGACATTCCCCTGAGGACAACCTTCTTTCCATCCACTTCAAATGAAAACTCCATTCATTTGATGCTTTGTGTGTTCTCATCCAAAGTTTCCATCCATTTGATGCTTTGTGTGTTCTCATCCAAAGTTTCCATCCATTGGATGCCAAGAATGACTTCCATGTCATCTAGATCTACTACAAAGAAATATGTTGTCACTGTATGGTTTCCCATGGTAATGATAAGTTGTAGGACCAAATGGGTACATGATAGGAGGTTTCCTCCTACTACCTTGACTTGGAATCCTGCATGTGTCTCTGTAGTTAAACCTCTTCATTTCACAAGTGATGAATTAATGAAATTAAGTGTGGCCCCATTGTCAATCATGAATATGACCCATTTTTCTTGGAGAGTTCCTCGTACCCAAAAAATAGTACACCTCGAAGTGCCTAAAAGAGAAATGGTCCCTCCTTAATATACTAGTGTAGAAATCCTCTTTTCATGATTTATGTTACCCTGTTTCACAATTTTTTGATCATCTTCATTTACTTCTAGTTCCTCATCCTCTTCACTATCTAACATCACCTCTATGTAATGTATCTTCCCCTTCCTTAAGCATTGATGTCCTAGTTCCCATGATTCCTTACAATTAAAACATAGCTTCCTCCTCCTCAAATCTTGTCTCATAGCTTCATCTATTGACTACTTATTTAGAGGTGGCTTGTTGTCTTTCTTGTTTAGAGTGATGGGTGGCCTAGCATGTGAATAACTTTTAGAAGAAGAAGTGGATGTTGCCATGTCCTGTGCCTTCTTGATTGTTGCCACAAGTGTGTCATGGTTAAAACCCTTCACCCAACCCTTTAAGGGTTTGGTCAACCCATCCATTAATAAAACAACAAGTATTCTCTCTAAAATATATGTCACTAGTACTGATAGCCTCTGAAATTATGTAATGTAGCTCTCTACTACTCCATTTTTCTTTAGTTGTGCCAACTCCTTGAAGTTGAGCTCTAGATCCTTTCCATCAAAGTAGTCAATAAGTTTCTCTATGAAATTAGCATATGAAGTGATTTGATCATGACCTAGGATGACCATCCCATGGTGCCACCATTGATGGGTGATTCCTTCCAAGTGAAGTGTTACAACTTTATTGTCTCTTCTTTAGGCATGAGGTTGAGCTAGAAGTATGTATCAACCTTTTGAACCCATGCTCATGCTAATGTATATCTAGATCCATGAAAGCACAATAAGTTTATCTTTCCAAATTTTCATCTAATGCCATCATTGTAATTTCCATACCTCCTAGAATACCTCATTTGCAAATCCAACATCAAACTAGTCTTGACAGAATTGATCTTGCATCTCAAGGAAAGTAGGATCTTGTTCCCTAGGTTGTTCCAATTGTTGGGGAAATGTTAGCATCATTGGTCATGTGTGGGATCACTCTATGTGAAGCCTTTCATTGATAGAATTATCACCATGCCCATTGTGTCCTCCATTTCACCTTCCTTGTGCCAAAAGCTAGAGGGTCTCACCAATTTGATCTTGTCCCCTTGCCACGGTCTCATTGAGTTGTCATTTTCCATTTAACAAGGTTTCACTAAGATGTTGTTGTCCCCTTGTCAACTCCCTTAGAAGTTGCATCATCTCAGTGCTTGATTCACCCATTCTTCCTACTGATCAGGATCTTGGTGACATCCAATGTCACCAACAGGTTGGCAAAATCACTAGCTCTAATACCACTATAATGTCCCTTTTCTGGACAAAGAGGTAGTGGATACAAGACCATATGTCAATTTTTTTTTAATATAGAGGGATATATGAATTGTGGCATATGTATGGTGAAGAGGACCCTATTATGGTGGTTGGTAGTGGAAGATCAAAATTGAGATAGGAAGGGAATGGAAATTTATGGAATATGAAATATAGAATATGAAAGTGTACAAAGGATTATAGATGGGGGTAGTATGAATAACAGATGGAGGGAGGATTACAAATGGAGGGGGTAGTACAAAAGATGGAGGGGGAGGTACAAATGGAGGGATGAGTATGGATGGAAGGAGGTAGTATAGTAGATGTTGGGTTAAGTATGGATGGATGGAGGAGTACATATGGAGGGAGGAGTATGGGTGGAGGAGTATGATTGGAAGGAGAGGTGCAAAGGGAGGTGGATGGAGGAGTACACTAGGTATTGAAGAGAAATTGGAAAGAGCATACAAACTCATATGAAAATAATATTAGAACATAACTCTATCAAATAAATGCCAAGCATGAATAGATATTGTGTATTAATATTCTCCAATTAACACTCACAAACAAAGATGGTGCTTTGATTTGTAAAATTCAAGAAAAGTATTATAGTTAATGGAATAGGGTGAGGGTTGAATTCCACCAAAATTGGAAAGCCAAGTAGGGAAGATATTTCACTTTTGAAATGGTGAACAATAGAGAACTCCAATAGGAATTCATAGTACAAAGAAAATAATCCAAATCGCATGCCTAAAACAACTTACAAGAAGGCCTTATTAAGGGATTCAGGGAAACTTCCTGAAGGATTAAAAAATGGCAATATGCCAACAAGTACTAAAAATAAAGAGTAGGCTCAAGAGATTAAAAAAATTGATTCTCAACCACATAACAAAATATTATTATTTAATAATATTAGGGACATTACATGGAGATTGTTCACACAGATTTGAGTGGTCCTGCAAGAACCAGAGGATTCCATGGTGAAAGATACTTTATGTTTTTTGTTGATGATTTCACTAGGATGATGTGGGTAGCATTTCTTAAAGAGAAGTCTAAATCTTTTGAGAAATTTAATATATTCAAGAATAGAGTTGAAAATGAATTTGGCATCATGATTAAATGTTTAAAATCAAATAGAGGAGGAGAGTTCACCTCTAGAGAGTTCAACATGTTTGAGAAGAGAATGGAATCAAAAGACATTTATCTTTACCTAGAACACCTAAATAGAATGGGATTGCTAAAAGAAGGAACAAGTTAGTAGCAGAAGCATTAAGAGAGATGTTATTTGAGAATGATGTCTCAAAGACATTTTGAAGAGAACTAGTTAACACTATAGTATATACTCAAAATAGAGTACAAATTAGTAAAGGTATGAGTAAGACACCTATGAGCTATGGTTTGGTCATTCACCATTAGTCAAATATTTTAGAATATTTAGAAGTAAGTGTTACATAAAGAGAGATGATGATTTTAGTAAGTTTGATCTTAGAAGTAATGAAGGTATGAGAGATGTTCTTTGAGAATGATGTCTCAAAGACATTTTGGAGAGAAGTAGCTAACACTATTGTATATACTCTAAACAAAGTACAAATTAGGAAAGGTATGAGCAAGACACCCTATGAGTTATGGTTTGGTCATTCATCATTGATCAAATATTTTAGAATATTTGGAAGTAAGTGTTACATAAAGAGAGATGACGATATTAGTAATTTTGATCCTAGAATGATGAAGGGAGTGCACAAATGTAAGGATTGATAAAAGTTTGGTAATAAAGAGAAGATGGTAGATTATAATTCTAATGAAGAAGGGGATAATTTAGGATTTTTTAAACAAAATTCTGAAGTTCTTTTTGACACTAACAATGACTTGCAAAATGATGTATCTATTGAGCATAGAGAAGATTAGAGATTTGAACCTAGGGAAGAGATAAGAGTTGAGATGTCAACTCCTACTTCCAATAGAAACATGAAAAGGAATCACCCTCTAGAGAGGATAATTGGGAGCAAGAATAAAGGTGCAATGATAAGGAACAAAGTGAATGAGGAATTATGTCTAATTTCTCAAGTGGAACCTAAGAGCACAAATGAGACATGTAAAGATGATCACTAGATGCAAGCTATTAAAGAAGAACTAGATCAGATTGTGAAGAATGAGACATGGGAATTAGTTCTTAGATCTAAAGACAAGAATGTGATAGGAACCAAATGGGTATTTAGAAATATGATGAATGAGAAAGGAGTTGTTAGAAACAAGGCCACACTTGTTTGTAAAGGTTACTCACAACAAGAAGGCATAGATTATAAAGAAACATATGCACCTATGGAAAGAATGGTATAGTAAGGATGTTTTTGGCTTATGCAACAAGCAAGACTTTCAAGGTTTATCAGATGAATGTCAAGTTAGCTTTTCTAAATGGAGAACTTGAAGAAGTCTACATTGAGAAACTTGATTGATTCCCTCTGATAGAAGATCAAAATTTTGTATGTAGATTAAAGAAAGCACTATATGGTTTGAATCAAACACCTAGAACTTTGTATGAAAGGTTGGACAGGTATTTGCCTAAGCTTGGATTTATCAAAGTTACAATAGATGGTAATTTGTATTTGAGGAAAATTTATGATGGTTTACTTATCATTGTAATATTTTTGGTTGACATAATATTTAGAAGAAATGATAAAGAAAGTGATAAGTTTTCTAAAGAGATGAAAAATGAATTTGAAATGATTATGATAGGAGAAATTAAGTTTTTGCTAGGATTGCAGATTGCATAGAACAAAGATGGGATATTTATCTTACAAACCAAGTATCTAAAAGACTTATTGAAAAGATTTGGTTTAGAAAGTTGAAAACCTATTGCTACACCCATGATAACTAGTCACAAGTTATCTAGTAAAGACGAAGCACCTACAACCAAGAAGAAAAAATTATAGATATATGATTGGAGGATTGTAATAGCTCACTCACACCAGACCAGATATAAAAAATACAGTTGAGATTGTGGCAAGATTCCAAGTTGATCCAAAGAATATCATTATGCATTAATAAAAATGATATTAAAATATTTGAAGGGTACATCTGATTATGAAATTTGGTATGATAGATCAAGTGATTTCACTTTGTGTACATATACTGGTGCCAATGGGGCAAGAAGTATGGATGGAAGAAAGAGCACTAGTGGTGGAGAATTCTTTCTTGGAGGAAGATTGATTTCTTGATTGAGTAAGAAACATGACTATGTATCTTAGAGTGGAACTGAAGTAGAGTATGTTGTAGCAACAAATAACTATAATCAAGTTATGTGGATGAAATAAATGTTTAAGGGTATTGGGATTGAGTTTACAAATTTTTTTATCATTTACTATGATAACACAAGTATGGTAAGTATGTCTAAGAATCTAGTATTTCATTCTAAGACAAATCACATATCCATAAAATATCATGTTTTGAGAGAGAAGGTGACTAAAAAGGAAATAAAATTGGAGTATGTAAGCACTAAAGATCAAATTGTAGATATCTTTATGAAGCCTTTTCCTAAAGATACTTTTGAGTACCTAAGAGGTATGCTATGGGTTATGCCCCTACCTAATTTAGAGTAGATGATGCAAGGAGTGCATAATTCTAGTGGTACATAGCACTATGGTTAGATTGGAATGAATGTTGATTCTTTTTGTATGGGGGAGTATCTGGTATGTATGAGTTATTGAGGACCCTTGGCATTTTCATATTTTGTATTAAATAGTGTCTTTGGACACTTGAGCTGATTGAAAGAGTTGGAATAAGTATAATTGTGTACTTTTATTGATACCTTTGATATTGATGTCAACGGGGGAGAAGAATGTGTACATGAAAAACATCTCCTAGTCAAATGAGGAGAGAAAATGTGAGAGAACCACCTATTGAGTTGTCAATGGGGGAGTGTTATTTCTTTAGGGAGATTTAGAAATATTCTTGTAAGTGTGTAGAAGAATGTGTAAGTGCACAAAAGAATATATAAGTGCATAGAAGAATATGTAAGTGCATAGAAGGATATCTATATGGAAAGATATGTAGCCAAAAAAGTGTTGGAAATTTTTTACCATAAAAAAACTCATGACAATAGCTAGAAGATTTTAGATTGATGAAGAGGATTTGAGAAGATAACAATAGCAACAATAGTAGAGTACAATTTGGTATTCTTGGAATCATCAATGCCAAAGGGGGAGATTGTTAGCATGAATGCTAATGATACTACATTGGATGAGTATCCTAAGCATTGTAGAGTATTGATATGTTGCATTCATGATTGCATTTTTCTTTGATGTCAACATATAATTTTTTTTGTAAAGACTAGAATAATATAAGTCAATAATATTATGATGTGTAGTGGAGGACATTTTCTTGAGGTTGTCCTAATGATGTGGTTAGGAGTACTAAGTCTAAGTCAATGGTGTATGGAAGTTACCTTAATTTAATGGAAGTAGTGGAGAAATAGAGTATTAGAAAACAAAGTCTTGATGATCTATCACTATCTTTCATCTGAGATGTAATGAAGAGATGTGCAGTGGCAAAGTGATAGAAGATAGTTGTATGATGATGCCAGTGTGTGCACAAGATGTGGTTTCACACATGTGAAGTTTTGTATAGACTGTGAGCTGTCAATGTTGTTGTAATTGTGAATTAATTAATTATATTATTTGAATTAATTGGGAAATCCTCAAGGTCAACTTAAGGAATTATTATGAAGATACAATATAAAGGAAAGTTATTTTCCTTATTTGTAATGGATCTAAAAAAAGAATATCAAGTGGAATATGAAGTATTAGTGCATAGTGTGAGAAGGAGTCTAATGCTAGTTGAATGTGTGTAAGCTATCGAAGGGATCATTGGATGCATAGTATGAGATCTGGTTACAAGATCTAAAGGAGAAAAAGTTTGGTTGATAGCATAGAGACAGAGGAAGTACATTTTAGTTCTATCATTCTATAAGGAATAATACAAAGATCATTTGGATAGTGGGTTATTTGATCTTAACCTTGAAGCTATTTGGGTAGTAGGTTCAACTATATTCTACAACTCCTAACAAGGTTGGCACAACTACTAATAAGGTTAGAATCTCCTAACAAGGATTCAAAGTCTCTTAATAGGGTCTATCCTCTAGAAAGGAATATTTATATCAGTACATCATCTTGTGGGTACCATCCCCACTGGGGTTATCCCTCTGATCAAGGCTTTCCCTAGTTAACATACCTGGTGTTAATTGTGTATGAGTATCTTGTTGTGGTTTAAATTAACATTACTCACATGGTTAAGATTGTTTAAAGTTAATGATTTCTATAATAGTTATATAACTGATTCCCTTCCCTAGTTATATTAATGGACTATATATTCTAATAGACTTGTGTGCTTGTCCAAACTTTATGTGTGGTTTTTCTAGACTAGATAAAACTTTTTTTGGTGCACTAAAATGAATTTCTATACTTCTTGGTGTCTATAAATTGTTTAGAACCCTAGGAGTTGCAAGGACATATCTTTTTTACCTTGCCATTCATGGATCTTGGGTGCAAGAGAAATTGATGCAAGTTCTATATAGAGGCATGCCTTAGACCCAAGACTCACCACTTAATGAGCCCTAGGGGATGACATCAAAGCATAATAGGCCAAAGCCAGGTCAACATTTTAGCTACTACAACAAACTTTACATAGTTAATGTCATGTCAATGGTATTTTTGCATGATATATCTCCTCCAGTACCATTGTGGTGCATCACACTTGGATTCTCAGGGCTGGGAGAACTTCTAAGGAAGTTTATCATTTAGTTGCCAAATAAAATGCCCACACTAAATACCTTGTTTTAGAGGCCAAATAAATTTCTATCCACTGGCTCAGAGGATCACCCATGCTTGTGAAGAAATCCCACATACTTAGGTCCTTAGTAGAGGTAACAATCCCTTGGGATTTAGATCTTGGTGTAGGACCAAAAAAACAAGCTAATGTCTAACAAACTATGAGAAAATCACAAACTTAATAAATGTACACCAACACCCTTTAGTCTACCATGAAATCCAAATAAATAAAAGGAATAAATGCAAGGTTAAAAACCACCTCTTTCATTTGTAGCTCCCATGTCCTTCTTTCTTCTCCATATGATGTAGCTCCAAATTGCCTATAGTGCACACAATGTTGAAGCAAAAGTATATGATAGGGATAATGCTATGAGAATACTAGAAGATGTGATTTTAGTGTGAGAGATGGAGTGACAATACAAAGAAGCTAAGGACTTAAGAATTAGGACCAGAAATGAAAGGAAGAATGCTCATTTTATAATCAACATGGAGGATGAGAGCATTCGAATTTTCACCTTGGATATGTGACATGGCAAGAGATTCCTTGGAGAATCCATGATGCATATGACACAAGATGCCAAATGTAGGATTGTATGACACTTGGAAGTCAAAATTGGCTAAAGATGGAAGAGAATTATGATGCGCCATATGACACCTCAAACCCACTTAAAGCCAAGAATCTATGACAATGAAGGCCAAATATGGATGTGTGTAAGAGAATAAGAATATTGGATTATGACATATCTTAGCCAAGTGTTAAAGGAGAATACATGAGGTGTCACACCCATGTGTCATGATGATGTCAATATTTTGTGGAATATTTGAATTAAAAATCCTTTATTCTACAAAATAGAAATGAGTGAAAAATAGAATTAATAGTGGAAATATGACTTAGGAAATTGAGAATTTCCATGGTTTGTGAATGATGAACCAATTAATTAATAAAATATAAATTAATTGAGGATGTTAATCAAGAAGAATAATTAGTGAAATGATACAGGATTAAATTATGGTTTATTTAATCCTATAGAGAGAGTTAGTAGATGATTGGCCAATTTGATTAAATAAGTGCAATAAAATACTTTGATGAAATGTGCTAACAATGGAGAATGACTAGGATGATGATGGATAGACCAAAGCTATGGTCAAATTGATTAGTTGATTGAAATTGATAACATGCCAAGGACTCATGATATGAATTAAATATACGTAACATTTAACTGACATTGTAAATGCTACAAGATTGAGATTGGTTGATAGGGTTGATCATAATAACATCAACGAACACTGCCAATGTTATTAAATGGTAAAAAATGCTATGATCTGACACTAAGAGACTTGAAAATGTAAAATATTAGATGATGTAAATGATATTTTGACCTAGTACTGAGAGCCAGACAGTACTAAGGTTAAATTGATAAGATTTGATAGATTGATAGGTTTCCAAGGCACTAAAAGCCACAACAATGCCTAGGATTGGATAGATGATGATTGATTTGAGATGTTTGACATGTTCCAAGTTGATTAGGACTAATTTTAGGTAATTCTAAGTTGATTTGGGGTAATTCCAAGTTGATTTGATATTATTCTCAGTTGGTTTGATATGATTGCAAGTTGATTTGATATGATATCTGATGATGTTGAAATGGTTCCAAAATAATGTGCAATTAATGTGAAAGAGGATATGAATGATTATAGACACTATTGAGATATAATCAAGTTGGCCAAAAGATCACAATTAGTGGAATGAGAAAATGGGATCAATAGGTATGAAAAGTGATGTTGATATAGGGGCCCGAGAGTATTTTCAAGGGTTAACACTCAAGAAAGTGACCAAATAACTAAAATTAAAGCTCAATTTGTTCACAACAAAGATATAAATCCAAGCAACTTATGGTTTGTAAATTAGAGTTGAAACACAAAAGTTATGTCCTCTAGAGTGCAACATAGGGGTTACGGGAGCAATTTTGGGAATCTTACTACCCCAAGTGCACCCAAAATGCACCCAAATGCACCTAGTGTGCACTTGGTAAGCCCAATTGCACTATGAAAGTACCAAGTGTGCCTATGGTGCACTTGGGAAGCCCAAGTGTGCTTTGAAAGTGGAGATATTGCCCTAGAAGGCTCCAGGGGCTAGAAGCAGCCCGACTAGACTCAAAATGACCTAAAACTTTGTGTGAGTGTCCAAAATGGTGAAATAGGTTAGAACATGAGTGAAATTAGTCAAACATGGTCACATTTGGTCAATATTGGTCAAAAAAAGGTCAGAGTGAGGCTAGAATAGGTGGAAAGCCCTAGAAGGTTGATAGATAGTGTAAGATGATGCAAGAATGCAAGATGAAGATGATTTGGTGTATTATAACACATGATCATGGTGGTGAATGAACATATGAATGAAAGAAGACCAAAGAGATGAGATGAGGACTAGTTAGAATGAGGTGAAGACTTTTTCTTTCAAAAAGTGTGCTATATGTCAAATGGAGCTTCATTTTGATGAAATTGTAGACACGAACCATTTTTGAGTGTCTACTTTTTTCCCTTCTTTGATACAATGTGATTTAGAGCATTGTGTCAAAGAACACTAATGAGAAGGCCATAACAACATACCCCAGTAGGAATGATATATATGGGTGCCCCCTTGAGAAATTGATTGAGATATGCATATGGTAGGTCAATTTGTCATCAATGAGATGACAAAGCCATAGCAACTGATGGATCACAAATTAGAGCTAAAATGTGAAAGTTATGAGGTCCAGAGTGTAGAATGGGGGTTGATTGAGAGAAATGAGGCCACCATAGATAGTAGAGGGATCATCCTTGAGGCCAGACAGAGGCCATGAGGCTAGGGATAATACAGATATAGATATGCTCATGGATATGTGACCAAGGTAGTGGATGAAGAAGACACAGAAGATGGAGGAGATGAGATGTGGAATTGTTAGTATGATGAGAAGGCTTTTTATTTTGTAAAGTGCACTATATGTCAAATGGAGCTTTATTTTGATATGACAAATGGAATGCAATACATCATGGCATAAAGTTCTAGAGCGCAAAATGCAAACCTTTTGTGTAAACAAGCACAATGCAGACAAAAAATGACCTTGTCCTTCCTAAGGCATATATACATGCCCCAAACTCTCAAAGGTACATTTTAATAGATAGAAAATAAAAGATGATCATAAACCATCCTAACTACTCTCATAGATCAATTTATATCATCGAGTGGCATAGGAACATGATCAAAGAAAACAAAGAAAAAATAAATCACTAAGTAAACAACATGAGCCAATAGCTATTCTTGCCCATTATTACTTGCCTTTTAGTGTTTTAGGTCTTCAAATAGTGTTTGACAGGTTGATCATGTGATAGTTCTGGTTGTTCATTTAGTTGATAGGTTCATAGTGACATGTTGGATCGATTGTCGATTCACGTTGCTTAGATAGGTGTGATTTTCATAAAAGTATAGTGCTTTGAGTTTCAATCTACAAAAGTGTGAGTGTTTATGCAAAAGGGATGGTTATGTACAAGGTTTATTACAAATTTTTGATGGGTTTTGTGATTTTTAGGGTTTTTGGGGATATTTGATGTTTTTGTGTGACTGGTTTCTTTAGGACATTTTACAATTTTTAGTGTTTACTTTAGGACATTTTATGATTTTTAGTGATTTTTTTAGGACATTTTATGAGTTTTAGTGCTTTTTAAGGATATTTTATGATTTTTATGGATTTTTTCAAGATCATATTTGAATTTTAATAATTTTTTTAGGACATTTTATGATTTTTAGTGCCTATTTTAGGACAAGTTACAATTTTTAGTGAATTTGTTCAGGACATTTTATGATTTTTACGATTTTTTCAGGATTGTAAAAGCATATACAAGTGTTAGCTTCAATCTGTTATGCGATAGATCCAATGGATAAAAAGTGCTTAGGGATATGTATCCAGTTTAAATTCAAACTCATGTACTATGTAGGTAATATGCCCCCAAAAAAGATGCAAACTATGTACAAAGGCCTATGACAGAGTATGCATAGACTGGTGATACGTTAGGTAAGATAACAATAGGTATTAACCAATTCGTGGGCCATGACAAGGGACCAAGGATGTCTTGCAAGATGAAGGATATGATCAAGGAATAGTAAAAGGGGAGAAAGCCAAATGGAATATCGATATATGGAGGAGTAACAACTGATTACACATGGCACCTGTTTGCCAAGTTTTCACAATGGTACTTACCTAAAGTGCCTATTTGCCAGGTTTTCACTTTTGGATATAATTATTTTTATTATTTTTCACCAAGAGACCTATTCTTGTTATTTTTCTCACTTTTTTCTTTGCAACTAGAAGGTGGACTTGGCTCCCCAAAATATGCCAATCTATTCATTTTAGGATAAATTACTTTGTTATGATCAACAATACCCTTATAGATTTCAAAGTCTATTGCAAGAGTGTCATCATTGTCGAATCAATCAAAAATTGATGGCCCACATTGGTCCCAATCCAACAGTTCAGGGTAACTTGAGGGGATTTCATCATTAGTGTTGAATGGACTTTGGTTGAAGGTAGATATATGGGTATTCGATTTAGTGGTATCACTGGGATTATGCTCAAAAATTGGAGGACTATTGGTTTTAGGTGGAGTATCCTCAGATGCCTTTTCATCATTCAAAATATCCATTGTCTTACACATAGGTACTGTAGTACTAGGAGGACTCATTCATAATGGTTTAAATCCAAGCCCCAAACTAGAAGGTCATCCTTTTGTAGTGATAAGTTCAATTATTCCTTATTTCTGGTATCCAAGACCACTATAGCCATCATAGCCTTGTTTCTACATGATAGTAAACCCAAGTCCATACTTGCTAGGAGATACCAATGTGGGTTTTTGTTCTTTTTCTTTCTCAATACACACAAATGTATTCTCATTGATAGAAGTGGAATTTTGTGTATTGATCTTAGAGTGTTTGTCCTGCAATAGTTGTGATTTACCATGAGATTGGGGAGAAATTGGTGACTCCCAAATATGGGATACTTGAGACATAAAGTATTCTCCACACCTTCAATCTTCATCTTTTCCTTGGCCTTACTGAGGAGTATATCAACATCCACATATTTGGAGGAATTTGTGGGTTGTGCTTCATTGTTTGTTGGGACTTGATATGTAGTAGCATCTCTCAGATTAGCACAAAACTGGAAGGGATCTGGATTGCCATGGATGGTAACCTCCACATTTTTGTAGGAAAATTTTAGACATTGATGATATGTAGATGGCACTACTTTCATAGTGTGGATCCAAAGGTGTCCTAATATCATGTTGTAGTTCATTTCAATATCTAGGACCTAGAATAAAGTATTTTGAGTAGCTTGACCAACTCTGATAGGTAAGATGAAAACCCTCATAGAGAAGCATTCACCATCATCATAGGCTTTTATTGTGATTCTTTGAGAGGGATCCACATCATCTTCAGAATAACCCAAACCCTTCACAACTTTAAGTGTACAGATATTCAGCCCTACTCCTCCATCATCTATCTTTAGGAATATCCCTAGGGGAAAAGGTGATATATTGTGATGCAGATAGGTTCCCCACCATGGTTTAGAATTGGGAAACATTAATGTTATCTAAGATTACTGACTCTTTAAGGGCTTCATTTAATATCTTTTGATGTTGGGTAGATGAACGCAGTAGGTCCAAGATAGATATTTGCATAGGGGTCTTGCCAAGCTATTCAACAAGGCTATAACTAGATGAAGTAGCAGCAGTAAGCCAACTAGGGGGTGCCAGTCTAGTAGAAGCAAAAGGTCTAGATGGAGCTCTAGGTAGGGTGATCTTGGTGTGGCATGTAGTGATAGCACAACAAGGGTCTTCAACCTTTAAAGTGAATGTGGATATGTGGGAATCTAACTCATTGAAATAGTTGATGGTGTAGTTATATCCAGTGCACGTATAATTCAAATTACCTTGTGAGTTTGAGTTTGAACTAGAGGGTTTCTCTTTTTCATGATTACCCAAAGGATCTTTGAAGATAGTGTGATCATAGTTGGATGCTAGCAGTGATGGATCAACTATGATTACACCATCATCAATAAGATCTTGTATTGCATGCTTTAGTTGGAAACATGATTAGGTTTTATGTCCTTTGGTGTAGTGGTAGTCACATAAATTTTTGTCATCCCACCAAGACACTTTAGTTAATGGCTTATCTTTGATAGGGGGTAACTACAAGAATTTATTACCGAGTAATTGTTGAAGTGTAGTCTCAAGAGGTATCCCTAATTGTGTGAATTCTCTATCTTTGGTTCTAAGATGTCTTCGAGGTCCATCCTACGTGGAAGTCTTAGTTATCTATTGTGGAGAAAATTTTTTATTGGGAGTTTGTGAATTTGTAGGGTTTTCACCTTTTAAAGTCAATTGAGGTTATGCCATGCTAATCATACATGCATCCACAATGCCATCATTGGTCACATTCTTGTTTTTGGAGAAAATTTTTGCCTTGTCATTAGATGAATTGGTGCTTGTGTTTTCCTTGTTTGTCTTGAGGATTCGCTTACGAATAAGAGCATCTTCAATGCTAGCCCCTTTCTTCATCAGTTTAGAATGGTGCTTGGACTTTTGATTTTGAGTTCATACATTAAGTCAGGGACTAAGTTTTCAATACATAGGTTGACTTGTTGTTCTTCAAGAATGTCTGGTGAGCATTGACTAACTAGGCTTCTCCAACATAGTAAGAATGTGATAAATGGTTCTCCCATATTTTGTTTAGTTGAGCACAAATCAAAGAATGTCACCTCATTTGTAATGTTAAGGCCCCATTTGTTTGCTGGAATTAACCTGGAATAGGGAAACGAGAATAGGAAAATTGGAATAAATCTATTCCAATTTTGGCCCAAAATGAGAATAAATCAAATTCCAAAAAAAATTAGAATTCTATTTATTCTCATTTTGGGCCAAAATTGGAATAGATTTATTCCAATTTTCCTATTCCCGTTTCCCTATTCCAGGTTAATTCTAGCAAACAAACAGGGCCTAAAGGCAAAGTGGGAGATAAACTTGTCTGTGAGTTCTGACCAAGATTTGATAGTACCAAGAAGCTTAGAATACCATTCAAGTACATGCCCACCTAGAGAACGAGGGAACAATCTCATGATGTAAGTAGGTGTTGTGGTATCCAAAACACATGCCCCATTCCTCACTAGGAATGGGGACCCCCTACTTTCTTCCGACTCCCGGACTCATAGTCTGGGAATCGAAAGAAGGAGAAAGTTTCGATTAAATCAGTTAGAGGAGAAAAATAAAAAAAAATCAAAAAATTGAAAATCACAAAAAAACAAAAAAATTGAAAACAATAATAATAATTAAAAAAAAAAAAATTTGTGCACATGCACATATCGAGGTGCGCGCGCTTTGCAAAAACAAGGAAGGAAGGGGGGTTATAAAACCCCCTCCTTCCCCCTTTTTATTTTTATTTCTTCACTTCATTTTTTTGGTAGAGCTGAGAGAGGAAGGTACAAAACCTCCCCCCCTCCATTTCCATGATCTCGTGCTTGAGCGCGCGTACAGGAGAAAAAGTGTGTGATGCACTCCACGTGCCCTTTTGGATGCGTAGCGACATGGCTACTATGCGTGCCTATAGGGCCACGCATGGCCGCTGCTCTGAGCGCCCTTTTGGATGCGCAATGATACGACTGTTGCACACAGGTATGGGGCCACGCGAGGTCGCTACATGCACCTACAAGGCCGTGCATAGCTGCTACTCTCCATGCCCTTCAGGAAATGCAGAGGCACAGCCATTGTGCGCACCTTCTGGGCCACGCGTGCGCTGTCGCTCTGCGTGCCCTTTTGGATGCACAATGATGCGACCGCTATGCGCGCCTAAAGGGCCCTTAAGGATGTGTGGTGGTGCAACCTTTGCGCACACCTTCTGGGCTGCACACACACTGCCACTCCATGCGCCCTTTAGGACGTGCACACCTTCTAGGCCGTACGCGTGCCGCTCCGCCATGACGCCCTTCAAGATGCATGCGCATGGATTCTACCGCACCCTTCTTGGTGTACACGCGACCTTCGCCACACCCTTCTTGGCGTGCGCACGGCACTGCTGCCGCCCTCCTCTCGGATACGCACACACAGCTGCCGCCCCAAATCTCACTTTTTTTTAAATTTTAATTTTAATTTTTATATATGATCTCAAAAAAAAAAAAAACAAGAAGTAAAATAAATTCCATAATATCATTTTTTTTGTTTTTTTAATGTTTTATATGTATTTAGTGATTAATCATTCTTTTTCTTTGTGATGTACAAGTAATATAATCAAATGGCGTCCACATTTGGATCAATAGAAAAGCTAGTTGTGTACAAGTTCCAAGGCATAACCTCAAATTCATGATTGCATAATGAACACTCTGAGATCAAAGACACAAAACTTGGACACACGGACTTGGGAGAATTTTTGAGGGTTTGTAACAACCCAACTAAAAGATCTTCTTTGAGATCCGCCTTAATCTGGTCTAGCTTGGTAAATGCAAAATCACATCCTAGGATTGTTCAGTCAGCTAAATTGATTTTGACCTTATCTCGACATTTTTTTTTTGAGGAAAGGGTGGTAAAGAGCGTCACTGGGGAAGTGGTCTTAGATCTACAACTTGATAATATCGAGAGAGTTTTTCACTTACCTAGAGCTGTTCATTTTATTAGACTTTCATATGAAGCAACTGAGAGGTGGCATAAGGATCATCACCAAGAGGCCATGGACATCATATATTCCTCATACTTCATTGAGAAGCCATCTCAGGGAAAGACAATCAACAAAGTAGATATGGCATAAGGCTACATGAAGGATGACATTGGATATTCAATCATTCTTCTGAGAAGAGTTATGGGATTGCCTATAATAGGTCATCTCACTCCATTCATGGTTAACTTCATTGAAACCATCAGACATGCAAAAATGCCACTGGATTGGGCCACCACACTTAGTGAGAACATGTGTGATCAGTTGCGAATAGTAAAGGACAAGAAGAAGTTTTATATGACTTCTTATGTGGTATATCTACTTGCAGCAAGAGCCACTGACTATCCTGGATTGTACAAAAAGGGCAGTATGCAAGACCCTAACGCATGGCCATATATAGTTTATCCTCATCTAGTTAAGAAGAAGCTCTCATCACAAAGAAAAGAGTATAGGATTGTGAATGATGCCTTTATCTTTGCCATCATTTGATTCATCAAAGGCGATTATGGAAAGAGATTATCTGATGAGGCCAAGGCATAGATCACAGCTCTCAATGCATATTTTGTCCAGTTTTGAACATTCACATACATTCGGGTTGGTGGTGCATCTATCCATCCAAAGAAGCTCCCAAGGTACCCAAGTGACAAGTTGGTTCTAATGTAAATTTCTCGGCAGATTGAGTCAGCTTATGAGAGGATCAAGAAACAACGAAGACCTTGTTGGGATTGGCCATTTGTAATAGGAGCATACTAGGTAAAGAGAAAGCAAGATATCCTAACTTTTGAGTGGGAATGGGAGAACTATCCCCTCAAAGAATATAACTCTCCTCGACCATTCTTCGACAATGTTGGTAAAGTGGAAAATCTGGCAGGAAAAGAGTTCTACCACATGGACGCCATTGAAGATAATTGGATGAATGCCACAAATGACTACGATTTCTGTATTAGGGACTATTGTAGAATGACTTTATATTTAGCAGAGAAGGCTCTCCATTTGACCATCCTAGATGAGATAAGGCTACAAGATTCACAGGAGCTACTAGATCCCTTATTCAATATAGATAAGTTTAGCGAGAGGCCCATTCTAAATGCAAAAGTTGATAGGGAGGAAGGAGATGATATTAATCATCAAGAAAGACATGTCATCAGAATGAAAAAGAGTTGGATCAAGAAACCCTTTCCACTTGATCTTGTATATGAGAAATATGTTAGCAAGAAATACTTATCTATTAAAAGAACCAATCATTAACTAACAAAATTACTATAACATATAAGAGAGACCAAAAGAGAAAACCTCAAATGAGAATATGAGCCATGGAATGGCTCTCTCAATGAGATTATTCTCTTGATGTATGGATGAGTCTAATAGATTAGTTTGGTAGGATTATGGGATGTATGCTCAAGCTTCAAACTAGCTTCAATGGAGATTTTTGGATTTTTGGTGTGGATGTATGAGATTGGTATAAAACTTGGTCTTAAAATGGCATTATAACTTTAGCTCAAAAGTTGTGATGAAATGGCTTGGGAAGGGATTCAATTTATAGGCTAAGGGCTTGAGGGATGGAGGGTTAAGATGCAAGGAGAGATGAAAGCTTAAGGAGGGCTAGGATTGCATGAGAGGAGAGCACATGGATTGTGCTTCCTTACAGCCAATCACGGAGTCACACATGTCATAGGGTGAGTGGATGGAGGCAAGGGGATGGATGAATCAAAAAAGGAGGCTCAACGGATAATATCTTCATAAAGACCCTTCATAATGGTTTGTAAGAGCAATGAATGGGCTTGTAAGAGTCTTTATGGCTTTTGTAAGAGCATTCAAAGCTTAGTGGTTGGGATATTTTGGAGGGAGTTGAGATTGTTGACTTTTCTTGGCTTAGGAAAGTCTTAAGCTTACTTAGGGAATGTGACAAGGTTAAGGGGGGGATTAGGAGTGATTTAGGATTAGATTAGGCTTGTTAGAGATTTGCAAGTGGATGGCATTCATGAGGTTGGGTGAGTTAGTGCCTAAGCTTGTTTAGTATGGGTGGATGGGGTGAATTAGGCTAAAAAAGGGGGTTTAGGATAGTTTAGGGGTTATTAGATTTGAGGGCTTTATTTATCAAATACATTTATTTAATAAATGAGGATTTGGGAATTAGATAGAATAATAGGATTAATTGATAAATAATAGGTTATTTGATTTATCAATTAGTACTATAGATGATTAATTAAATTAATCAGCTAGGGGATGGCAAAGGATTAATTAAATAAGAATTTAATTAATGATAACTTTAGAGATAACTAAATAGGATTACCAAAGTGGTGTAATCAAATTTAGGTGTCTACAGATCCGATTCTGGACACAATGATATTCCATGCACATGCTCACCCAGAAAGGGTAAAGGGGAGGAAGGTCACAATTCCTATCTTTGTGCTCCAGTCTCCTATCAAGCTAGAAATAGTCTACTAGCTTGATCACCTAGTGGGATATTACCATCCTTCAGAGAAGAAGAAAGAAAAGAGGAAGAGAGCCTCTCTTCTGAGGATCTAGATAGAGCATGTTGAAGAACACGTCCCTGTGTAGCAACATGAATCTACTTCCCAAGACCCCTGAGGCCTTGCAATTTCTCATATCCAGGTTGATTTTCCATTGCCTCCTATTTTGTCAAGACAACAAGAAGAAGGAGAGATTCCGGAGACATCCATTCATCTGATGCATGAAGAACTCGCTTCTCCTATGGTTCCACAGAAGCAAAGGAGGGTTAACGTTAGAATGAACAAGAGGTAGAGAGTTTGTAAATGATTAGTGCCTAGTCCATCTATTCCTAAAACCATTCCCGAGGAAGAATCAGATGAGGATGAAATAGAGTTAGATGGGGAGGAAGAAAAAGTGCCTTTATAAGGGAGAACTCAATTTGCCAAAGCCACGGAATTGGAAAGAAAGAAGAATGTCACAAATACCCCACCACCCACCCAAGCTGAAATGGTAGAGCTCTCTTCTTTAGAAGATGAAGTACAATGATGGGTGAATGAGTAAAGAGAGCTAGGTGATGATATTCTCTCCATTCTAGATTTTGATTTCATGCCAATGGGTACAGAATTGGTTGGAGATAAGATTAGAGATACTCCTATAGGTTAATCTCAATAGTAACATTGGACACAGATGCCACCTGAGACACAAGGTCCTCATCCAACACCCCCATCTTCACCTCAAGCTATGATGGTAGATAAGGCTTCAGTGACACCTCTACCTCCAAGTTCAAAGGAACATGTTCAGAAAGAATCATAATTACAAGGAGAACTAGAACCAAGGACTACTAATGAGCCACCAAAAGAGGCACAGGTAATGGAATGTATACAATAGACTTCCAAGGAAGTTGAGGATCAAACTACGAGATCTACAAAAACTAAGACTACAGAAGAAGAACCCTCACAATAGGAAACTGCAAGAAAAAGAAACAGAGGGAAGGAGGTAGCTGAACACATCCCAAATATCCTAAGATGGTCCTAGAAGGAAATAATGAGAAGTGCTAAGCATCAATTCCTTGCTTCAGAGGATGATATTTGTGACATTACAGAGATTTTGAACAAGCCTGACTCTCCATTACAGGATGCAACACCATTTGCATTCATTACCACTACTCGGAATCAAGACTTATTTGCACAAGTGGCTTATCCCCCAAAAGGTACAGATGAAGAAGCTATCAACCTTCAAGACTATAAAATAAAGGATATCATGTTAGGGAAACCTACACAAGATACTTCTTGACAGATTATGACTATGGGAGTCAAAGAGGTTCTTAACCATATGGAATGTGATGAGATTGGAATCAGAGCACTTCGAAGGCAAGTTGAGATCTTGAAAGAATATCTAGCTAAAGTTATTGGTCCTCTTGATTCTAAATGCCTCGAGGAGACTTTGACTACCATTCTTAAAGAAGGGGAAGGTGTACGACTCAATCCATTTCTAAGAGCTTGTCAAGATTGGCGAGACAACCTTGAGGATAGGGGTATCACTATAATTACAGGAAGTCTAAAATTATTACATGCTACACAAGAAAATGTTGACAAGATCGTGGCAATTTTGAGGCAGGACTTCAGCATTATGGATGAGGTACGGGTTTGGAGCAAGGATTTGCAAATTCTACAAGCCATAAAAGGACAAAGGTATCACATTCTGATTGATGTATATACAGGCGAAGAGCTAGACATGATGGATGATTGGATAGAAATGATTGCAAAGGGAAATAAAGTGATGGAAACATTGCATGATGAGATACATAGGCTCAAGGACCAAGCTCGAGAGCGAATTTTGGAAGTAGAAAAGTTATATAGTGATGCATGCTTATATATTTTTGAAGATGAAGAATGAGAGAAGCTTTTACCAGTTGAGGTAGTTGTAGAAAACTTCAGAAAGACTTTAGAGGAAGCATCCAGTGATGAAGACATTAGACAAGCCTTCAGGATAGAAGGAGCATTGTTAGAGTTGGATACCAAACTTGGGGATTTTGCAGAAACTCAAATTGAGGTGGACAACTACAGATAGAAGGTCAAAGATAAGTATGAGGCTTTGGATCTTCTTGATGTTGCTAAGATTACTGAGATTATAGAGAAATTCAAGGGCAAATATCCAAACATATCTTTAGGATGAAGATGAACAAAACCTAGATGCTAGAATTTCAATTTTGACACTTAGAAATTTTTTGAGATTTTTGACTCAGTCAAGGTCAGTAGGTCCACAGCTCCGTAGGTTTGTAGGTCCACAGGTCCATAGCTTCGCAGGTCTGCAGCTCCATAGGTCTGTAGCTCCACAGCTCCACAATTCAAAGGTGCACTGACAGTTGACTGCCAGTTTCAAAAATAGCACTTTCCATGCATTGGAAACACATTTTGATGGCAAGTTAACTCTGACACACATCAAGTGAAGGTCCAGCTTCTATTTTTGGTGTCTCCATGCACTTCTACTTTGGCTAATGGCTTCCTCCTACTTTCTCTCTCATGCTTTCATTATTTTTGACATGTAATGGGCTCATGCATCCAATTAATGAATAAAATATGGATGGAGTCCCTCTAAGCACCAGTTAGATTACTAGTTTGTATATATTTAGTTTGTTTTAATGTTTTAAAAGAATTTTATTGCATTAAGATATCTCTCACTTTCAACACAAATTGAGGAGATGATTTCTTATAAATACCCCATTGTAAAATGTAACAAGGGCCGTCGTTATTATGCAATAAAATTATGCTTTTGGTGCTAGCATTCAGAGTGTTGTTGTTCTTGCCTGAATGTGTCATTGTTTTGTGGATTTTATTCATGAGATTGTGATTGAGCCAAAGGTTTATTGCATTGTTTTTGGTTGTGCAATCTTTTAGTTCTGGTGTTTGCTACAGATATATGAATTCCATTGGCATAACAAGCTTGAGAAGAAATCACCCGATTGTGTCTACATAGCTTTTTGTCTTGCATGAGCGCACTTTCCATGGCCTTGTGATTTGATGAAGAGTGAAACATCATTCGATTTGTTATAGATTCTCACCAACAATTGCATCAATGGATTCTAGGAAGTGCTACTCCTATTTTCATTGGTTTCCTACCGATTTCTTAAAAGGTTTAACTTGTAGTGTGTTGTGTTCTGTAGCTTATGTCCATTTAGGAATTTCACTTTCAAGTTATTTGATTTCATGTTATTTGCTTTCAGTTTCATTATTTTCTTTGCTAACCCCCGTGTTAGATTAGGACCTCATACTAGCTGCATTGTTAGAGTTGCATTCATTAAAAAACAAAAAAAAACAAAAATATTGTTCTTTTGGTGTGATATTTTGAGACAGTGAATAGATTTTACTTGATCCCAAGGCAAAAGAGTTTTTGGAACCAGCAAAAGCCTCCTCATGAACATTCACATTTATCTTCTACTAAGCAGATTTTGGTACGTCGTAAGACAAACACTGAACCTTGGAGTGGATCCTTAAAAATATTTTCTTCTCAAGAGAGGAATTACACTATGGATTCCTGCCGTTGACCTTGTGCAAAATGAATGCCCAACAGTAGGCTCATCATTGATTTTGGTACAAGAGGCACAAAATTCTAGAATGTGATTAATGAGGTTTCCTTTTCCTCAATATTTTTTGAATCTTGGAGCCTCAAAGTGTTTCGGGAATGGAGGAATATACAAACTTTTATCGAATGGATTAGGACATAGGTCCCTTTCTGTATATAGAGCCTATTTCTTTTGGACTCCCAATGCCTAAACTTGTTTGAATTATTGCAATAGCTCTTCATTAGGGTTTTTCATGATAGATTTCACTTCAAGTCTTTTGTGCTTATGAGTAGACTATTTGTTATGGCGAGAGCTATGTCTACTTATTTTTGACATTTTTTGTGTCTGACAAGTCTAGTGATGTGTCACTAGTTGGTGAAGGTATGTTAGTACCTCAAAGACAAAAGGGTCCCTATTGTGACACATGTTGGGGTACTTGTTGTGATATTTGATGTGGCACTTGTTGCAGTATTGACTATGATTGATGTACCATGTGTTGTTGTGGCCTTTGTTGGGATACCTTTGTTGGTTGTATGTGAGACCATGTATGTGATTGTTGTTGTAAAGGTATCTATTGAGGTTGTTGTGGCACATGTTATTATTGTAACAAATTTTGTTGGTATGCAATTTTTTGCTCAAGGTGTCTTTGGTATTCCAACTATTGTTTGAGTTGCTCTTGTTGTTTAACAAACATGGCTTGTTGTTGTTGGAATTTTTGTTGATACATTGTATGGAAGTAAATTGGGCTTACATTAGAGTGCATGTTAGGGACATTGGATGCTTGCACCACTTGAGGTTGTTATTTTTGTGGCTGATATTGCTGTCTATATGTTGAATGTGTTTTGGAAACATTAAGTCCTTGGACTATTGTAGGTTGATGTTGTCACAGTAGTTGGTTATGTCCTTGAGAATTGATCACCATGTTGGTATTATTTTTTTGGTACCTTCATGTGTTAGGGGTTTCTCCTTGGGACATCATATTAACTTGAAAATGAGGTGCATTCCTTTGGGAATAGGTGTAATTTCAATAAGACTTTTCCTTTGTGCATCAATAGGGATTGTTATAGTTGACATTTCACGTGGTATACTTGTGCGAGGCTCCATAACATTTGACATCATGACACTTGGTAGAGTTAGGAGCAAAGGTGTACTTTGTTGATTTTCTTCCAAAGGAGGTATGTTTGCAATCCCTAGAGTACAAATCCCTTTAGGAACATCTTGTTGTTGGACCATGTGATTGAGATCAAGTATTAATTTCCTTTTGGGATAATTAGGAAGAGTATTGTTTCCCTTCATTGGTTATGGTTCGTCAAACAAGGGATTAATGTTGATGTGTTCAAATGTACTTTGGAGGATTTTGATGGTTGATTCTTGATGGGACCTTATAGGTGCCATTATTGTGTTTGAAAACTCCAAAGGTTGTTTTCCCTTATATAAGTCCAAATTGATTATGGGTTGTATATTTTCAATTGTTGTGTCAGTTTGATGTTTGGAATTAGGTTCTTCCAAGTTTGGGTTGAATTTGACAATTTCTTGGGTTGCGAAAAATTTGAATTTCTTGCAAATTTTTTTTGTCTTGACATGCCCTAGTCATTTCTTCATCAGTGATGCCATAATTAGTGTCAGAGTCATCACTTAGGTGTACAATACCTTCTTGTATATTTGATGCATTAGGGTTGAAGGACCTCATCTTAGGTTTGATAAATTCAAAGGAATGCATTTGTTCATCCTTGGGTGTGGTTGGTACACTTCCAGCTCCAGGTGGTATTAGGATGAATGTAGGTTCAAACATAGGACTCTATTGGACCACCCCATGTGTAGGGGAAGTGTTTGAAGGAAACCTCATAGTAGGTGCATTGCTTAGGGTGTGTTGGATCATCTCTTGATTTTGGTGATCTTGCGAATACATTTTTAAGGGGTCCACAAGTAATGGATATGATGCCTCAATTCGGTCTTCATCAAAGGTTTTTTGGGCTTTCTTGCTCTTCTTCTATCTTGGACAAGGTTTTGGTTGTGTTTGTACCTCAAAAAACAAAGGTTGATAAAGTTCTTTAGGTCTTTGAGTTGATTGTGTCCTAGTGTGTGCTGGCATCATACCTAAGGATGAAAATGCAATGGAGGGAAACCTAAACTACCAATTATGCTTAGATAGTACCAAGTACACCCTTGGTGCACTTGGAGCTTCAAGGTAAGTAGTTGGTGAGTAGAAGGTATGCAATTGGTAAACAGAGATGCTAGGGTGCCTAAAATGTAGAAAATGAATGATATGAGTGATTTTGAGTGTTTTCTAGAGTTGTGAGATGAAGTGAAGGCTATGGAAGTGTAGATTATGGTTTTGGAACCTAGAATGAAACCCCTAATAACCAAGTGTTCTCTAAAACTACCAACTATGCTCTAAAACTACCAACTATACACTTGAAGTGTGCAGTTGGTAAAATAGGTCAAAACTTGATACTTAAGATGTGGGTATGCAAGATATGAGTTTTTTTTGGATTTTTAGGTATTTAAGGATGTTATGAAACCTAGGAAAATGCAAAATTAAGTAGGGTTTTGATATGAAAGATGCAAATGTCCTAAGGAAACTATGCAAATGCAAATCTGAATGAAATTTTGGGATTTGACTAAAGGATATGCAAAATAAAGGTTATGGTTAAGCTACAAGCTTGGGGATGATGCTAGAAGTTGGTGCATGCAAGGGAGACTAAGTAAGTGATGATGTTCTTAGATTGATAATGATGTTTGGGATATGCAAAACGAAGGTAAGTGATTAAGAAGACAAGTTGATTGATAGACAATTTGATAGGGTTTGATCGTGAGAATGATGCTAGGATTTTGAACAATGCAAGATGAAGGGGATATACCACTAGGGTAAGTCAAGATGATATTTATTGAGACAATGAATGTGATGATGCTAATGATAAAGGTATATGGAAGGTTTTGATTTTAGGTGAAATCTTTTGAAAGTATTTTGTCTAGAAGTTCAACCTTGTGAAGGACTTTGGATCTTAACCAAAAAGTGATGAAAGACAAAAAGATCAAAGATAACAAGGTCAAATATATCAAGATGTAGATAGAGTTTGAACAAAGAAAATGATAAGAAAAGACAAAAGGACTAGTCAAGATCCATCATCCATCAACACTAGGAGATACTCTAGGACTCATACTTTGTTCAGATTTTTGACTATATTCAAAGGTTTTGGGGTTCAAAATGACATTTAGGGTGTTCAAAATGATGATTATACTGAGTAGATATGAAATATGGAAAGGTCTTAAGATGAAAAATGAGATTTTGGGTGCAAGATGTTGTTTTGGGTGAGATACAAAATGAGGACCAATAGAGGCTCCTAAATACAGTTTAGGCTCCCAAAATGTAGTTTGGGGACCCAAAATGGTCATACAGTTGCCCAACTACACTTTGGTAGTACCAAGTGCACTTCAATAGTACCAGTTACACCTAAGTGTAGCTGGGGTTTAGAATGGTGTAGTTGGTAGTTTTAGGGTGCAGTTGGGAGATTGGGTTTAAAGGTTACTGATTCTGAGGGGGGTGTTTGTCAAGTTGTTATGCCAGGAAGTTAGGATGCTATGGTTAATGTTATGATGGATTAGGAGATGTAGAATGAAGGGTAAAATGTAGGGAATGATGTCCTAAGTGAAATAAAAAGGGTTGTGGGGTGAAAAATGCAAATCAGGGCATGCTACTATAGGGTGACCTATCTAGGTACCTATGAACACCTTTAAAGCCTCAAAATATTGTCTGGAAGCTCAAACTAGGTTCTCAAACTACCAAGTGCACTTAGATAGTAGAAAATGCACCTATGGTGTAGTTCAGGCTAGGTTGGGTGTAGTTGGTAGTTTCAAAGCGCAATTGGGAAGCTAGGCTAAAAATAAGGCAATTTTAGGTACTATGGTTTCCAAATTGATGTCACAGTGAGCTAGATAGCATAGGACAATGCCAAGACTAGAATGAAGGTTCAAAATGATGTGTATGACATCTAAAATGATGGTTAAAGTGTTGAAGATGAGGTTGGGTATGTAAAGATGTAAGATGGACAATGTAAAGTGCAAATTTGGAGGTTGAAATGAAAAACATGCAAGCTAAACCCTAATGAATACAATATGAAAGATGAGGAATACTAAGTGAGGACTAAAAGATGCAAGTTGAAGCATATATGATGCAAGTATGAGGCCTAAACTAGGGTGAATGCAAGTGGTTCTATGCAAGGATGAAACCTATGTTATGCCAAACACATTTAGGATCATAGGTTGCCATGTTTCCCAAGTTTTGAATGTATTGGATCCAAGTTTGAAAAGTTTTGACCAAAGTTTTAATGTTTAGATAGTTTTTGATGTTATCTAAGGTGTAAATTTGAATGTTGGCTTTATCTTGATTAATGTTTTACACACACACAAGATAGATTAAGACAAAAATAGCTATTGTTAAAAGTAAACAAACAAACCAAACCTAGGCTTTAGGATTGTATCCACTAAATTCCTACTTCAACCAAAGTTTAGTCATGCTTATCTAGAGCATAAAACCTAGGATCTTGGCACCACAGGCTCCCCCTTATAGTGCACTCACTTTTTGGGGCTACCAAGATCTACTTCCCAAGGGGCATGACTTTCCAACTAAGGACCACGAGAATTTAGGATGTCTTTAAAGGGATGGGTGACCCCTTGAGCTAGTGGTTAGAAAGGATTTTGACCACTAAAACAAGGTTTTTAGTAAGGGCATTCCATTCAACAAGTGAATGATAAACTTCCTTAGAAGGTCTCCCAGCCCTGAGAATAGAGGTTTGACACACCACAAGGGTACTGGAGGAGAGTTATCACTCAAAAATACCACCAACATAGCTTTCACTAAATTGAGTTTTATATAGTGGCTAGAATGTTGACCTAGCTTTTGGCCTATTATCACTCTAAAGTTATCCCCTAGCATACCTAATATTGGCTATCTTGGTCTAAGGCATGCTTCCTATAGAAGTCACATAGATTTCTCTTACACCCAAATCCATGAATGGCAAGAGAAAAAGATACATCCATGTAACCCCTAGGGTTTTAAACATCATAGCCATGCCTATCAGAAAAGAAAAAAAGAAAACATTTATTTTATGCACCAAACGAAGTGTTATCCAATCTAGGAAATCTACACACATGATTTTGACAAACACACAAGGTCTTTGACAATGTCTTGGAAAAAAGCATTAGTAGTTTTAAATGATTAGTCTTCATCCAATGATCACCACATGCTAAAAATAGACCATCAATAACATGAAAACATCTAATCTTGGTATTAAAAGAAAACAGTAACCATAAGTGCAAATTCTGATTGAAACAGGTGCTTTCTGTGAACCAAGTGCACTCTAACAGAGAAGACTACACCCTAGAAGGCTAGAATGGCTTAGAATGCCCCCAAGTGCACTTAGATAGTGCTAAATATTCCCATGGTGCACTTGGGGTTCAAAAGGGTGCAGTTGGTAGTTTCTGGGCATAGTTGGAAGCCTGAGTGCAGACTGTGGGGAATTGTACCCTAAATAAGACCCAAAAGCAAAATTTGTGATCTCTACCCTCCCAAGTGTGCTCAGATAGTGTAGACTACACCCATGGTGTAGTTGGAGCTTAAAAGGGCCTAGTTGGTAGTTTCTAGGCATAGTTGGTAAGTTAGGAATAGCAAACAGGGGTTATGGTGGCTCCTAGAATCCTAAAATTGTCTCCTAGGGGTCCCAAGTGCACCTTGACAGAGCATAGTGCACCCTAGGACAGCAAGCCAATAGAATGCATAAAATAAAAGCATATAACCATGTTACTAGACCCCCTAATTATACTACGTGTGATAAAGGAGAGAAAATAAGGATTATACCCCTCCAAGTGAGCTCCTTCCTTGCACCTACAAGCACAATCATAATAAACCCAAGTTAGTTAAGCATGTTCATGTCACGTTCACCGATTGTAGGACCAGAAAAATGGGCTAATGTCTAACATACTATGAGAAAATCACAAACTCAGTAAACATACACCAACACCCTCTAGTCTACCATGAAACCCAAATAAACAAAAGGAAGAAACACAAGGGTAAAAACCCCCTCTTTCATTTGTAGCTCCCATGTCCTTCTTTCTTCTCCATATGATGTAGCTCCAAATTGCCTATAGTGCACACAATATTGAAGAAAAAGTATATGATAGGGATAATGCTACCAAAATACTAGAAGATGTGATTTTAGCATGTGAGATGGAGTGAGAATACAAAGAAGCTAAGGACTTAAGAATTAGGACTAGAAATGAGAGGAAGAATGCTCATTTTATAATGAACATGGAGGATGAGAGCATTGGAATTGTCACCTTGGATATGCAAAATGGAAAGAAATTCCTTGGAGAATCCATGACACATATGACACAAGATGCAAAATGTAGGATTATATGATACTTGGAAGTCAAACTTGGCTAAAGATGGAAGAGAATCTATGATGCATCATATGACACTTCAAACCCACTTAAAGCAAAGATTCTATGAAATAGAACCCAAATATGGATGTGCATAAGAGAATAAAAATATTGGATTATGACATATTCTTAGCCAAGTGTCAAAGGAGAATCTAGGAGGTGTTACACCCATGTGTCATGATGATGTCAATATTTTGTGGAATATTTGAATTAAAAATCCTTTATTCTACAAAATAGAAATTAGTGAAAAATAGAATTAATGGTGAAAATATGACTTAGGAAATTGAGAATTTCCATGGTTTGCGAATGATGAACCAATTAATTAATAAAATATCAATTAATTGAGGATGTTAATCAAGAAGAATAATTAGTGAAATGATATAAGATTAAATTATGGGTTATTTAATCCTATAGAGAGAGTTAGTAGATGATTGGCCAATTTGATTAAATAAGTGCAATAAAATACTTTGATGAAATGTGCTAACAATGGAGAATGACTAGGATGATGATGGGTAGACCAAAGCCATGGTCAAATTGATCAGTTGATTGAAATTGATAACATGCCAAGGACACATGACATAAATTAAAGATACATAACATTTAACTGACATTGTAAATGCTATAGGATCGAGATTGGTTGATAGGGTTGATCATAATAAAATCAACAAACACTGTCAATGTTATTAAATGGTCAAAAATGAAATGATCCAACACTGTGAGACTCAAGAATGTCAAAGATTAGATGACATGAATGATAGTTTGAATTAGCACCGAGAGCCATGACAGTACTGATGTCAGTTTGATAGGTTTCCAAGGCATTAAAAGCCACAACAATGCCTAGGATTGAATAGATAATGATTAATTTGGATGTTTGACATGTTCTAGGTTGATTAGGATTGATTTTAGGTGATTTTGAGTTGATTTGGCATGATTTCAAGTTGATTTGATATGATTCTAAGTTAGTTTGATATGATTGCAAGTTAATTTGATATGATTTCTGATGATGTTGAAATGGTTCCAAAATGATGTACAATTAATGTGAAAGAGGATATGAATGATGATAGACACTGTTGAGATATAATCAGGTTGGCCAATCGATCAAAGTTAGTGAAATAAGAGAATGGGATCAATTAGTATGAAAAGTGATGTCAATTTAGGGGCCTGAGAGTATTTTCAAGGGCTATCACTCAAGACAATGAAAAAATAACTAATATGATAGCTCAATTTGTTCACAACAAAGATATGAATCAATGCAACTAATGATTCATAAATTGGAGTTGAAACACAAAAGTTATGGCCTCTGGAGTGCAAAATAGGGGTTACGGGAGCAGTTCTAGGCATCTTACTACCCCAAGTGCACCCAAAATGCACCCAAGTGCACTATGATAGTACCAAGTCCAAGTGAACTATGACAGTACCAAATGTACCCATGATGCACTTGGGAAGCCCAAGTGTGCTCTAAAAGTGCAGACTGCACCCTAGAAGGCTGTAGGGGCCAAAAATAGCTTGACTGCAATTAGAATGACCTAAAACTTTGTTTGAGTGTCCAAAATGGTGGAAAGAGGTTAGAAAATGAGTAAAATTAGTCAAACATGGTCACATTTGGTCAATATTGGTCAAAAAAAGGTTAGAGTGAGGTTGGAATAGGTGGAAAGCCCTAGAAGGTTGACAGATAGTGCAAGATGATGTAGGAATGAAGGAATGCAAGATGAAGATGATTTGGTCTATTGGAACACATGATCATGGTGTTGAATGAAGATATGAATAAAATAATACTAAAGAGATGAGATTATGACCAGTCAGAATGAGGTGAAGAATTTTTCTTTCAAAAAGTGTGCTATATGTCGAATGTAGCTTCATTTTGATGAAATCGTAGATGCGAACTATTTTTGAGTGTCTACACTTGGTAGCCTTAAGAAGTGATTGCAATATAAGGGGGAGTATGTGGTGCTAAGATCCTAGGTTTTCTACTCTAGATAAGCACAGCTGAACTTCAGTGGATATAGTCTTAAATCCTGGGTTGTGGTGTGTCTTTTCACTTTAACAACAACTATTCTTGTTTATTGTATTTTGCATGTATGGATAACATTAGTCAAGATAAATTTTTTTTTGGAAATTTATACCTTGGATACTATTCAAACCTTGTCAAAACATTACAATATTGTCAAAGCATTGCAAATCTTGTCCGAACACTTGAAACTTGGAAAATATGGCAACTTGTAACCTTAGGAGTGCTTGGAATGACTTAGATTCTATCCTTACATAATGTCCACTTGCACTTAACACTCTCTGAGCTTTATAATTGCATCATCTAGGACTTATATTGCAAATTTCTAGTCCTCATTTTGCATCTCTTATCATTCATATTGCATTCCTTAGGCTTGACTTTTCATCCCTTAGTCTTTACATTTCAATCCCAAATGTACATCTTGCATCTTCCAATTTGTAATCTTGCATTATCCAACCTTCATCTTGAATAATTTAACCCTCATTTAGTGTTTCCTAACCATCATTTTATACCTTCATTCTGATCTTAGCACTATCCTCTACCATTTGACTCTCTAGAATATTAGTCTGGAACTCATAGAACCCAAAATCACTTTAATTTTAGCCCATCTTACCAACTGCGGTCAAACTAGCCCCAACTACACCATGGGCATAGTTGGTTCTATCTAAGTGCACTTGGTTTCCAAAAAACATATTTTAGACTTCCAAATAGTATTTTGGGACTTTAGGAGTGTCATTAGGTGCCTAGATATGTCCCCCTTTCTCAACATGTCCTGAACTGCATTCTGCATGTCCTAACCTTCATTTTTTTCACTTTAGGCTTCACCCCTTAGGTCATAACCCTTATTTTGGATCTTCAACCTAATTCTAACATCATCCCCAACTACCTATCTCTCTAGCATATCAACTTGACAATCACCCAATCCATAATTATCATACATTCAACCCAGTCCCCCAACTGCACTTAAATTGGCCCCAAGTGCACTATAGGTGTAATTGGTGCTATGGGAGCACACTTGGTGCTATCATAGCATACTTGGTTACCAAAAAGACCATTTTTGGCCTCTAGACTACATTTTGGGACCCTAAAACTTCATTTAGAAGTCTTTGTAGGTCCTCGCTCTACATATGTCCCAAAACATCATCTTGCACCCCAAAAATCATTTTTCATCCTAGGACCTTTGCATATTGCATTTAAAATCAATATAATCCTCATTTTTATCAACATAAATCTCATTTTGAACCCAAAACTTTTAAATTTAGTCAAAAACCATAACAAAGTATGAGTCCTAGGGTGTCTCCCAATGTTGATGGATGATGTATCTTGACTAGTCCTTTTGTCATTTTTATCATTTTCTTTGGTCAAACTTTATCTATGTCTTGATGGATTTGTACTTGTTATTTTTATCAGATTGATTTTTTGTCTTTTATCTCTTTTTGGTAAAGATCCAAATCCCATCTTCACAAGTTTAAACTCTTTTACAAAATACTTTCCAAAGATTTGATCTTGAGTTCAAAACCTTGCATGCACCCTTGGCATAGCATTTTCATATTCCTAGTCTCCCTAAATTTAATTTTGATTAACCTTAGTTTCATAAACTCTTTATCTTGGATTGTCTAAAACCCTAGCACCATTTCCAATATCAAACCTTATTAGCTTGTCTATCAACCAACTTGTCCTCTTGGTCTCATATCCCCATATTGCATGTCCTAAATATAATTATTAACCTTAGCATACCATCCTTTTCATAAACCAACTTGCACACATCAACCTTTAACATCATTTGCAACTCCAAATTCCAATCCTAATCTTCATTTTGCATACCATATAGTCATTTTCATCCCTTTTAGTCAAAATCCAAAATGGCATACACATTTGCATTTGCATTATTTCCCTAGGACAATTTTCACCTTGCATATCAAAACCTTAGTTCATTTAGAAATTACTAAGATTTCATAACATCCCTAAATGCTTAAAAATCCAAAAAATACTCACTTCCAAATTTCCAAGTTTTTCCCTATTTTACCAATTGTACACTTCAAGTGCATAGTTGGTAGTTTCAAGGCACACTTGGTAATTAGGGATTTTAGGTTCCAAAACCCAAAAATGCACTTCCATAGCTTGAATTTCATCCCTAAAGCATAGAAAACACCCAAAAAACTTAAATAATTCACACTTAAATAATTCACATTCTACATATTGGTCACCCTAACACATCTGTTACAACCTACATACCTTCTACTTACCAACTACTTATCTTCAGGTCCCTAAGTGCACCAAGGGAGCACTTGGTACTGTCTAAGCATAGTTGGTAGTTTAGGTACACACATGGTGGGTAGAGTGTCCATTTAGGGTTTTCTTCATTGCACCTACATCCTTAGGTATCATGTCAGCACTTACAAGGACACAATTATCTTAGAGACCTAAAGCACTATATCGACCCTTATTTTCTAAGGTACAAAAACAACCTAAAGTACAACCTAAAACTTGTCCAAGACAAAAGAAGAGCAAGAAACCCCAACAAATGTTTAACAATGACCTAATCAAAGAATCACATCCTTTACTTGTGGACCCCTTAATCATGTATATACAAGATCATAACCATTAAGAGATGACACAACCAATCCTAAAAAATACACCTACTAGGAGGTTTCCTTCAGACACTTCCCCTATAGATGGAATGGTCAATGGAGTCCCAATTTCAAACCAATATTCATACCTGTACCACCTAGATGTGGATGTGTACCTACAACTTTAGAGGATAAATAAACACACTCCTTCAAATTCAACAAACCCAACACAAGTACCTTTAATCCTCTAAACATACAAGGTACTTTGTACCTAAGCAATGATTTTGACACATATTATGATATCACTAATGAAGAAATGGCTAAGAATTTCCATGACAAGACTTTTTGAAAAAATTTAAACTTTTGGTAGCCCAAGAGATTGTCAAATTTAATCCAAACTTGGAAGGACCCAAGTCCAAAGATCTAAACAACTCGACGCTCGAAAACATGCAACCCATGATTAGTTTGGAATTGAACAAGGGAAAACAACCTTTGGAATTTCCAAACACAAATATAAAACCCATAAGATCTCACCAAGAATCAACCATTTAAATTATCCAAAGTATCTCTGAACACATTAACATCAATCCCTTGTTTGACAAACCTCCATCAATAAATGGGAACAAGACTCTTCCTAAATATCTAAAAAGAGCATTAAAAATTGACCTCAATCAAATAATGCAACAATAAGATGTGCCTAAAGGGACCTTCACTCTAGGGATACCAAACATACCTCCATTGGAGGAAAGTAAAAAATGTGCACCCTTGCTCCTAACTTTACCAAATTTTATGACATCAAATGTTATGGAGCCCCCCTTGAGTATACTATATGAAATGTCAATTGAAAAAACCTCTATTGACATTCAAAGGAAGAGTCTTATTGAAATCTCATCCATTCCTTGAAGGAACACATCTCGTTACTAAATTAATATGATGTCCCAAGGAGAAACATCTAACACGAAAAAGTATCAAAACAAAAACCTGAACATGATGTTCAATCCTCAAGGAAACAACCAACTTCCAAGACAACAAAAACCTATAGTGGAACCAAGTCAAAATCCACTTAACATACATACTACATATCAAAAACAACAACAACCACAACAACAACTTCAAGTGGTACAAGGATCTAACATCCCTAATGCACAACCCAATATGAATCCACTTGACTTACACACAATGTACTAGAAATAATTCCAATAACAATAAGCCATGTTTTCCAAACAAGAAGAGAAACTAAAAAAATAGTTGGAATACCAAAGATGCCTAGAGAAACAAATTGCCTATCAACAACACTTGTCGCAACAAGAACATACACTTTGACAACATCAAAAAATATCTCTACAACAACAGTCACATATGTGGTCTCACATGTAACCAACAAAGGTATCACACCAACAACCATAGAGAACCACGACAACAACTTCAAGTGGTGCAAGGATCTAACATCCCTAATGCACAACCCAATATGAATCCACTTGACTTACACACAATGTACTAGCAATAATTCCAATAACAATAAGCCATGTTTTCTCAACAAGAAGAGAAACTTAAACAATAGTTGGAATACCAAAGATGCCTAGAGAAACAAATTGCCTATCAACAACACTTGTTGCAACAAGAACATACGCTTTGACAACCTCAAAAAATATCTCTACAACAATAGTCACATATGTGGTCTCACATGTAACCAAAAAAGGTATCACAACATCAACCATAGAAACCCAGCAAAAATCTAACTACTCCTCCATCATAACTATTAAACTCAATAGAGATTAATAATGCTGGGCGCTCTAACAGTTTTTGAATTAGCAGGCTCACATTCAGGTGGGAAACTAGTTGGAGAGAACTTGGCAGGAGGTAAAGGCCCTGGAGGAACTGTAGGGGGACCTGGGAAGAATGCTAGATCAAGTTCCATGGCTGTTGGGGATGATGGTAAGTCTGGACATGTTTCAGACACTTTTCGTGGGGTCCATGACTTTCCCTTGGATTCTGCCTTTGCTTCTCATGTGTCGAGTCAGGATAAAGAGGAAAAGAAAGATTATGTGGAATCTAATAAAGTTAATTCCTCTATTGGAGAGAAGGTAGGGTCCTCAGAACAGAAGACCTAGTCTTCACTTTTTGGCAGGAAACCAACTAGCAAATCTTCTTTCCCGTCGGTGACTTCTACGACTAGTTGAGAGAAAGGTGAGTTCCAAGTCTTTATCCCTGACCCCTTAGTGGATTTCTCTGTTTCCTCCATGGATTTCATGCTAGTGGGAAAATTTTTGGGGGCAAGACCAGATCTAGATTCTCTAAGGAAAATGGTTAAGAGGAAATGGGCTATTCGCGAGGAGGTGGAGATAGCTCCCATGCTGAATGGTTTCTTTCTATTTATTTTTAACTGTAAGGAAGATATGAATCTGGTTCTCTATGGAGGTCCCTCGTCTTTTGGAAAATGTTGTCTTATAATAAAAAAATGGGAGCCTAATATGGTTTTATCAGATTCCTTTTTCCTTTCTACCCCGATTTGGGCCAGACTTCCTGGACTCCCTCTTGAATTCTAGCATGAGGACATTTTTAAGGGTATAGCCAGTTCTTTTGGTGAACTAGTGGCTCTGGATAATGCTACTGGGACTAGATCCAAACTCTAGAGTGCTAGACTGTATGTGAAGGTGGTAGATCTGAATCATCTCCCTAAAAAGGTGGATTTAATCTCTAAGCTTGGTAAGAAAACCCAAGTAATCATTTTTGAATATCTTCCTAACGCTTGTTATGCTTGTAAGAAATAGGGTCTCTTGGTTAAAAACTGCCCCTCCAAGAGTAAAATCCACTTGAGTAGTGAGAAGGAAGTGAAAAAGACTAAGGTTCAGCAAAAGAAGGTTTGGAAACCTAAAGACGTTCATCTTAAAGAGAAGAAAGAGAATTAGAACTCAAAAGATCCACCAACAGTTGTGGATATTGTCTCTGAGCTTCTTCTCAAGGATGGGGCTAGGCTCGTGCTTGAGATGGAGAACATAAGCTCTTAAAAAGAAGTGAATGGCTTACAACTTGATCCCATCTTGCCTGAACAAGGTATAGATGACCTGCTAGATTTATCAAAGCAAATTTTTCTTTATCAAAAGATGGAGGATAAATGGGGTGATCTTGATGAGATGACAGATCTTGAGGAAGGAGAATTCTTGGCTGAATCTGGAGCTCATAGTGAGGATGATGAAACTTAGCCCAGGGAGATATAGGCTTTTGCCCCTTTATTTTCCCAAGATACCCTTATTAAGGACCCTCCTGTCCTAGAAGCTGTCAAAGAAGATGGAGTAATCTCAAAGCTTAAACCAAATTCAAGGAAAAGGGCTGAAAAAAAGAATAACATAAAGGGGGTCGAGACTTGAAGCAATAAATTAGAATTGCATACTAAAGTGAATCCCAAAGCTTTGACCCTGGTAAAACTTGGAAAAAAATTGACCAGCAGTCCAAGGTGAAACCAGATGTTGGGTCTCCAGATGGACATGGAAGGAAATCTTCTAAGAAAATCAGGGAGTTAGAAAGCTTGCAGAATATTGCTGATGGTTGTCAAGCAACTATTCTAGATTATACCCCTAAAATATGGAAATGAAAATTATCACCTAGAATATTAGGGGACTGAACAGTTACCATAAACTAGATATTGTTAGGAATTTTGTTAGAGAACAGAAACCTGATTTTCTTCTGCTATAGGAAACTAAGATGAACAAAGAGAAAGCAAAGCAGATAAAAGCTTTTAAAAATTATTCTATAAAAGCTAGTAGTTCAGAAGGTGCTTCAGGGGGAACCCTGATGCTATGGAAAAAAAATTGCTTTGCTGGGACTATTTTGAGGGCTAGTAAATACTTTATGATTGCTAAAATTACTAGTGCTGATAAAAAAGAGGACTGGTATATTGTGAATATATATGCGCCCAACATGAAAAGCCAAAGGAAGAAGGTTTGGGACTCTATATCCAATTTTAAAAGTATGGATTACTCTTGAAGGTGGATAATCATGGGAGACTTCAATGTCCCTCTTTATGACCATGAAGAAATGGGAGGTAATGCTACCCAGCCCGAAGGAAGAATGGACTTTAGGGAGTTTATAAACAAAGAGGGCCTAATGGATATGGATCTTCAAGGCATTCAGTTTACTTGGAGTAATATGAGAGTTGGCAATGATTGTATTTAGGCAAGGCTTGACCGTGCTCTTATCTCTCCTGATTGGACAAAAGATTTCATCTGCAAGTTGGAAGCCCACCAAAAAATTGGTTCTGATCATTTCCCTCTTATTTTCACTGCTAATAAGCTTAGTCCTAAGATGAATTTTCCTTTTAGATTTGAGAAGATGTGGATGCAACACCCTCAGTTTGAAAGAAAAATGGAACAATGGTGGAACATCAAAATTGATGGTACTACTCTCTTTAGAGTGAATTCTAAACTTAAAAATGTCAAAAAGAAAGTCAAAATTTGGAACAAAAACTGCTTTGGAAACATTTTTGAGGATAAATCTATATTGAAAGAGGATATCCAAATAATCCAGGATATAATTCAGAAGGAGGGATATTCCCTAGACCTTCTTTTAGAAGAAAATGAAAAGCTGATTCAATACCATGATATCATTACTAAAGAAGAGATATACTAGAGGCAAAGATCAAGATTGATATGGCTGACTGAAGGAGATAAAAATACCAAATTTTTCCATCCATCCACTCTGAAGCATAGATCCAAATCTCACATTTCACATCTTATTAAGGGAGATTTGAAGATTGAGGAGGATAAGGACATCATGGATGAAATGGTGACATTTTTCTCTAGTCTTATGATAGCTGACCCCAACATCAATATGGAACACTAGGCTAAATTCCTTAGATTGATCCCTACTCTGGTTTCAAAGGATCAGAACAAATTGTTAAGCTCAATTCCTAAGAATGATGAAATTTTCAAAGTTGTTTGTTCTTTAGGAGGAGAAAAAGCCCCTGTCCTGATGGCTTTCCCATGTTTTTCTTTCAGAAACTTTTGAAACTTGTTGGTAAAGATGTTTGTGATGCGGTAAAGGAATTCTTTGGGGCAAAACAATTGCTGAAGGAAGTCAATTCCACCTTCTTGTGCCTGATTCCTAAGAAAATTGGAGTTGATTCGCCTGATCAGTTTAGGCCGATCAACCTTTGTAATTCTTTCTATAAAATTATCTCCAAAGTGCTTACTTCTAGATTTCTTCTGGTGACCCCTTTGATCATTGCCGACCAAAAAAATGGCTTCACTCCAGGTAGACAAATCCTCAATTCTATTATTTCTGTTCATGAGAATATTCATTCCTTATCTTGTTCTAACAATCAAGGTTTTGTAATAAAAGTGGACGATGCTAAGGCTTATGATAGAGTTGATTGGTCTTTTCTCTCAAACATTTTGTTTACCTTTGGCTTTAACAATAAGGTTGTTGGACTGATACATTAGTTGATCTCTACTTCTTCTATTTCTATCCTAGTTAATGGTAGCTCTTCTCATTTTTTTAATCCCTCTCGAGGATTGAGACAAGGGGACCCTTTATCCCCTATCCTCTTTGTTATTATGGCTGATTGTTTGGGGAGGTACATTGGGGATCTAGTGCATAAAGGAGTTATTAAGGGATTGCAACCCTCTTCCCATCCTCTTATATGTTCTCATGGCCAATTTGTTGATGATACCATCTTTATTGGGAAATATGAAGTTAGGGAAGCCAAAAATTTGAAGCAAGCAATAAATCTTTATTCTTCTACCTCAGGCCAACTGGTTAACTGGAATAAAAGTGTTGTGTTTTTTCTCAATACCCCTATTCTTAGACAACATAAAATTGCCAAAATCCTTGGTTGTTCTATAGGGTCTTTCCCTTCTTCCTATCTAGGTCTTCCTTTAGGCTTGAAGGCTCTAGATTCCTTCTAGGAAGACCTTATTAAAAAATTCAGCAAGAAGTTGGCTAGTTGGAAAGGGAACCTTTTAAGCTAGGTTGGTAAATTAATTCTTCTTAAAGCTTCTCTCATGCTTTAAGTCTTTTTAAAATCCCCACTAAATTTTCTGAGGCTATTGACAAAATTCAAAGGAATTTTTAATGGACTGGTGGAGAGGAAAAAAAGAGAATGCATTTAATTGCTTGGGACCAAGTTTGTAAACCAGTCAGCGAAGGTGGACTAGGCATCCGAAAAATTAGAAGCATGAATAAAGCTCTTCTAGCTAAACAAGGATGGTGTGTTTTTTATGATAACAAAGAGTGGAGTACCATATGGAAACACAGGTACCTTGTTAATTCTATTTCTCTTCCTGATTTCTTCTCTTCTTCTGATGTTTCTCATCCTTCCTCCATTTGCAGAGCTGTGCAGGGACCAAAGAAAATTCTTGGAGAAGGGTGCTCTTGGAAAATTGGTAATGGGATTAGGGTGAGATTTTGGGAAGATGTATGGCTTAAGGATCACCCCCTAATTGAAGATGTTTAAGATATGACACAAGTTGACTTATGCAAGTAGAGATATGACACTCTTGTTAGTCATTACTAGCAGAACGACTCTTGGGTGAACTTGAAGGACATTGATCAATGCTTCAATCACATCCAGTTATCTCTTAATGCTATTTCTCTCCATCCTTCTTTTGAGGATGATATTATTTGGTACGCTGATCCTAGTGGGCAATTCAAAGTTTCTTCATTCTTTGTTTCTAAGGAGAAGGAAAATCTTCCCTTTTGGTCTTAGGCTTGGACTAAGGGTCTCATTCCTAAAATTAACATTTTCTTTTTGGTCCTACTTCAAAATAAAATTTTGACCCTTGATAACTTTTAGAAAAGAGGTATAAATTTGGTGAATAGGTGTATTTTATGCAAGAATGGATTTGAAGATAGAGACCACCTATTTCTGAACTGCTCTTATACCCAACAAGTCTGGACTGAGATCCTTATGTATTGGAATTTGACCTAAGTTCATTTAAACAATGTGGAATCTTCTTTTAAAAGCTGACAATGCCCTTCTAAGAATTTTGTTGTTCAATTCCTATGGAAAAATACTCTTCCTCATCTCTAGTGGGGTATTTGGAAAGAAAGAAATAATAGAATTTTTAGAAATAGAGAGGTTCCTGGATGGCTGCTTGGCCAGAATATTATTAGAGATTTTAAGGAGAATTTTAGATCTCTAAAGAACCATAATAAAATATTTCTTGTTGATAATCCAATGCATTCCAAAAATCCTAAACTTCAAATTGATAACCCAAGATCGACCATCACTTGGAGTTCCCCCCCCTTATGGTTGGATTAAAGGAAACTTTGATGGTGTTGCTAAGGGAAACCTAGGAAGTGTGGGTTGTGGAGGTGTGTTGAGAGATCATAGGGGAAATGTTAAAGATGCTATAGCAATCCCCATAGGTAGGACTAATAGTCACATTGCTGAAGCAATGGCTGCCCTTTATACTATGAAAATTGCTGTGGATTTGGGATGTCCAAATTTATGGTTTGAAGGTGACTCTCTAAATATTGTGAATATCCTAAATAATAAAAGTTCTATCTCATGGTCGATAGAGGTGACAATCAAGGAGATCAAATACCTTATTCAAAAATTTGAAAAAGTTGTCATATCCCATACCTTTTGGGAGGCCAACGATGTTGCTGATTGGATTGCCAACTATGATGTCCTAATGGGGAAAAAGGTGAGGTGGACCGATGAATTAACTAACCAAGTTGATCTCAAAGTAATTATTCATTATGAAGCCATCCATGCGCAAGTGGGAAAGATTTGTAAAGATTAGAAAGTTAATGATTTTGTGGAGTGAGCATATTATTGCCAGATTTTCTTCCCTAGGGAAGTACACTCAAATGAATGTGATGTGGTTTTTGCACTTATCTCCAACAAAGGGAGTCTCTTTTGATGGGATGAAAAAAAGTTTTCATTTTAACCCTTTCACTCTCTGCATTTGGTTACTCTGGTTTGAGTGCGTTCTCAATTCTCTGTAGATGGGGGGTGAACTGCACAAGCAGGAACCAAAAAACTGTGATGCCTAGAAGGCTCATGAGGATGTATGGAAAATTCTACATAAAGGAAATGTGACTTGTTATCAGGAGTGACTCAATGGTTTTAAGCCACACATCACTACGACTTTCTTTAAGAACTGGTCCAATGACAAAGTAACTCTCCATGGTGTTACTATGAAACTTATGAAGGATTTTATTATAGAGATCATGGGGCTCTCCATGGTGGGCATAAAATTCACCAAGCAAACCAGTATTTCAAATGCAGCCTACAAAAAGTTTTCAAAAATGGAAGATGAGGAGAAGCAACTAGAAAAGAGTGGCGATTTCTTCGATGTGCATCAAATAAAGGAGATCTAGAGGAATGTTCTTTGCTGTATCCATGAGTATTTCATACTTGATGGAAGAAGTAAAAGAGTTCATAAATGCCACTTTGTTTTTTTAAATCACTTCAGACACAAAGATAGAATATCATTCCCCTTCTTTTTACGATTTTCTTTACTTCATAGTTATAAGCTCATAAGAAGAAGGAGTCCAGACCCATTTTACATGAAGGGATGATTCTTCTTATTGAGAGGTATTGTAAAAATAAACACATTGCCTCTACTCCCTCTAAGGAGAAGAAGGACTCCATTAAGAGTAAGAAGGGTGACTCTATTAAAGGTAAAGATAAAGCCCTGAATTTGAAACCCTCAGCTTCTAAAAAACATGAGGATGATGAGTCTAAGACTGAGAAATTGGAAAGCCGTAAGAATATTAACCCTAAGGTTGAGGAAGATACTGATGTCGGGGATTTAAGCTCTAATTTGGATGGGTACTCAAAGATTGAAGGTAATAATGAAAAAGGGAAAGAGGAAGCCAATAGTGAAGGTAATTCTGAACAGAGTAAATCTGTTAATGAGGGTAACCGGGTTATATATAGTGGGGGTGATAAAGAGGAAGATAACATTGTTGGGAATCCTATTGAGAAGAGTAAGGAGGACCATATAGCTAAGACTACTTCTCTATCAAGGGGATAGAGGAAGAAAAAAGGAAGGACTCTGCTCACATAGAGGACTCTGCTGGGGTTCGAAAGGAGGATCAAATGGAAATGGAGGAAAATAATGACAATGTCCATTCCCCCCCACATGGGATTGCTAAAGATGATAGTGACTCAATGCAGAGGGATACCATGCTCACCTTCCTACATTTTTCAAAGGATAAAGTTGACACAATGCTCAAAGTAGATTCCTAGATCTACAATGAAATGATGGGTTTAAAGAAAAAGGTGGAAATTCTCCAACATAACATGGATACTATCAATGTCAAACTTAGCCAACTGGAAGGGCAGATGGGAGACATCCGTAATAAACTTAACAACTATGAGCAGAACCTTAGAATGCTAATCAAGGAGAGTGGCACTAAGATGGAACAGGTCACCTCGAGTATATGCACAGCTGCTGCAAGCTTGGGCAAAAGGGCTAATGAAGATATCACTTCGGCTGAGGGTTCAAGCAAAAGAACAAGGTAGAGCTCGAGGAAGAGTGCAATTAAAGTTGCTACTGCTTCAACTACTGACACCATTCAAGAGACTACAGCAATTGGTAAGGAAGCTGCTAAAATGATCTTGGAGCTACAATAGTGGTTCTAGGTTGGGTTCCTTGGTTTAGTTTCTATCTAGTCTAGTTGCTAGTTGGGGTCTCTGGTCCTGGTTTTTGGTTTTTTTGTTTTGACTGTTTGTTGTTCCAAGTCCCTATAAAACCTGGGTTAGTTTGTTCTTGGACTTTTCTAGTGGTTTCAGATCCCTGTAAAACCTAATTTTGATACTGTTCTTCAGTTTGTTGTAGGTTTTACCTGGTTGGGCTATAATGCTTTATCTTTCTACTTTTTGTTAAAGGGTTTTGGGGTCCTTTCAAAACTTTCTTTTACCGTAATCTATAACAACCATAGAAAATGGCTCAACAACAATCACAAAAAGTGATATAACAACAACCCATGGCACAACAATCATAATTAATACCACAACATGTACCATAATAAGTCCCTTTTGTCTTTGAGGAACTGACATACCTCCACCACCTAGTGATACATCATCTAACTCTTTAGACACATAAATGTCATATTCAAGTAGACATAGTTCTCACCATAGAAAATGATCTACTCATAGACACAAAAGACTTGAAGAGAGGACTATCATTCAAAACCCTAATGAAGAGTTACTACAACATTTCAAACAACTATCCAAAAAAATTGAGAATTGGGAGTCCAGAAGAAACAAGATTTATACATAGAAAGGGACTTACATCCTAATCCATTTGATAAAAGTATGTATATGTCTCCATTCCCAAAACATTTTGAGGCACCTAGATTTAAAAAATACCAAGGAAAAAGGCAACCTATTGATCACATTAGAGAATTTTGTGCCTCTTGTATCGAACTTAGTGATGAACCAACCTACCTCATGAGATTGTTCCATCGTTCTCTAGGTGGGCCCACACTCTAATAGTACTCCAAACTTGCTGGTAACATAAAATCTTGGTTATAATTAGTAGACAAATTCATCTCCCACTTTTCCTTCAGCATTACAAATAAGGTGACACTTTTTTATTTGTGCTCAACTAAATGGAAGATGGGAGAGCCATTATCACATTCTTATTATGTTGGATAAACTTAGTTAGTCAATGCTCACTAAACATTCCTAAAGAACAACAAGTTAATCTGTGCATTGAAAACCTAGTTCTTGACTCAATGTATGAACTCAAGATCAAAAGTCCAAGCACCATTTCCAAGTTGATGAAAAAGGGGGCTAGTATTGAAGATTCATTCATCTTGAGGGCATCCTCAAAATGAACAAGGAAAATGCAAACACCAAAATGTCTAATGACAAGGAATTTTTTTTCTCCAAAAACAAGAATATAACCAATGATGGCATTGTGGATGCACAAATATGATCAATGTGACACAAATTCAGTTGACTCTAAAAGGTACAAAGCCTACAAATTTACAAAATCCCAATCAAAAACCACCTCAAAAAGAAAAAACTAAAACTTCCATGCAAGACAAACCTCAAAGATGTCTTGGAACCAAAGACAAAAAATTCACACCCTTGGGGATACCTCTTGAGACTGCACTTTAACAATTACTTAGTAATAACTTCATGTAGTTACCCTCAATCAAAGATGAACCATTAACTAAGGCTTCTTGGTGGGATGACAATAAATTCTATGATTACCATCACCAAATGATACAAGACCATGTCACATTTTCAACTGAAACTCAAAATACAAGAACTTATTGATGACACTATAATCATAATTGATCAATCACTACTAGCATCCAATTCTAATCACACTATTTTTAAAGATCCTTTGGGTAATCATTACAAAGGGAAAGCCTCTAGTTCAAACTCAAGCTCCCAAGCTAATGTAAACTACACATGTATTAGATATGACTACACCATCAACTCTTTCAATGGGTCTGACTCCTGCATATCCACATTCATTTTGGAAGCTAAAAACCCTAGCCATAATGTCACCACACTTGGATTACATTACTTGGAGCCCTAGCTAGACATACAATCCCAATCAGACCTAATACCTCTGCTAGACCCATGGCCCCTAGTAAACCTGTTGATCCTACCTCTTCGTATTAGAGTCTTGTAGACCAACTTAGAAAAACCCCTCCACAAATATCCATCCTAGATTTTCTATGTGCATCCCCCTAGCATCAAAATATCCTTGACCAAGCCTTAAAAGAGTCCATCATACTAGATAACATTGATGTTTCCTAGTTCTAGGACATGGTTGGGAACCTATCCACATCACAACATATCACCTTCTTACCTTGAGATATTCCTAAAGATTGACCCAACCATAATGATCCCCTTCATCTCAAAGTCTTTATCAATAATTCCAAGTTTAGACATGTCTTGATAGATGGAGGGGTGGGACTGAACATCTATACCCTTAAATTTGTTAAGGGTTTGGGTTACTTTGAGGAAGATGTAGATCCCTCTCAAAGAATCACAATAAAGGCCTATGATGATGGAAAATGCTTCTCAAAAGGTATTATCATATTACCCATACGAGTTGGTCCAAGTAACAAAAATACATTATTCCAAGTCCTAGATATTAAAATGAATTGTAACATGATACTAGGATGCCCTTGGATCCATGCTATGAAAGCAGTACCTTCCACATACCACTAATGCTTGAAATTTTCCTACAATAATGTGGAGGTTACCATCCCTGGTGATCTAGATCCATTCCAATTCTATACTAGTCTTAGAGGAACTATTGTATGACAAGTCCTAACAAACCATGAAGCAGATCCATTTAATTTCTCCAAATATGTTGATCCTTCCACACTCACACTTGTATTCAAAGGAAAGCTCAAAATTGAAGATCAAGGTTGCGGTGAGTATTCCATGTCACATGCCTTTTACATTTGGAAACTCCCTCTTTCTCCCAAGTCATAGTTTAAACCACAAAGTATGTTGATCAAGACTAAATTCACTTTTCAGAAAGAAGCCTCTTAAAACTTTCACTAGTGGAGGTGACCTACATGAGGAACATGTTTATGAAAATGCATCTACATGGACTGAAAAGGCTAAATAAGAACATGAACCTATTCCCATATCCTCAGATAAGTATGGACCTAGATTCACCATCATGCAGAAAAAGGGATATGATAGATATAGTTACCCAGGATCTCAAAAATAGGACATTATTTGGCCCATTACTATAGCAGGATGACCTCATAGCCTGGGACTTGGATTCAAACCATTTTTTTTTGGGTTTCCCTAATACTAAGTCATCCTCATCTAAGAATAATATGAATGATTTGACTGATGAAAAGGTATTTGAGAACACCCAACTTGAGACCATAGAACTTGCATCGAATATTGATGACCTTGATGCCTTCTTTAGACTTGACCACATCTTTGATCCTAACGAACTACCCATACATGATAAGTACATCAATACCAAATCTACTGGCCCCTCAATTCATCTAGAATCTTGTGATGAAATATGTTAAGTCCCAAGCCCTCCTACCTTTGAGCATGGCATTTATGACCACTTTGGTAGTGACACCTATATCTTTGCATTTGACCAAATCATATTCAACACAAATGATGGCATTTCCCTAGTATACCCTGAACTCATTGATCAAGACCAACAAGGACCATTGACCTTTGATTAGTGCAAAAATGATGATGCCATTGTATAATTATTTGAACTCCATGAAGATTTACCATGAGGAGATCAAATGTCAGGACTTTCCATTGACCTAAACATCATGGCATATTTTGGAGAGTCAACTCAATCTTCCAGTTAGAAAATTGAAAAAAATAACAAAAAATGACAAAAGTAGCTCTCTTGGTGACTATTGAAAGGAGCCAATAGACCATGAAAAAGTAAAAATAAAAGGCATATTCAAGGGTGAAAACCTGTTTAAGGCACCCAAGTATGGATGATTGGATATACCCCCATTGAAGGAAAGATCAACATTACTTGTGGAAATGAAAAAAGAGATAAATCTGGGAACACCTAGCAACCATAGATCATACATTTTGTAGCCTCATTAGCCGTAGAGGAAAGCGATGAGTTTGTCAGATTCTTTTTAGAGAGGTAGATCAACTTTTCTTGGTCTTATGCTATCATGCTAGGATTAGATCCTAAACTAATCCTTCATCACTTGCCATTAAAACTAGGAGTGACGCTAGTAAAGAAAAAGTTGAGAAAGATGCATCCTTAAGTTTCTCTCCTTGTTAAAGCTAAATTCAAAAAACTATTGGCTGTAGGATTTATAAGACCCATTGACTATGTAGAGTGGATATCTAATCTAGTACTAGTAAGAAAATACTTTGGAGGCATCTGAATATGCATAGACTTCCATGATCTTAATAAGACATGTCCTAAAGATGATATCCCATTACCAGATATAGACATCATCATAGACATGACAACTGGATATGAGATGCTACCACTAATGGATGGATTCTCTAGTTACAATCAAATAAGAATAGCTCTTGAAGATTAGCACAAAATAGCTTTCACATGCCCTTGGGGAACATAATTGTTGGAATGCATGCGTTTTGGCCTTAAAAATGCTGGAGCAACATATCAAAGAGAAATTACTACCATCTTCCATGATTTCATGCACATCCTTATGTAAGACTATGTAGATGACTTACTTTGCAAATCCCCCAGAAGAAATGATCATCTGGGCATCCTAGATCAAATATTCACTAGAATGGAAAGCTATAAGCTCCATGTAAATCAAAAAAAGTTTGTCTTTAGAGTTATTTCTAGAAAGCTCCTAGGGTATATTATTTCTCAACGAGGCATCAAAGTGGATCCTTAGAAGGTAAAGGCAATACTTCAAATCCCCCCTCCATGAAATTTGAAGACTTTAAGATGTCTACAAGGGAGACTATAGTCTATGCATAGATTTATTGTACAACTAGCAGACAAGTACCACTCCTTTTAACACCTATTACATAAGGGAGTATCTTTTCAATGGAACAACTAGTGTGATGAGTATTTTGAATAGCTCAAAGACTATCTTCTACATCCACCAGTTGTAATGGATCTTATTCTAGGAAAACTATTCATTCTATATATATCTACTATATAAACAACATTAGGAGCTCTCTTAGCACAAAATGATGAACAAGGGAGAGAGTGAGCCATTTACTACATCAACATAACACTTGTGGGATATGAACTAAATTATTCACTCATTGAATGAGCTTGCCTTGTTGTCATTTATGTAGCTCAAAAGCTAAGGCATTACATTCTCCATCAGAAAATTGTGCTTGATTCTAAGATTGACCCACTAAATTATCTCCTAAGCAAGGCCACTCTTTTAGAGTGCTTAGCCAATTGGGTTATGTTACCTAGTGATTTTGACATCAAATATGTAGATAGAAAGTCAATCAAAGGGAAAGTGATAGTGAATCAACTAGCAGAAGCACCTATGATAGATGATCATCCCATGTTGATGGACTTTCTAGATGAAGCCATATTTAACATGGAAATAGATAATGAATGGGATCTTTACTTTGATAGATCACATACAAGAAATGGTTCAAGAGCTCACATTATGTTTATCACTCCATAAGGAGACATAATTCCCAAGTCATATTGGATAACATTTAATTGTACCAATAACATAGAAAAATATGAGGCAATGATCATAGGATTGAAGCTAGCTATCTAATGGAACATACAACATTTGTAAGTTTTTGGTGATTCCTAGTTGGTCATCCACCAAGTCAATAATGACTATGAAACTAAAGATGATAAGTTAATCCCTCACAAGAACATGGAAGACTTTCTTAAATCTAAATTTGTCACTATCTCTTTTCATTAGCTACCAAGAATACACAACAAGTAAGTAGACACTATAGCTACTATTGCTTCTATGATTGATATGCCTCAAAATGTGGAGCATTGTGAGTTCCTTGTTGAGCAAATTTTGATTCCAACATTTGAACTCTCTCAAGTAGAGTTTGTGCATGAACTCCTTGGTCCCAATTCCCCCTAGTATCAAGATATTTATGACTACCTGCATGAGAAAATCCTACCTCCCGGCTTATCCAAGAATGAACTTTGAGCCTTTATCCACTAAGCTACTAGATATGTCATGAAATGTCCCTTTCTCTAATTTTATATGATATTTCAAGCCTCAAATCAGATCTTTAAAATCAAACAACCAATATTTCAAAGATCCAACAATTTCTCAATAAACCCCAAATCGGGTATGCCGAAAATAGTGCCAAAAACTTCACAGCTTCACATATTATTAATAAATATGAAAGTGGAAATTTTTACAAAAATTTGAGCAGAATAACAGCCTATAAAATGAAATTTTCAGATCTTTATAACATGCACACAATAGCTCCCAAATGAAGGACAAAAACAATGCTCATCGAGCTCCCGAAAATAGCACAAAATAGCCCGAAATTACCACAAAAAACTTAATAATCTATCACAAAAGTATAATCATATCAAAATACATATGTTCAGCTCTATTTTAAAATTTAAAATTCTGATATACAACAGCAATCCAAACTGATATGAAATACTCAATTGGAAACACCAAACTCTTACAAAAGTTACACCCGAAAACTCACAAATCTGCACTGTTTAGCACAAAGGCAAACTCTGCATGAGAATGGACATGGAATGGCTTCAAAATCCTGTCCTTAGCCTTCCTGGAAACCTAAAAACTCTCGTTCTTGGGTCTCCTTCTTCACAGGTTTGGCAGCCTCTGAAGAACAACAAAGCAATGTGCAAAAATCAAGTTCTGGAATGGGCCCAAAATGCCTCCAAACCCCTTAAAAGAGGGCATAACCCTAACTCACGTCCAAGAGGGGTTAATAAAATATATTTTAATAATAATTTTCATTTGTTAGTCCATTCGCTTCCAAAGATTATCCCCTTTTGCTGAAACTTCACCTTTTTGGGCCTGCCTACCTTAGCAAAGACTATTATTTTTTAATTATTTGAAAAGGGGACACGACAAGTCCTCCCCTACCAAATATTTCTTGTCCTCAAGCAATGGCTGAACAATAAACCAATCAATCCACTTGGATCCCAAATGTAGTCATGAACTATACTACTACCAATTAACACAGGCTCTTGCAATATCCTCTGCAATATGACCAAGAGGAATGCATAATCAAATTGACAATTACAGCTCAACCAAACTCCAAAATCACCACTGCCACTGTTAGAAACCCATGAGACACAAAATCTTAGAACATCAGAACCCAAGTAAAGTGGACAAATCAAACTACCAACACAGTAAATACCATCAATGTATTCCACTGGCCTATATGGAATGTAAAATCCAACTCTGCAACAATGGTGAATGCTATCGAATGAAACTATACCAAGTATGGAGAATCTACACACTGTACAACTCCTACAATCAACACAACTCTGCAAATCACTGGCCACTGTCTCATAACCATAACTCCCATGCACTACTGATGGTGAAAAGACATTATAAGATAAAGAGCAAGAAATGGAACCCAAACCAAATTTGCCATGAACAAGTGAAATAACCCACTGTGACTGACCACTAGCTAAGTTAGGAGATGTCATAGCCAAAGGAGTAGAATCAGTAACAACAACTGCTAAAGCATCACTCCCAAACTCTTGCTCTAAGTCATGTATTATCAAGCTGTCAACTGCATAACCTATTGCCATGTCATGCCCATCATAACTCTCATCCCAAGGCATCAAACCGTCCCATAACTGATGACAAGCACTAGGAACCAAAGTACATCTCTATATCATCATCTCATCAACATGGTCATCAAAGATAAATTGATGAGCATACCTCACAGTGTAGTGCTGATAGAATGTGCCAATCTCAGTTGGTGGCTCAGACTGCAATCCAGATGAAACTAATTGCAATCAATCACTAACCAAGTTGGAATTGACTACTACCTCTGAAGACATTGCCAAGGGAGTAATATTACTAGCAGGAACCATGCCAACTACCAACTCACCAACATTACACATGATCTTTGATACAACATATCTAGTCTCTATGCCATTAGTACTAGAGGCCACCACCGTGTCAGGCATACCACAACAATTTGTTGAAACACCCAACTCAACTAAACCTGACTCTAGTAGGAATGAACCCAATATGCCAATGTTAGTATCAAGGATGGATGCATCCCCATCTCCACTGTCTCTAACAATCTCGACCATGGACATCCTCAGATCACTAGACACCACAGCTTGTAACTATACAGAATCTGGTAAAGATTGCAGTCGCTCCAACTCCATGGTCACCTTAGTCAAATGAAACTGTGACTCCTCAAAATCCAACTGTGTAGTCTCAAGAATCTCAGAAGTCACCTCGAGTTGCTGAGTAAGCTCACTCACCTCATCTTCTTTGGCCAATAATGTGTCATATGCTGTACTCCCCTACTCCATAAGATAATCTCTATCGGCTACCAACTACATATAATTCTGTCTCAAAATCTGAATAGCCTCCCATAAAGAGTGGATCTCTGTCAAGGAAAGATAACTGCCTTCCTGCTCATCACTAGTAGGAAAACCCCATCCATAAATTGCTAACAATTGATGAGCAGCATCAAAATGTTGGCAAGTGATAGTAATGTCTCGCTTACTAACTCTCAACTGATTAGACACATGATGGCATTGGCTAGATTGTCTCCTAGAAACCTCCTTTGATGCATTGTCTAAAGGAGTATCCTCAAAGTTACTAGTCTCTAGAGTATTACCATCCATATCCTGTGAATCAACTCCAAAGCTCATATCAACATATGGAGTATCAAAAATTGTAGCACTGCTATCCAACTCCTCTGTACCAAAAGAAATTGCCAAGGAAACTAAGTCTTCAAAACTACCCACTGCATCCTCCTGGATGTCATCAATGCCAATATGATCCTGGGACTCATCTGTACACACTACGAAATATGAAAGATCATCAACACATTCCAACAAGTATGGTCGACTAGATATATGGAAAAAGCCCAACAATAGTGTATAAAAACTAATACCAACATCAAACAAGCTGCTGGCACAAGAAAAGACAACACCATGCAATCTGTTAATCAAATCCATGATAGCACCCAAACAAACACTGCTACCAAAAAGTGTTAAAGATCTCCAGTCAACTGAATCCCAAATGCCAATATAACAATCTCGAGTCCATATTTGTAAACTAGAATCAGTTGGTAACTCAAGTAAACTCCTCACCTAAGTAATATGACCAATACCAACTAACTCCACATACTTGTCATGATGAGATAATGAAGTCACAATACTGTCTTTGTTCACTTTCAGCTGGCTAGAAAAATCATGTGAAGTACTACCAGCCTCAACCTCATGTGATGAAGCATCTAACTGTGCCTGGTACTCTTTCTTAGCAAATTCATGAATGCTCAATGTCTACTCATCTCTACTAGGTATCTCACCATCATGCACAACAACATCCTCATAATCATCATCTAAATCCACTACGCTGTAGTCACTGCCTGTTGTAACTATACCATCCTAAATACCTGTGACATCACCCTTTGATGACCTGTATACAATTGTCTCAATTTGAGTATCAAGTTGACCATTACTATTAATGTATGTAATATCCTTTCTCACTACCTCCTATGGTGGAGTAGAATCTGAGACCTCTGCCTGGCTATAAGCTAGTTCCTCAAACTCCTCATGCAAGTTCTTGGGAATTGTGTCATCTATCCTATGAGAAAATTTGCCAAATAGAAATCCAGTCAACTTATCCACCTTAGCTGGGTCAGACAGCATGTCATTCGTCATACGATGGTGCTTAACCAACTGTTCAAGCATGTCATGGCTTATTTTTCTAAGTTTATCTTGAATGTCTAAATAACCATCCTTTCCACTATTCTGACTTTGGATATCAATTGTCCAAGATCATGTTCTCTGAGACTCTGTACTATACCTGTCCATTCTAGATAAAGTAGAGTGTAACCCCAATATGTTATAACTTCTTCAAACACCAAGAATCTTTATACTTCAGTTGTTTGACATTTTTTCAAACACTTTGCAAGCAAGGGGTCGTATGACTGATTTAATTTTTTAGATTGCTGCAAGGACTCTTGTTTCGATTTGCATCAAAGAGAATGGTTACAAAAAGACTCCAGATTGTCTAAAAAATAACTTAACATGAATGTGCAACTAATTTGGCAATATTCAATACAAATATGAGACTTAAACTACTTGCAATATGTAGCTACAACAACTAGTAATTATGACAAATACCTTGGATGTCTTGGAAGAATTTCTTTGCCATCTCATCTGGATAAGCCATACTTTTTCATTCCTTGGATTTTGTACTTTTACTTTCAACTGGAGGTTTGATCAAAATTTCTTTATTCGTTTCTTGCCAAAAATATCCCTTTTCTCTTTCACTTAGTTGCATGCAACCATAAATTTTGACATGCAGCTGATTAGAAGCAACATGCAACCATAAATTATGACATGCAAGATTTGGGTAGTTGTCAAAATTGACATGCAAACTTCTACAAACCCTCAAGCTGGCAAGATCATAGCTCTGATACCATTGAAATGTCCCTTTCTCTAATTTTATATGATATTTCAAGCCTCAAATCAGATCTTTAAAATCAAACAACCAATATTTCAAAGATCCACCAATTTCTCAATAAACCCCAAATCGGGTATGCCGGAAATAGTGCCAAAAACTTCACAACTTCACATATTATTAATAAATCTGAAAGTGAAAATTTTTACAAAAATTTGAGCAGCATAACAGCCTATAAAATGACATTTTCATATTTTTATAACATGCACACAATAGCTCCCAAATGGAAGACAAAAACAATGCTCATCGGGCTCCCGAAAATAGCACAAAATAGCTCGGAATCACCACAAAAAACTTAATAATCTATCACAAAAGTATAATCATATCCAAATAAATATTTTCAGCTATATTTTAACATTTAAAAGTCTGATATACAGCAGCAACCCAAACTGATATGAAATAATCAACCGGAAACACCAAACTCTTACAAAAATTACACCAGAAAACTCACAAATCTGCACTGTTTAGCACAAAGGAAAACTCTGCATGAGCATGCACATGGAATGGCTTCAAAATCCCATCCTTAGCCTTCTTGGAAACCTGAAAACTCCCGTTCTTGGGTCTCCTTCTTCACAGGTTTGGCAGCCTCTGAAGAACAACAAAGCAATGCGCAAAAATCAAGTTCTGGAATGGGCCCAAAATGCCTCCAAACCCCTTAAAAGAGGGCATAACCCTAACTCACATCAAAGAGGGGTTAATAAAACATATTTTAATAATAATTTTCATTTATTAGTCCATTCACTTCCAAATATTATCCCCTTTTGCTGAAACTTCACCTTTTTGGGCCTGCCTACCTTAGCAAAGATTATTATTTTTTTATTATTTGAAAAGGGGACATGACATGTCATCATTGGTGAAACCATTTACAAGATATCCTTTGACCAAACCCTTCTTAGATGTCTTGACTTGCAAGAAGCTGAAAATACCTTACACAAGGTTCATGAATGTATATGTGGAGGTCATTTCAATGGTCTAAGTCTAGCTAAGAAACTTGTCAAAGCTAGATATTATTGGCCCACCATGGAACAGGATGCCCGTGATTTTTCCAAAAACATGTCATAAGTGCCAGATACATAGTAATTTGATCCATGCACTAGCACAAGAACTATAACTAGTCATATCTCCATGGCCCTTCTCATAGTGGGCATTTGATCTTGTTAGAGCTATTTCTCCTCCTTCCTATGATGACCATAAGTTCATCATTACAACAACATAATATTTTACTAAGTGGGTAGAAGTTTCCCCTCTCATTTTTATCACTAGAAAGTAGATTTCAAGATTTATTTTGAACTATATCATATGTCAATATAGAGTCCCCTTGGATATTATTATAGATCATGGTAGTTCACTTCAAAATAAATATGTGGATAAACTCTATGAGAGATACAACATCTGCCATGTATATTCTAGTATTTACCATCCATAGGGAAATGTCCAAGAAAAAACATTTAATAAGACCATTTTCAAGATTCTCCAAAAGACTATCAATGATTCTGGTCGAGATTGGCTCTTACAACTAAATCCATCTCTTTGGACCTACATAACAAGTATGTGTGCTCCCATTTGTGCAACACCATACTTTCTTATCTATAGAACCGAGACAATACTTCCCACTAAAGATGAAATTCCAACATTAAGATGAAATTCCAACATTAAGATTATCCCTACAAGAAGTTGTTGATGATGAACACTACAAAGTATCTAGACTCCATGAATTGGAAATGCTTGATGAGTGGAGGTGAGCTGCCTTGACACATTTGCAAGGTTACCAAAACTGACTCAAACAAAGTTACAACATGAAAGTCTGAGGTTTCCATTTTGAGGTCGGTGATCTAGCTCTAAAGATGAACTACAGGACTCAACAACATAGAGAGAAGCCAGGCAAATTTGAACCAAATTGGGAAGGACCTTATGTAGTTACTATGGCTTTTGGCTCTAGAGTATAACAACTTGTGACCCTCGAGGGTGACCCATTGCTTGTGTCCATTAATAACATGCATCTTTGCAAGTACTATACTTGATTTTGTCTAAAAGTCCTAAATGGCAAAAAAGTCCTGAAAAATATAAAAATAATAGCAAAAAGTCATGAAAAAGAAAAGAAAAGAAAAAATTAAAAAAATGTCATGAAAAAATGGATACCTTGATGAAAACCCGACAAACAAGCATCTTGCCATTGAAATTTGAGTCAAGAGAAATTTTTTGTCCAAAAATGAAAGCCTAGTAAATAAGTGTTTTGGGCAAGTACCATGAGAACCTGGCAAACAAGTGCCATGTGTAATAAGTTGTTGCTCCTCCATATATTGGTATTCCATCTGAATTTTCCCCCTTGTCATTACTTGATCATATCCTTCATATTGCAAGACATCCCTAGTCCTTGATCATGATTGACAAACTAGTTAAGATCCATCGTTATCTTAACTAACCATCACTAGTCTATACATACTCTGTCTTTGGATTTTGTACATAGTTTATGTCTTCTCTGGGGGCATATCACCTACATAGTGTGTGAGTTTGAATTAGAACTAGGGGCATGTCCCTAGGCATATCATTATCCATTGGATCTATCACATATCAAATTGGAGGTAACACTTGTAAATCCTTTACAATCTTTAAAGAATCCTAAAGGTCCACATATGATCTTGAAAAAATCCTAAACATTCACATATGATCCTGAAAAATACAAAAAAAATCATTAAAATGTCCTAAACAAATTCATAAAAATCATAAAATATCTTGAACAAATTCATAAAAATCATAAAATGTCCTAAAAAATTCACAAAAATCATAAAATGTCCTGAGAAGATCACTAAACATCATAAAATGTCCTAAAATAAACCCTACAAATTAGAAAATGTCTTGAAGAAACAAGTAACACAAAAACATCAAATATCCTCAATAACATTAAAAATCACAAAACCCACTAAAAAATTGTAATAAACCTTGTAAATAGTCACTGTGGATAATCAGCCCTTTTGCTTAAGCACTTGCACTTTCACAGATTGAAACTCAAAGCATGACACTTCCATGACAATCACACTACCTCAATAATGTGAACCAACAATCCATCGAACTTGTCCCTATGAACCTATCAATGAACAATTAGACCTATCACACTATCAACCCATCAAATACTATCTAAAGACCTAAAACACTAAAACATAAGTGACAATGGATAAGAATAGTTGTTGGTTCACATTATTTAGTGAGTGATTTATTTTTTCTTTGTTTTTCTTTGATCATGTTCCTATGCTAGTCAATGATATAAATTGGTCCATGAGAGTGGCTAGGATGGTTCATAGTGATTTTTTTTTCTTGTTAAATATGCACCTTTGAGAGTCTAGGCTATGCATATATGCCTCAGGAAGGACAAGGTCATTTTTTGTCTACATTGTGCTTGTTATGCAAAAGGTTTTCATTTGCAGTTTGGCCCCTTATGCCATGATGCATTGCATTCCATCTGCCATATCAAAATAAAGCTCCATTGACATATAATGCACTTTGAGAAAGAAAAAGTTTTCACCTCATTCTAACTATTCCTTGTCTCATCTCCTTTATCTTTTGCATCTCCTTCATCTGTCACCATGGTCTCATACTCTGATACATGAAAAGCATTGTCATCTTGCATTCCTACATATGTCAAATGTCCAAAAAAACCTAAACCAATACTTATATGCATAAACATGGTATTCATATCATTTTATATTTAATTTGCATTCATTCCATATAATTTTACTTTTCATTAGGCATTCATTCATGAAAAAACATGTGGCAAAATAAAGATATCATTAAGCAGCACATGATGTTATCACATAAAGTCCACATAGAAAAGCATAATTGCATCCATATAAAACATATAAAACACATGCATAATCCATCTCATATAGTCATCATAACATAAGTGCATCTCATAAATGTTTCACAAAATTATCATAGTACATGACCATAGTTTACATCAATACTAATTGCTAGTAGGTGTGAACAATGAAAGACCATAATAGAAAAAAAAAAAACAATACAAAGAAGCCCCTCTGTACATGAGCATGTCTATGTCATCATGTGTTATCCCTAGCCTCATGACCTTTGTATGACCTTAAGGATGATCCCTCTACTATCTATGGTGGTCTCATAGGTCCCATCACCCTTGCACTTCACTATGTCTACTTTGAGTGAGATCTCAATGCATGATAGCTCTTTACCCTCTTCGCTAGTGGCACTGCCATCTCATAATGATCCCTCCAATACTATGTCTCCACATGTTCCCTAGTCATCATCTTAGCCATCACTTAGAATTTTGGAACTTTGATGTTGCTAATGAACTCTTGTGACTCTTGCATTGCCTTGTGCATCACTATATCCCTCTCTTCCATAGCTTGGTTCCTTGCCACTACCATTGCATCCCTCTTTGTTGTAACTCATTCTAGCTGACCTCTCAATCCTCTAATCACCTCCATCAGGTCTATTTGGCTAGGCGCTATATGTACTAGTACTAGCATACCCCTAATGTAATCCACTGGATCCTCCCCTACATCCATCACTGCTACATCCACACCTATGCCATCCTTATCATCTCCTCTCTTGCCACCATCCTCTCCCCTATCACCATCCCCACCACCATTCCCACCTCCACTGCCCCCACCCTCCTCATCACCACCCCCCTCATCCTTGTCTCCCTCATCTTCTCCCTCATCATCCTCATCGTCCTCATCTCCCCCATCCTCCTCCTCATCATAATCATTCCCCACATCATTATCCCTTGCCTTAGTATCCTCTTCTTCATCACCCCCTCCTCCCCATCATTGTCCTCATCTTCTCCTTCCTCATCATCTCCCTCATCCTCCCCATCCCCCTTCCTCATCCTCCTCCTTATCCTACTCTTCTTATGATCTCGCTCATGGTACTAGTAATGTTGGATCTATCAAAGGCCTTAGATGATGTTGTGCAAACCACCTATCATATGTTATTTTTGTACCTATGTTGACCACATCTGCTATTGCTCCGCACACCCTAGGTTGCAGCTCCTCCAATTGGGCATAGGTTACCTATGTCCTAATGGGTTCTTCCAACTCCCTAGTATTTTCTCTAGACCATACAAATAATGCCAAACCTATCGAAACCTCTTGTCTCTCCCCAAACTATCAATGTACCCACTCTAGTAAGTACATCTCTATCACCAAATGACTAATCACTGTGTGCCCTATCAGATAGTGCACTTGTATATAGTATGGGAGGTGGATCTCATCATCGTCCCACCCTAGGAAATCATTGTATGGTCCAAATGAACTACATCATGGTATCTTGCTGATGTCTGAAGAACCGAGCATACCCTAGTGGTCCTTGTACTAGTATGCCTCTGTAGTTGTATGAATAAGGCATATCCTCAACTAGCTCTCTCTCTCTACAAGTGTTTTGAGTAGAAAAATATTCTTATAGTCCCAAATATGTATCAATGTACCTTTATTATTGAATGTTAGTCCACCTATGTATGCCACCTAGAGTAGATAGCAGTATAACATACCCAACATTTAAGGTCGCTAGGAAAACATGGTCCCATCCATGACCATCTTCTCAAGCACTCTACCCCATACAATAGGAAATACATGTCCACACCTATTAGGTATCAAAAAATTTCCCACCACCCAAAAAATTACTACAGTCAAATGCTCATGTCATGCCACTAGTAGCTCCTATCTAATCTCATAATCTCGGATCCCCCTCTCTACATCTCCACACCTAAAAAATTAGTGTAGTGCCACTCACCTAGTAGTTGGGTCACACAAACCCAACTCTCTATGAATTAGAATTTGAAGAATGTACAATACATCCTTTAATGTTATAGTCACCTCCCACATGGGTAGATGGAAAGAACTAGTTTCTAGATGCCACCTCTCAAACAATACTATCAATAGGGCTATGTTCCCTCTCACCTCAAGCATTAATGTAATATGATATAATCCAAGTCTTAAAAAAATCTCATGCTTACTAGAAGTCATTTGATGTCACAACATCAAGGTCTAAGGCCTATGTCCCCTCATCTGCAACTAGGGTAGTCCTCTTGCATAACAATATGACATATGTCAATCCTTTGTGGCTATCTATCAAGTTTACCCTATGTCTAACCCAAGTTTGACCTAGTTTATTCTTAGTTTGACTAATTTTTAATTTTTCTAAGCATGTTTGACTAAGTTGACCTATGTTTTGAACTCTTTCTAGGGTTTTGAACATGTCTACCATGTTTTTGATCATTTCAAGCTCATTTGCATCATTCTAACCCTCTGCCTATCCATTTGTCAACTATTTTTCATACATCTGAGCTAGGTTTGACTAGGTTTTTCTTTTTCAATAACATGTTTTCCTAGGTTAACCTATGTTTCCAATTCTTCCTAGAGTTTGGAGCATACATACCAAATTTTTATTTGTTCTAAGTCCATCTGCATCTTTTTCAACACTGTCCACCACTCTTTGTTAGCATTCACCTAGATTTGACATGAATTTGCCCTAATTTTGACCAATTTTGACCAATTTTTCCATGTGTGATTGAGTCCTACCTCTTTTTTGACACCATCCTAGGGTTTTCCTTGTGTGCCCCAAGTTTTGGGTCGATCCAGGCTCATTTAGACACTTTTCAGAGCACTAAAGTATCCTAGGGCATAGTTGGGGCCCCAACTGTGCCCATGACACACTTAGTCATGCCAAGTATGCTTAGTGTATACTTGGTCATTCCAAGTGCATCCACCACATAGTTAGATGCATTTTGGGTGCAGTTGGGGTGTTTTGATGCCCTAAACTGACCCTGAGACCTTGGACAAGCCCCGTTTGACCTCTGACTGACCCCTAAATGCATGAAAAGTACAACAGGGCATAAATACACAAATATAGCCTTGATGTACTCACTAGAAGTCCTACATATACCTAGCATTGTTAGGTAAGTACTCATTTTCTATAGTGTTTCTCCCTTGGTAGTCCATTTATTCTCCTTGCTCCAGAGCCTTTTCTTCAAACTGAGAGGGTGAAAATGACTTTAAAACCCTCTCCAAGCCCTTTTATAGCCTTTTTTTTCTACCTATATGGATGTGCAAGAGGAATTTTCTATGTTTTTCACAATTATTTTTCCACTCTAGAGCCCATAACTTTTGCATTTGAGATCTGATTTGTGATTTGTTAGTTGCTATGGTTTTGTCTTCTCATTGTCGACAAATTGACCTATCACATGCCTATCCAAATCAATTTCTTGAGGGGAAACAAATATATACCACCATTACTAGGGGATGCTTTTATGGCTTTTTCATCTAGATTCTTTGATGTAATGCTCTAAATCACATTGTATCAAAGAGGGGAAAAATGTAGATGCTCAAAAATGGTTTACGTCTATGGTTTAATCACTTTTTCACACTACCCCATCCCATTTTCTAATTTTACTAATTTTGATCTTTTGGCCAACTTGATTATCATTCAACTATATTTCAACAATATTCTTCATCATTCATATCCCCTTTCAAATCAATTAGAAATCTCTTTGAAATTGATTTCCATTTCATCCAAACTTTTTGAAATCAACTTAGAATCATCCAAAAAAACCCCAAATCACCTTGAATCAACTTATAATAATCCTTAATCAACCCAAAACCATTCCAAGTCAACCATAACCAATTTGAAACATGTTAGATACCTTAAACCAATCATCATTTATCCAATCCTAAGCATTGTCATGGCTCTTAGTGTCTCGAAAACCTATCAAATGTTATCAAACTCATCAAATTTGACCTTAATATTGTCATGGATCTTAATGGTAGGTCAATATGTCATTATTTTCATCTAATAATAGACATTTTTGAGTCCCTCAGTGTTAGATTGTGACATCATCAAACTATTTTAATAACATTAACAATTTTACCATGGTTTTGGTCTACCCATCATTACCCTAGTCAATCTACATAATTGTCACATTTCATCAAAGGATATTGTCACATTTATCTAATAAAATTGGCCAATCATTTACTAATTTATCCTATAGGGTTAGACAACCCATAATCTAGTCCTGTATCATTTCAATCATTTCCATCACTCATTATTATTCATTCTTCCTAACTAAAATTCACAATTAATTGATACTTATTAATTAATTGATTCATCTTCACAAACTATGAGAATTCACAATTTCCTAAGTCCTTTGTCACAACCCACTCCATCTACTACCTAATGATTTGGTAGTGTAGTGCCACTTGGACTTTAACTAAAAATGTTTTACATTTTTGTTAAAAAATGGTTGTGTTAGTTAGACATTTGAGGAATTATTTTAAAACAATATTTGGTAATATTAGAAAGGAACTAACCCATTGATAAAGGATGCACATTTCTTTCACTATTGTATTGGGCAAGACTACAATTCCAACTTATCATCCTATAATGGTTATCGTGATCTCTAGCACCACTCTCACCAACACCTAATTTCTGTCAATACATGTCAAATTCAACCATAGCCAATTGCGAGCAACAAAGTGTTTGAGTAGGAAGATATGTTGGAGACTTAGTGTATCAAATACTATGGAGAACATCCTAGAAAGTTTAAATTTGAGTGAAGTAGTAGACAAAGATTCTTCATCCTCAGTTCTTCCCCATGCTCTTTCACTTCACTAAATATGAACTCTAACATCAAGAAAGCCATCAAGGGAGTCACACTTTGGAGGAATTTTGTGTATTTTGAGGAATACATTAGAGATTATCTATGATAATTAGGGTATAAAATTTGAGAAATTTAGCTTTTCATTTTAGTAATTAGGATTAGAATTAGGTATGGTTAGTGTAGCTAGAAAGTTTGTGGACATCAATGGAAATTCATATGCCATGTTTGGAAGGAAAGATGAGGAAGAGAGAAAAATTGTCACCCAAAAGTAATGTGAGGGAAATGACATTTGTTAGTTGTGAGAATTTTAGATCGATACTTGATACCAACCAAAAGGATGTCAAGAAAGCTTACCAATGGCTTTCCTTGTAAAGCTTTCTCATAAGGAAACTTGGATGCCTAAGGCTAGAGGAAGAAGATTGGTTTGTGATTTTGGCAAGGAATTGGGTTAAAAATGGTTGTATTAGGTTCATCCTTTCTCTTGTTTATATAATTTTTGAATGCTATGTTTTTATTGAAACTTAAAGAAATGGAAATAAAGATTGGGTGACGGGAATTAGAGTGAGCTTGTTATTCTTTGATACATCCATCAATTAATTTTACCTTATACTTGAGTAAAATTGCACTAACTGTAAGATGTTAAGATGTGCATACTATGAAAGTTGTGTTGTATCTAGTTGTAACACAATTTTATGTATGAAAACCATTTATTGACCAATTACTCTCCAAGACAACTACCTTAAAATAACACTCTTCCTGTCAAATGGGTTCATGATTGTTAATGCAATTAGAAAGGAGGTTGTGTAATCTGAGTTGGGCTAATAGAGTTTTTCATTTGGAGAACCATCAAGAGTTGATATGACTAGGGTTAAGCCTCTTCCTTAACTAGGAAACTCAGCTTCTCAGATGTGGTATTAGTTGTATAATCTACTATCAAAATGTATCTAACACCCTACACTATCTTTTTGAATTGCACAAGAATGTATGTGATGAATGAATGTTTGTACTATACTACATAGGGAAGTGGATTTAATATGCCTACATATAGTATATAATGGCTTTGTAACTCTTACTAACCTATGGTTCTTCCCTGACTACTGATGCCCCTCAAATTTTGTACATTGGCTAGATTTTGTTTTGCATAGAAAACACATAGCTTATGCTAGAAGAATGCACACTAATGACATTTACTTTTTAAACCAAGAGGTATAAAATTGAACAACAAGTTTAAACTATGCTAGTCATATTTGGTTGTTAAAGTTGGGAAAAAGATGGAAATGTTCATAGTTAGTGTCTTGAGTGTAAACTTTTAGAGAAGTTAGACTTTAAATTGAAACAACATTGAACTACAAGGAGTTAGCAAAGAGCTATGAGGGTTGTAGATGTAATCCAGTTTTTGAAGTGATTTATTGTAACTTTGAAAAGTGTGGTCTTTTGTTTTCCAAGGAGTCAAAGAGGAAATTTCACTAAATTAGACACATTTCAGTGAGAAAGTTAAGTATTTCCTTACACTAGTGAAATGGTGTTGGTAAAATTAAAGGAATATTAAAATTATCTTAGTATGTGTAAGAAGAATGTCTTCATATTGTCTACTTAATATGATGTGATTGTGTCATGATATGTTTTCCATGACAATGTAATATGTGGAAGTTTATATTATCTTGCAATAGTTATCCTTGATGATGTGTGATCAACTATGATATTATTGTAGGAGAAGTTAGGATGGAATAATATGTTGGTTGATGTATTTTATTATCTACAGGTAATGTGGTCATTAAGCTACTTTGGGCTAAGTTGTTATTGCATATCTATTTTCTATGCATGGTCAAACATCCACCTAGATGTCAAGTATGGTATGATTTGACCTAAATTCTTGCTTATTTCATTACTATGAAAGAAGTTCTTTGATGTAATTATTATTATATTTAAATCATCATTATGACTAATCATCAATAATTCCTTTTCTTATAACATGCTTTTGGCTAAAAAGTAGACCTTTTATTTAGAGGAAAACATGCAGGACAAATGTGATCTTATGTGATTGAAAATATTATATAATGGATGCATCTTCAACATTATGGATGCACAATTATATTAGGTAGTTTATTTGTTTCATGTAGAATAAATAATTGGATTAAGAGGATTGCCTACATTGGATTAGATATCTAGAAATGTTACACATAAAGATAACTAAGTATTTATGGTGTGATCAATATTTATATTTATTGTGGCATGATTTGATTAAAATGAACTATGAGTCATTAAGAGAGTGATTGTACTACCTTACTATTACAAGGTGAAGTTCTAATTTTTGGAAAGAGTTTTCCTTAATGTATGATATTCCTTCCTGATAGATATATGCAAAGAAACCTATTGGCTCCTAATTTAATTGATTTAAAAATAACCAAGAAACTAGACCAATACATCTAAGGCTAGCAAATTCCTGTGATGGATGCACTTGATTGCAAATCTTGGGCTAGCTATAAGGCATAACTCCTTCTTTACTTCAGTCTCTGCAAAACCTAGGTAGGTTAACCTTAAGGTTCTAATATATGGTACCAATGCAAATAAACATAAAATTTGAACCTATTAATAGTAGATGAAACCCTTATATCTTCTAATACTTATGCAATAACACATGAATGAAATAGCTACAAATCATAACCTATGAACACATAAGCTAAGTGAGGGTTAATTCCTTTTAGCCCACTACAAAACATGAAAAATTGAATTGATTTGATTAAAATGATTTGTGCAAATGACCTTCATCTTAGCTTGCATCTGGTTTAGTGATTAGTGCCTTATTCATTGCAACATAGAGTCAATGCCAGTAGGATGACCTAACTTGATTGCCTTACAATTAAGTTTATCAACTAAAATCCCCAAACTCCATTCTTACTAGCATCCCCTCCATATACCTAGAAACCCTATCAAATCATTGAAGCATTTACTTAACTCCTTGAATTAAAAACAACAACAGATCTGACACACAACTCATCCAAGTTGTATTAAATAAAATGAACCTTATTCATTCAATCAAAAAGTCAACAACATATGAAGAATTAGGAGACAAAATAACAAAACACAGATAATTCATTGTAAATCCCCTTTTGTATTTATCTTTGGAAAGAGTAAACACATTAATTAGTAACACTAAGTGAAATTCAAGATGCATTACATGATATATCATCAATTTTCATTATCTCAAAGAAAAAATACATGAAATGAACCCAAAAACCTACACAGGAATGGATGTGTGGCCTTCACTACTAAAGCTCTGCTCAATAGATAGGAAGTAAAACCAACCAACAACCTAGTCTCACAGTAAAAAACTAGAACCCTTACAATGGATGAGAAAGAGAAAGATATAGAAGAAGAAAAGAATCCTAGATCTGATTTGGAAGTGACATGTGTCCACTTGAATTTCCATTCTTTGCTATTGTAAAACCTCTCTCATCTTTCTACCCATGAGATCTGATTTAGTTTTCATCAATGTTTTGTAACAAACCTGAAATATCTCTTTCTAAATGATGAAAACCCTTTTGTTACTAAAATATCTGAAATGCATCTTGAAATGCTGATAATACCTTGATTTTAATTGACTTGGAAGTAACAAAACTTTCCCATAGCTAATTTTTACTACCTTTTACATTCACTCAGATCACCATTTCACTGGAATTCAAACCTAAATTTCCCCAACTAAATGAAATTACAAATTGGGAACCTAAGACAAATCCTTGCATAACTTGAACCAATGACCTCCTGTGTAAAAACAAACTCCAAAAATAGAAATTTCATTCTCTCCTAATTCCAATAATATGTAATATTGCTATATTAGCTTACCAGAAACACCCAGAATCTTGCTTTGAAAATTAGGCTCCTTTCTATGGCTTCAAACAACATTTTTGCAAATATTTAATTTTTCCTAAAGTCTCAACTATAGCTTTAAATTCAAATTTATTAAATTTTTTTTTGCATGCTTAGAAAGGAGAATAATAAAAAATTATTATTTTTTAAAACTTAATTTTTCCCTCCTTTTCTCCATTCGAGTCAAACCTAGTTGATCGACCCTCTGCCACATGTCATCACTAGATTGACTTGTTTCTTGATTAATCACCTGACAACCTCCACCTGGGTGTCATGTGACATTATCTCATTAGTTATTTGTTCTACCATGTAATCATGCCACCTCAACTTGCCACATCACTGCCACATTAGCTGGTTGCCATGTTGCATGATGAGTCAACATCATGCCATGTCATTGTGACATAGTGACCACATGACATGTGGCATCTTGATCCTCATCATCATCTAGTCATCACACTATGTCACTATCCTATCATCATGCCACCTCATCTTGCCACATTAGCTAGTTGGCATATGGCATGATGAGTTAGCATCGTGACACATCATTGTGACATAGCAACCAAGTGACACGTGTCATTTTATGCTACATCAGTGCCTTGGTTCGCATACTAAACTAGAAGCCCGCTGCTACTTGTCATTTCATAATTTGTCCATCTATCACTATGTGTTGGTTACTAGTTGGTCTAGTCAAAGTCTAATCAACATGACATCAGCATTCAGTCAGCTGGCACATTGTTCAAAATTTCTTCCTAGTTAGATCTAGCTGGTCACAGGCCACCATATAGTCTTCAGCTTCCAAAATGATTGTATCTTGTTAGACACTAAGCTATGTGAGTGCCAAGTCATTTAAACACCAAAACATCTCCCCATTTTATGAATGTGGGACAAACAATTCAAACAGATGCCTCCATTTTGTGGCCTAGCATTTTCATTGAGTAGTAGGTTCGATGACTTCTTTTGTGGTTATCTTTTATCATGGAGCTCCTCTTGTGCTGTGCCTTCTCTCATTTTTTGGTGCTGGAAAACTCTTTTTGCCTCACACTCTTGGGCTACGCTGCTACTCAATGCCATGTATTGTTCTTATAATTGTAGACTCTTGATTTGTGTGGAAATTTTTTCTTATGGCATGGGGATCACCTTTTTTGCTACTATTAGAGGTGGGATGTTCTACTTATGGATGACTCCCCTTAGATGATGTGGCCCCTCCACATATTTCTATTAGAAAAATGGTTTTTCACATACATCTATAGCTTGTAAGATTTGCATAAACCAAGCAGCTGGTTGAAATTGTTCCTCCTCTCTTGGGTTGCTTCTTAAATGTGGGGGGGGGGGGGGGGGATCACATGTCGTGTCTGCTTAAAACTTCTTTCCTTGAGATGTTATTGCTTCCTCTACCTTGAGAAATGATTGGTCACTTCACATGCTACGAGTTTGCCTTGTCCTCTTCCTACGTGAAGCTAGGTACTCTTTTTTTTTAACGTGGGCCTTCCACCTTCAATATTTCCATGAGTTGTTCTAGCTCCTACCTTTCTTCTTTGTTGTAGATGCTCAGTGATAACTTGATGAAGAAAATGGGGTGGGGGGGGGGGGGGGGGGGGCGCTACTTTCCCTTTGTTATTCTCTAAATGGATGCAATCTCCTTTTGCAACACATGCCCTCCTTGTGACCATGCTCCCTGAAATGTGGCATCTCTTGCATTGATGATGAGATTCATTATATGAGAAATGGTGTGAGAAGTTTAATAGTGCTAGGAAGATCAAATCTAAATGGGCCTTTCCTCTTATAAATGCCAATCTAATTGTAATGAGAGGATCACTCCAAGACAAACTTCAATTCAAGATCATTAGCCTCTCCATCCAATCACATTGCCTGAAATCCACATTTTCCTTTCATTCCAAAAAGAATATAACTAAAATTTGATCATTGCAAACATTACAACTTCTCAATGCATCTTTTAAAGCCCAAACATCTTAACAATTTGATTGGAGTCAGTCGGGTCCCAAAGTGGGTCTGACTAAAAAAAATCATTTTCAAACAACTAACATTTCAAACTAATCCATTGATCTTCTCAAACTATCTAAATCCAAAATTGACCACCAAATCATCCTTTAGAACTTGTTCTATCACTTATCTACAAACTATGATTCGCTGACAGGAAGGCCTAAAAATTGTCTTTAAAAATTGACCCAAACAAATAACTGGGATCTAAAAGCTGACATGTCGATACTTTGTTCTACATTCTTGCACCTTGTTAGATTTCATCTCAAGAGGATCATTTAGTCAAAAGATATTGACTTTCAAAAATGTCTACTTGGAATTGCCTAAAACCAACAATGTTAAAAACCATAAAATGCATTTGGTTTTAGCTTTGAAAACTGGGAAAACAGATACTTGAAGGCTTGAAAACTAGGGAAATAGTTCATTTCCATGAGGAGAATGTAATTCTATGATTTGGGCACATGATGAATAATAGGACACATTTTTCAAGTGCATGAAGTGGGCTACTCCAAATTGCAGGACTGGAAACATTAGTAGAAAAAAGGTTTTTTACAAATGGAATGGGCTTGAGAAAGTGTGCAGATGAATTCGTCAAGGTTTACAAATTGGCACACTTGAAATATTTTGGGAGTAGAATGTAGTGGTATAGACCATTTGATTTCATCTATTATGGATTTTGAGTTATGAAATCTTGAACAGGGGTACTAACCAATCTACATTTTTGACACTAGTAAAAGGTTATAAATTGCATTTGGAATCATGTTTGCAAACTAATCAAATAGATTCTTCATAGGCTCAAATCTAGATCACAGAAAGTGTGTGACCTCTAGAATACAATGCAAAATGAATTTTCTTAGTATGGTCAATTGGGTCAAAGTTATAATCAGTGAAATAAGGCTTCCTAGAATTTTGAATAGTTTGCATCAGCATGATAGCAATAAACAACCAACTTTGAGGGATTCAAAATCTAGTCAAAATATATCAAAATGACTCAAAATCTAAAATATAGGTTCTCTATTATAGATACTAAACACTCCCAAAGTGGCGAGTCATGAAACATAATTGGGTGCGAGATATTCAATTGAAAACAAGGCCTCTTGTTGTTGTTTGACACTTGGGCAAAAATGTAGATTTGGACATTGCTTAAAACGGGACTTCACAAAATGACTCAGAATGGAAATTTATCTTCATGGGATGAGTGAATATACTGAATGCAAGGTGTTAGAAACATTAAATACCTTTTAGGCCTCAAATGGATAGCTAGGTACACATGCATCAAAAAGCACTTATAGGGCTTAATTTTTAGGATGGTACTCAAAATCAGGACTTCAATTTTGAGTTCCAACAAAACCTATTGAGTTTTATTAATTTTCCTATGTAATTGATTGAAATATATCATATTACATTTGGCTACAAAGATTTGTGTTATTTTTCTTGCAAAGATGTATTACTTTTCTAGTTGAATTGTAGACAATGTGTTGTACAATTCCATTACTTTCTTGGTTTTACCTATTTAGTCTCCCTTAATATCGGGCTGGGTATCTTTCATTTTAGGAAATATTTTGGGTAAGCTTAACATATTTGTGGTAGGGTGGTAAAGCACTCCTGCGATATTCTCATCCTTGTGTTCTTCGACAGGTTTTGGAGCTTCTATCGAAATGGTCGACATAATCAATACATCATGGTATTCTAATAATGATATTATAGTTTCTTTTAGATTTAAGCATATATGTATATGTATCATTTATGTTAAAGTTAATGAAAGTTAATCAACTATTGTTGACTAGTCAATATTCCTTAGATTTGACTCATGTTGATTTTTCCACATTTTATGGAGATTATTGATGTGGGATTGGTTTTGCACAGGCAGTCATTACATTCTTTTTTTACACCTCTAATTTCCATTTTGGTAATTTCCATTTGTGTAGATATATGGATTTTAAATTTGAATATTCCACATAATCTTATCACATGGACATCTTACGTCATGGATTCTATCCTTACACTTGGCTAAGATGTGTCATAATCCATATATTCTTGTTCCTTACACATCTATATTTAGCCTTCATCATCATAGATTCTTGTCTATAAGTGGTGTTGAGGTGTCACATGAAACATCATAGATCCTCTTCCATTTATAGGGGTGTTGATTTCCATGCATCATACAATCTTACATTTTGCATCTTGTATCATAGATTTCCTAAGGAATCTCTTGCCAAGTTGCACATTCAAGGTGACAAGTTCAATGCTCTCCTCTTGCATTTTGGCTATAAAATGAGCCACATTTCTCCCATTTATGGTCCTTGTTCCCTTAGGCTTAAAATCACTCTTCTAGTATTCTCATAGCATTATCATATCGTAGGCTTTTTCTTTTCAATTGTGTGCATTATTTTCTATTACAGCTAAATCAAATGGAGAAGAAAGAAGGACATGGGAGCTATAATTAAAGAGAGATTTTTACTTTTTGTTGCTTTATTTTTTTTATTTGGCTTTCATTGTAGACTAGATGGTTTTTAGTGTATGTTGATTGACTTTTGTGATTTTTCATAATATGATAGATGTTTAATCCTTTTTTGGACCTACAGTATTATGTGATAATAAAGCCATAGTCACTTGCATGTGATATCTATATGGTGTCTTGTTATCCTTCATGTGACTATTTGTCTATTTGTGCTTTGGATATTTACATATTGAATGTCTATACTTGATGTTTTCTTTGAAAAAAAGAGAAGCTCAACAAGGTAACAAAACTTTCAATATTTTATTATGGTCCATTGTTTATATCTCATTGAATAATGTGTATTGAATCTTAATTGTAGGGTCCAATCAAGTCAAAATGAACAATAACACCACAAGCTAATTATAATTAGAGAAAATTGTAAGTAAGGTCCTTTATTAATTTTTTTTTTTTAAATTTCCTTTTTTGTGTATGTATTATCTTTTTGTTTATCAAGCTTAATTCAAAATCTAATCCATTTATAACTTTGACACAAATTGCATCAAATAACATCAAATAGAAAATGTATAGGCCATTATTTACCAATTAAGTAAGTGAAGTCATTAATCTTCACTAAAATGATGGTAAAAATTATTAGCATCATTAGTTGGCAAGTATCATTAAGGACTCTCACTATTGTATTTAGATATATTTAATTTTACTAGTGTGACTGCATATTGGATTTGTTTTGGAAATAACAAGTATAGTAAAAGGTCTCAATGGTTGAATGTGATTGAAAGAGATAGAAGGGGGTCTAAATATTCCTCTAATGACTTTAGATCATAAAGTCTATTTATAATAACATATTGACCTATTGATTGAGATACATAATTTCTTTAATGATTGTCAACTTTGGAAGATTTCCCCCTTATTCTTATGTGTTATTAATACATGTACCTACTTATATTCTCACACTAAACTCATGACCACATCTCTAATAATTTCTTGTTTTCTCATCAACTATCCTTACATAATACCATGCATATTTCTCTTATCCCACTCTCTTACTTGTCAATCAAAACTACCTTTTATGGAAAAATATATCATCTAAGTTTGATGCATATCATAAATATTGATTTTCAAGAAATAGACCTTTTTTTTTCCATAACATTAATTGTAAGATTTGAGCAAATATGCCAATCAAATCCACAAAGCCCAAGAATACCTGCATGTACAAACTTTTCATGGAGAAGAAAAAGACAAGAAGAGGCAAGGGTTTGATCTGAAAAATATGCAAATTGTATTCAAAAGAAGAAAAGATTATTCAACAGATTAAGAATTACAAAGAGATCAATCCTTAGAAAAGGAGATCAAAACCCAAAAAAGGGTAACCTAAAGCCTAAAAAAGCTAGGTTGCACATTATAATTAATATAAAATATTAATTATATGCACCTAAGAGATAGCTTAAGAAAACTAGAGTAATAGGAAACTTATTTAATTAAATCAAAGTAATTTAATTAGTAAGTGTAAACAAATAATTACTCTAACATCCCCCCTTAAGCAAAGCTCAAGAGGTAAGCTAACCTAGCACAACTATGAAAGTAGAAAAATGGGTCCCAACAACAAGGCCTGATGAGGTACCCAATCACAAAAAAATCTCCATGAAATAGAGAAATAGAGAAAACCACATGGGAAAAACTCAACTCCAAAAAGAGATAGCAAAGAATGTTCCAAAAGATAGGAACAAAGACTGATCATGAAGAGAACCACTAAAGCATGAAGAAGCCACAAACTTTGTAAAAAAGAAACTGTTGATCTATAGAACCTCCATGAAAATAGAATGCTATGAACCAAGAGTGTCTATATGGTAGATGATCCATCTCACCAAAATGCATAGGTAGCCAACCACTACAATTTCCCAGTATATAGGATCAAAAATTGAATACATAGCTTACTCCAATGAAGCATCAAACTAAGGAAGCATTAGAAACAATAGAAGAACCCCCCCTTAATGAAGATAGGGTGAGGTGATAGGAAATTGAGAAAATAGGCCAAAAAACTCCTACAACACAGGAACTAGACACATCGAGAGTGAGGTATAGACACCTATAAAGGCACCTGTCACTGACATATCATGGGGCTAATTTCATGGAAGGGACACTCACTTGACAAAGGAAGAGGGCCTAAATGACAATAAACTATCCCCTCATAGCACTTTATAGTATAGTGTGAGTACAATAAATCACAATGTTGAAAAGGATCTTGAAATGCATGGAGTGGCACTTTATCTCAGTGTGTTTGCATAAAGATGCTTACAAATGATATCAACAATGATTTAAAAAGATATAAGACTAATACAAAAGATAGTACAAGTCATGAAAAATTATCTAAATCAACAAAATTGATCCTTGAACCTAAACCAGCCAAGATATCCACTAGAATACAAAAATGAAAAAGATTGAATAGAATGTTCCTAGAGAAGAATCTAGAACAACAACTAGCATCACTAAAAAGAGTGTGGAAATAGCTTTCCAACAATATAAAGAAGTCCCAAATCAAAGATCAGATGCTCAAGATATGCCTCCTAGAGTGCAAAACAAAACATTCAGCTTTGACTACCAAAATAGGCAACCAAACTACATCAAAATCCAAAAACACCTACACCAATGTCTCTATCTTAGAACCAGCTTTTTGGCACATTTTTTAGATTGAAAAAATACATCCGTATGCTCAAGTTACGAAGAAAAAATGTATAGGGCCCTTGAAAGATGCAAAAAATTATTATTTTTTAATAAAAAAATTAAAAAACTCACCACCACTGGCAGAGCAGCAACTAGGCATTAGGAGGGCAGAGGGCTGCCATGAGGCAAGGCCATAGTGGGGTTGTCGATGGAGTCACTGTGGGCCACTGGATAGACTGCCAGTGATGATTGTAGTGGTAACCGCTAGCAATTCCACTACGATTTGTTAACTGCCATGGCTTAAAATTGTGCAAAATGAATCTTTTTTGTGATTTTAAAAATTTTTCTACCTTTAACTACATGCTAGGGGCCGTACAGCCCTGTTGGGAAAAAAAAATTTCCTCCTGGGTCAACGTTGTCCAAAATGGACAAACTTTATATGGAAATGGAGATTTTGATGCCTTTTGAATCCATCTGTGACATTTGTTTAGCCTCAAACTACTCCAAAAATTGGTGATCCCCCTATTTTCTTATAAAATCCTCAAAAAACACCAGATCTGATCTACCAAACCCTTGTTCTCCCTTTTTCTTAAATACTGAACAAGCTACAATAGATCTGGCTCTCATACCATGTAGGATTTGAGCAAATATTCCAATCAAATCCATGAAGCCCAAGAATACTTGCATGTACAAAACCTATCATGAAGAAGAAAAAGACAAGAAGAGGCAAGGGTTTGATCTGAAAAACATGCAAATTGTATTTAGATCAAGAAAAGATTATTCAACGGATTAAGAATTACAAAGAGATCAATCCTTATAAAAGGAAATCAAAACTCATAAACTAAAGCTTAAAAAAGCTAGGTTGCACATTATAATTAATGTAAAATATTAATTATATGCACCTAAGAGATAGCTTAAGAAAACTAGAGTAATAGGCAACTTATTTAATTAAATCAAAGTGATTTAATTAATAAGTGTAAACAAATAATTACTCTAACATTAATGAGATAGATTTTTCTTATATAATCATTTATTAATATGTATAAAAAACTAAGGCTTATTATATAAAATGCATCAAGAAACTTTTGCATGAGAGCTTTCATCATAAATAAGAATGTTAACCATCTTTGTATGCCTTAAATATCTCGTGTGTACACTAAACCATCATGACTTCTCACTATTATTTCTTGATGACTTGTAAAAAATTAATGAGCTATTTCATATAAAACTATGTTACTTAATGTTGCATGATATTTATTGATAACATTGTTATTGTCATGTTTCACATGTTCCTGATTTTGCACAAGATAAGGATTATCTTTGCACCTCTATTGTTTCCTTACCCTATCTTTTAAGATTTGTGTACCATATATTTAGAAGAATTTCTATGAATCAAAAATCACATTTTTATTAGTACACATTAATATTCTATAAATTTCAAAACTTCCATCTTATTGTATTCCTAATGTCGTTTCTTTTATTTACAGATCACTTGATTGTAGCCCTTGTAAATCTTGATTGGACTTGTATTGCAATTCAAACTTTTCTTCTATTTCAAATCTTTCAAAATGCTTTTTGGACTTCTCCTATAACTTCATATATTTCTAGATATTTTAGATGCAACTCTCATACATAATATTTCTTCAAAAATATAATATATTATACAAATCATGAATAGAATCTAAAACTCTAAAAATGTAAATCTTCAAGTTATCTTCTTAGTATCTCTATGATATAGCATACAAGGCCCTTTTGGAGGATTGAAAAATATTCAATGTGTTTGAGAACTATATATACTTTTGCATATTTACAATCTAAACCAAAATTTAAAAATACATAGACACATGCAACCAAGCCCTTTCTAATTGCAAAATCTCAAACTGTATATGCCTACTGACAATGAAATCAATATTTTGGGTCTATAATAACAAAAAGAAATTGATGCATCACTTAATTTTTAACTCTTCTTGATCCCAAGGTGGTGATTTTTTCTCGAAGACCACTATCTTCTTCTAAATGAGTGTCCCTTTATGCAACATGGTGAAGCCTCTCAAAGTGAATGATTTAATGTAGTGTTTCCAAATCTCAAAAAATAAAGCAATGTCTCATTTCACTATGTATGCCATGAATTTCTTGCAATATGGAAATATTCCTTTAATAATTCTCCCACACTACCAATCTTCTTCAAAATCTTTTGATATGTGCCATGCACACTCCCTATTTCTTTAATGTGGTCTATCATCAATCAACATGGTCAAATCTTCCCTTTATCTAGAATGTGGGTTTGAACATGGTAGTTGTAACATGTTATTCATGCAATCAATATTTTTTCAATGTCAAATCAGCCAAACCATAAATTTCTAATAAAGTGGATTTTTTCAAACCAATGCCCTTCTAATTAGGGGACATGGCATTTTTAATGGAATGTTGATCCATTTATTTGTTCAATCTATTTTGGATAGTGAGTGTAACTTTCAATCAGTTTCATGATCTTGCTTGTTAATGTCAGTTTCATGTTACTTAAAGACTATGGATATTAGGTATAGCTTCCTTATGTATGAATAAGATAGAAAATAAAATATGGTTAAGAAGTGGATGTTGAATAATCAAATTTTATAATTGTGAATAATTGTATGAATATTGTGCAAGAGTTCTTCTATCATAGGGTCAACTTATACATAGGTGTGAAATAGCTTAAAAGAAGTGATCTTCCAATTTTAAAGGTAACATGAGTAAGTATATAATTGGTTGAAAAGTTTCAAATGAGTATTATCTTACTATTATTATTTACTAATTTCAAATTATGATTGAGTGAATGACATAATAAGAATGGGTGTTAAGATGTGTGTGTATGATCAATTATTGATTTAATGCTTGAGATAATTTGGTAAAAGTAGTTATTTTGATCTTATGTGTGTTATAATAATGATTGGATGAAAGTAATCATTCTGTTAACATTATATTGATTATCTGAGAACCCTCTATTAGGTGAATGTGTTGTTGAAAATATGATGAATCTTAGAATTAAATCTTGTTAGATGTTGAAACCTACCAAATTATGAGCCTAGAATGATATTGGAAATACATGATTTTCGATGGTCTTTGCCAAATTTTCTCATGTTTAGCTATTTATCCTTTACTTCGCATTGAAAATTTTAATGATTTCTATGTCTCTAACTCATATACAACATTTATAAAATACCATAGAATAATTCTATTACTTCACAAAAAATGGTTTGTTCTTCTATTGTATTTAGCATAAACCAACATATTTTCTTTGTCATTATCTCTAATTTATATTAGTCATTAACATATGAATATATATTTTTTGTAAATAGATAATTTATGTTTTTTCTCTTTATATAGTTGTTTCTCTTTGTTTATTTCTATTTTCTAGTAATATTTTGATATCTCATATTTTTATTTATTGAAAATAGAATGTGATTGGTGTGATGTAGAGGAAAGTAAAAAGGTTTAGGCTACCAAAGAGATAATTGTTAGCATAACTAATTTTGTGATGGAAGGTGATTTTTAGTGGTGCCATGATACATATCTAATTCCTATCATTTATTGTATTGTCATTGGTGTCAACTATTGATCTAGTGTTCCTAGTATGTTTCCCAACATAAACAGAGTAAACAAGGTGTTACAATGAGTTTTAGATGTATAAATCCTTACGAGTGAAATTGGGATGTCTCTAAAGGTCTATGGTATAATCTCTATTGTTGAATTGGTCCTATGAGAAATCTATGAGTGAATGACTGTTATAGTGTAATTGATAGAACAATAAGTTATAGTGTAATTTGATTGGTTTTTCAAATCTATAATGAGATTAGTAGATAAATCATAAGAGAAATAAAAATACACTAATTATATGGTATGTTTATTACTACAACTCATTAGTGTAATCGATGTGAAGGATAGATTATCAGTGAGAAGAGAAAAAGTTGTTAAATAGATTGAATTGATTTGTGTTTTTTATAAAGAGTTAGTAAATTGATAATCGCTAAATGGTGTTTAGGTTATAATGGATTTATTTGAGTCAAACACAAATGGTGACATGTCTTCATGGTTTGGTATCACATTGCTTAATGATATCATATAGAGAAGGCTCTAGAGGAAGTGTATCTTTGACCTCATAACACAAAATTATATGTAAATCATTATGTTGGCTAGTGCAGCCTTGGAAACATGTTTTGTATTTTAAAAATTTTTCTTTGACTCATTGGATCTAAGTGGGATATCTAAAATTAATATCCAATAAACTCATCCCTTAGGACTAACATGAATGAGATGCCAATACAGTCCTAATATGCAAAATTGAGTAGTACACCCAAATGATGCAAAGAACACCCTTATGTAACCCCAATGTTGTAGAAAATTATTTACATCATTTATTTTATACCACTCAATAATGAGTTCCCAAGTATTTATAATTATGTAAAGGGTGTGCACATTGGTGAAGTATTGAACTATTATTTGGATCCTTGTGTGCTAAATTATGTAAAAGGTGTGAATAGTGGTGATGTATTAAACCATTGTTTCAATCCTAGTTTACTAAATCATGTAAGGGGTGTGCATATTTAAAAAAAAAAAAAAAAAAACATTGATAAATCATCAAATTTTGATGATAGTGCCTAATAGGATTTGATGAGAATGGGCTAGTTTCAACAACAAAAATCATTGTACGTACATTATTCTCATTAGAGTTTGCTAGAGATGAAATGTTTTATCAATATTTTGACAATAATTATCATACAAGTTTTGATGGATACCTAAAAATGATTTGACAAGAAATTTTTATGTGCTACATGAAACTTTGTTGCTTGTACATCATGGGTTTTATTGGAGATCCAATGAAACCTTCTTCATTGGGTTATATCAAAGCTTTGAGAATAGGATATGTCATAATTCCAAAAAATACATGAGTATTAAATCTTTCAATGAAAATTTCATTGGTGATTTGACAAAAAATATTTTTCATTGAATGATCTAATAAAATTGTAATGATGAAAATTCAGTTACCATTTCATCGATCATTCAACACACATCCACTAGACTTATGACATGATCATTTGTCAAACAATGTGTCCAAATATGTTAGTAGGTAAGGATGAGGACCTCAATAACAACTTGATAAATATTTCAACCTAAGATTTGGAATGGAAATTTGATTAAGTTATAAAATGTGATATTTTATTTTGGATGATTCTTGACTATGGTTGGATTTGGGTCAATCAAGACAAGAAGATAGATTTAAAGTACAAAAAATGATCTTCACACATCTATGTCAATAGTATAAATAGGGTGATGATGTTGTGGAAGATTTAAAAATAAAATATTCATGAGGCAAGTAAAGTATAATTGTATGTCTCAAAGTTGATAAAGGCATGGTTCAAATGGATTTTTCACAATTTGTGGGAAAGATTATTGTTGAAGATGATCATGTCAATATTCTTATGATCTTGAGTCTATTGTTAGATTAATTTCATAACATGTTGACTCTTCTTAGCATTTTGATTAGGTTATTTTATTCTCTCTATATGATAAAGGTTGTTGGATCTTAACCTTCTTATATTTCACTAAATTAGACATAGCCTAGTAAATTTATATTTAGATAGACCAAATAAACTATTGAGGGTGAAATATTTTGAGGATCACTCACAAGATGGCTTTGAAATATTGTTTTAAATTTTGAAGCTCATCCTTTTTTATAAAATACAAAGAGTCTCAACTATAGATGATGATATGTGGAGATGAGAAGACAAAGAAAATACAAAAACTAAGGTTTTTGCTTAAAAATTGTAAGATTGATTGAGTTTAACTAATTTTAATTATTTGGTCCATCTACTAGGTCAACTTGTTCATTGACAAGAACTAATTTCAACATACATCAAAGGAATTTATTACACTAAGTGTATCTTGATTTAGACTTTGCACATAACAAGCAGTTTTGAAAACAAATGTCTAAAAATAGTCTTGCATGGGACAAAGTAATCTTCGAGGAGACAAGTAATTTGTAACTTGTGAATTTATTAATATCCCTTGGAAATTTTGTTTGTTTATATTCAGAAATAGATTTTTCTAGTCACTTTCTTATTTTGCATGGTCTCAATAATAAAGACAATTCAAAAAATTCTACCCTAAATAATTGGCTTAGTCATCAAAACCTTTTTCTATGGCTTAATATCTCTTTAGCTTACACAATTATGTCATTCCCTAAATTGTGTATGTATTTTTTAATTTTTAGGAGCTAAATAGAATATATTCAAATGAGACTACACAATGAGACCTCTAATATTGAATTATATTCCTCTAAATGCTCAAGAGGATATAAATGGTGGGTGTGTTCTATAAGAGAGATTATTCCCCCTCGAACAAAGATTATGATACTTTCAAAGATGAACTAGATATGCTACTACTCCAAGGTGTCTCATAATTCATCCATTCAAAGAGATCTTATGAACCATACAAGGATACGACTCTCAGAGGAGGTTAGGAGTAAGATATGTTTCCCCACTGAGACTTTAATCTCAAGGAGGTATTTGATTGTAGTGGGTCAAACGAGGCTAAATTTTCCTTGTTACCATTTAGGTCATTTCCTCAGTAGTTTCTCCTTAAATAGTATAACCATTATAAAGTAAACATGAAATGAAAATGGATAAGAATCTAAGGGTTGAGATCTATAGTTGTCTTCAAGAAAAAAGAACATACTTTCCTACCGATGTTGTTCTTCCAAGAACACAAGATAAGCATTCATTTACCTAGGATTCTACTAAGTAATAAATTAAGTAGGTTGAGGTTTCTAACTACCTCTAAAGAGGCAATATCATACTCCCTCCTACTAAATAAATTACCAAGTGAAAATCTTTTAATTAAGTACTTAGAAAATTGTCTAAATGTAAAAGAAATTTAAAAAAATTGTTAGTATCTCCAAGGAAACCTAAAAGATAAGTATTAGTAATTTGTTTGAGATTTCATCTTAATTCCTTGCAAGATGAATTTATTATTAGTTTATGGGGTCAAGTAGTTTTCAACATCTCGCAATGTGATTGTTAGTATTTTTTAATAAGACTTTGAATACTACAATGCTCCAAAGAAATAGACAAATTAGTAACACAAAGTCAATATTTTAGAAAATAAATGTTTTTGATTAAATGGAGAAGGTTTTAGTTCTCAGATACTAATGATTATTTTTCCACATGATGATCTACACAAATGATGATTTGACAAAATATTAAAAACTAGAATTTAATGGTGACACACATCATAGTTACCTATACATAATTTGAGGAGTGACAATGATAATTTACCCTTGGATATGATAATCTACAACTAAAGTATTATAAAAATGAAATCAAAATTAGCATCAATAATAGCTAATCAGGGTCATACTACACAATGATGCACCAGTTCGCCACTCATAGATCATCGAAAGATTTATGGGTTTTGTCTACCTTATATATTTCAGCCTAGATCTTGGATTATGATAGCTTCCTACATCATTAAATTATATATTTTTAGGTTTGTATTCTACAAGATATTATCTTCTCCCTTTTATTTCCATACTTTCAATTTTATCATTACTTTCATTACACATATCTTTACCTAAATCCCCTTAAAGTGGGGGTAAAGGAGGAGTAAATATGAGCCATTGATTCATTTATCCATTGGGTTTTGCATTGATATTCCTCCTTGTACCAATCAAACCTAATAAAAAGGGGTGGATGTTAATGTTCCCCCTTCTCATATATTTAGGGTAGGATTGTTTTTATTTTCCTACCACACATTTATTGGCAAACCCAACAATTATCTTCATTTATGAGAGTTAGATATTTTTATATTTCTTGGTTATTTTTTTCCTTCTTAGTGAATTGGATTTAAATTCTTTTCAAGGTTTGTATACATCTTGCATCATGTAGATATTTTAGTGTTGTTGACAATTGGGTAATGAGGATATGTAATTATTGTCATTTATGTCAACACAAGATGTACATGCTTATAGGAAACCTTAGAAATAAAGATACTTATCTTGTGGTACTCAAAAAATTTTCTAAGTATGAATTTGGTATGTAGTAGTGTATTGTTTTGTTTGTAACTTGTTGCTGATATCATATTATGACTAGAAAAGTTAGATGGAGATAGTATACATGTTGATGATGACATGTATAACCTTAAAAGTTAGTATAGACTGTATGGAAAAGAGATATTCATGTTTTACCAATGTAATAGGACAACAAAATTAAAGGAAAGGAATTATTTTATTTACAAAATAATTACTTTTTTGGGCAATGAGCTCTTCTAGTAATTGGAAGTGCATGTTTGGGCAGTGTTCTCATCTTGCATCTACTATACTATAGCTCCTAACAGGTTTAGAATCTCCTAACAAGGATTCAAAGTCTCTTAACAAGGACTCTCTATACTAAATTTTCTCATTGACTCCTAACAGGGTCCATCCTCTAAAAAGGAACTTATATATTAGTATATTATCTAGTGGGTATCATCCCCATTGAGGTTTTCCCTTGGCTAGGGTTTCCCTACTTAAAAAAATATGGTGTTATGAGTTATCTCTGTACATGGTTACTATTACCATTCAACATTAATTTATTACTTTGTTATGTATGGTTTAGAGTAGAAAATAATATCTAGTTGGCAACTAAAGTTTGTAAATTATTGATTAACCCCTCCCCCCAGTAATTCCTATTTCTAATAATTGGTAACAAAGTGCAGTTACTCAAAAGAGGCTTAACAGCTTGAGTAAGATCCCTATGGATATGGAGTAGTTGATGAAGAACCTTGAAGAGGAACTTGAACAAATTGATCTCCTTACTAAGGAAAGAGATAAGCTGAAGGATAGATATGAAGACTCCAAAGCATACATTGGGTAATTGAAGGAAAAGATTGAACATCTCAAATCCAAGCCTTAATCTATTGAATCTAAAACTAGTGATGATAATTATTCAAAATTGAAGATAGAGTACAAGATCTTGAAGCATGAATTGAAGATTAAAAATCTAAAGTTAACTTTGAGGAGTGATCCTAGCAAAATTGAAACTGATTTGAAGATTGAGAATGCAAATCTTAGAAAAGTCTGGCAAAGAAGACATCTAAGTTTGAAATATTGAAAGAAGATCATGAAGAACTTTATGAGTACAATACTATTGTGAAAGGTGAATTAACTTAGTGTAAGCAACAACTTGAGATTCTTTATTCTAACAGAGAAAAGTTTGATGATTCAATGTCAATATAGAGACCTACTTATGATAAGACTAGTCTTGGTTATCTATTTAACATATCTGCAAAGAAACTTGAGAATAGATCAGATTCAAAAGAATAAAGATAAATCTGATGATAAGATTGAATCTAGTCAATCTTCTAATAAACCTAAAGAAGTTTTACAAGACAAGTTGAAATATTGGATGAACCAAAGCAAGTGGAATCTCCTAAAGAAACCAGGTATGAATTTAGAGGTCAATGTTTTTCATGTAATGAAATAGCTCATATGAAAAGAGATTGTACAAATAAGTCATTTAATCATGTTAAGAATTTTTTTGGTCATAACTGTCATGGTATGAGTCACAAACTAATTGATTCTAGGAAACCTAAATATGACAATAATAGAAGGAATAGTAGAATGTCTAGGAATACTAACCCTATAGATAGAAGATCTAATGAAAGGACATCAAGAGAATAGAGACCTTACAAGGAAAGAAGATAGATCATGTGTTATAAGTGTAAAAACTTTGGACACATAGCTTGGAATTTTCATGCACTTGATGATCAACAAAATCCTAGAAGCAAAACTCTAGTATGTTAGTTATGCAAAAACTTTGAACATACAAAAAAGTATTATAGAATGGACCAAAAATTTAGAGATAGAAGGAACAATGGAAGAAAATTTTGAAATAGAAGAAATGATGGAAGGAACATCAAAAATGATAGAAGGAACCATGAAAGGAACTCTAGAACTAATAAAGACAATGAGGAATAAAGAAATGTTGTTAGTGAACTTTGAGAAGAACTCAATCAGGCATTTGTAAAAGGAGTAGACATCTCAAAAGAAAAGCTAGAATATGATGAGACAGGAAGATCAAAGTTATCTATCAAGTTTGATTCAATTAAGTTAAATTAAGCTTGTTCATGGTACCAAAATCTAAAACTTTATCTAGAGATCGAACTAGAAAGAAAGTTAATTCTATAGCAGAAGATGAAAACTATGTTTTTGCTAAGAATTTCATGAAGTGAATTTTTTTGGAGCATTTTCATGATGAGATGAAGTTGTAGTAAACCTTAAGAGGCATCTGAAGATCAGGACGGATGATATTGAACAACTAATTGATCTCAAATGCAATTAATGAAAGTTCAAGTTGAAGGAATAAATGGAGTACATACTTGATTACCACTTTATTGCAAATACATCAGAATCATAGAGCACTTAGAAGAAACTTGAGAAGGCAATTTCAAAGCAAGCCCTATTTTTGAAAAAGGTATTTTATCATTTTTTTGCAGAATTTATTCAATAAAAAGTTCATATTTAATAGAATCATGGATATGTCAATAGTTCACAATGTTGAGAATGAGGAGAGACCAAAATTGAAGGTTTTTTCTATGAAACCTATAGATGGAAACCCTAAGTCAACATTATCTATTACTCTGAACAATGTAGTTCATTTGGAAGATGTAGGAAGTTATCTTACTAGTAAAGTTTGAATCTATTGCAAGTGAGTATATGAAAAAGGACATGGAATTAGTCTTTAATCATGATATGACTATGAAACCCAGTTTTGAAAACTTGAAGGAACTAGATCTATTCAAATATCATTTTTACCGAGAATTGAACACAAATGAGTGGACACATATCATACTAAGTAGAATACATGATGGGAAACTATGGATGCAAGATAGTGTAGTTGATATCCTAGCGACCTTATTCATGAGGTAACTAGTATTTGTAAACAAGGTAGTGTACCTATAGGTGAGAAAATGGTTAAGAAGAAAGTTGAGAGCTACACAAAGGCATTGTATAATGGAAAGGCCATGTTGATCAGCACCATTAAACAAGATGATGTAAGATTCTTAAGTTAAATCATTGCCTACTCTATATGTGCAAGTTCAAAGATTGATGAATTGTTAACCAAATTCATCTATGTAGCCTACAAGATATGTGTTGAGAAGGAACAAGTTAATCTTAGTGAAATACTAAGAATGCAACTTCTTGAGAACCTAGAAAAGATCAAGAGGACTAAGAATGGTGCATTTATATTGCAGTCACCAATCAATCACATATTCTTTCATGTGCTTAAAAGATTTCTATATTTGTCAGTAATAGAGATTATGAGCAGTGAGAGGTGTACAATGGAGAAGATTACATAATTGTATAGAAGACATCCAATAGATAAAATATTGGATAGTGGGAACTTGATAATGAAAACATTTTAGAATGAAATGATGCAAAGATTCAAAATTTCACCTACAATTATAGATAGATTCAAGGAAGATATTTGTGTTACGGTTGATACATATTTTACTTATATTCAAGCAATAGAACCTCGGGAAATATTTATTGATCCCTTAGGTAATAAATTGAGTGATGAGATGATAGTTGGATATATTGATTTACTATTAAAATCAGAGAAGGACCAAGCTAAATATAGATTTGGAACTTATGATAAGATTACCTAATCAGCTCATTGGGCATCCTTAGAAAAGGCATCTCACAAAAAGATAGAAACTATAATGAAGAAAGCCTTATCAAAAGCTGGTATGATTGAGAGTGAGTCACAACATCAAGCAAACCATGAAGCAAGGTATAATGAATGTGCAACCTTTTTTAGTGTCTATTGTAGAGACATATTCAGAATAGAGCATTCCTTCTGTAGCAGTGTTAGATATTCAGACAGGTGAACTGAAGAGAAAATTTGAGAGATTAGTGGAAGTTGTGACCACAAAAACTAAAAGGGTCAAACAACAAGCCACTCGACCAAGAAAGAGATAAAAGACATTATTGAAAATTGTTGAGTCTAGTGAAGAAGAAGAAGTTAAATAGACAACGAAGGTAACAACTTCAAAGAAGTCAACAAGAAAAGCTCGGCAACCCTAGAAACTGAAGATAGAGAAGATAAACTCAGGTATTGCTAATGAAGGCAATTTTTTTCAGATGAACAAATTTTATGATTTATATAACAATTTTGAGAAAGATCAAATTGATATCTCTACTATGAGATAAATTATAGCAAATAATCTAAAACTAAAGGATATTGAAGGAAAGGTAAATCAAAAGGTCTATGAAAAGATCATAGAAAAGAAGGCAGTAGCTAGAGAAGAGGACATAGAACTTTGGAAGTCTACATTAAGAACAATATGCAAGATTCATGACGAAGAAGAAGTCAAGAGATTGTTAAAAAATCTAGTGCATTACTTAAGAAACAAGGTAAGACCATTTCTATTTATGGTAGATGAGACAGATAAGATTAGGAGTAAAATTGCAACATCCATAAATTAGATGTTGATAGAGTCCAAGGTAGCATCTTCACCAGCACCCAAAACCTCGAAAGTGTTAGTGAGTGGTGATGCAATGCAAATAAATCAGACTAATGTTACTATTAATATTGATGATACAAATCCATTTGAAGGTTTTGAATAGAATGAGCCTCATATGAAAGATATTGATGAATAAATGAGACAAGTTGAAGACGAGAAGAGGTTACTAGAAGAATAGAAAAAGAAAATAGAAGAGGCCCAGTAGAAATTGCTTAAAGATGAGATGAAAAGAAAAGAAGATGAAGAAAAGAAAAGAGTAGCCAAAGAAGAAATGAAAAGGAAAACATAAGAAGATGAGAAGAAGAGATTAGAAGAGGAAGAGAAGAAAGAAAAAGGAAAAAAGGAAAAAGAAAAGAAAGTGGAAGAAGAAAGAAGAGTCAAAGAGGCAACTAAAAAGAACAAAAGGAAGATGATACTAAACCTTCTAGTTCATCTAATCAATTTTTTCTTACTAGCCTAGCAACTGATGATGGTGATCAAACTAACTTGATCTCATCTTTGTCAAAGCTTATTTAGAAGAACAAGATAGGGAAGAGCCTACAGAGAACCTTGATGGAGGTTACTGATAGATTACATAGTACTCTGGTAGTACAACACATAGAGGTAGATCTAGAATAGAGTGTACATGTGGTGCTAAAGTCTTTTGATGAAGAATTCACAAATTTGTTAAATGTTACAGAATCTAAGTCACAAATCTCACATGATGCTAACTTGTTTAGCACCATTTGCCAAAATATTAAGAATGACTTGATAAATCTTGATACTTGTATCAAAGAATTTTGGAAGTGTCAATAGGATGGAAAGATATTGTACATTAAGTGCACTCTATGTCACAAGATGACTAAGGATACTGATAGACAAATTGGAGGAAAAATGAGTGAGCTAGAAGCTCTGTCTAGCCAATTACAACATCCTACTAGTAAACTTAATGACTTTGAAGGACAAGTGGCTAATATTTAGAGTGATATTAGGAAACTGGAACTTTAGAAGGAACAAATTTTGAAGAGAGTATTGGATTTCATAGAGTCTATTGCTCTAAAAATATATTTTGTTGAGAAACAATTGGAGGAATGTGTCAAGCCCAAGGACACTTATTCTAACTTTTTATACTCTAACCTTAATGCAATTGAGATTGCATCATAAGCCATATGTACAATTCTCACCTCTAATGAGATAGCCAAAGCTACATTGACAAAAGTTATAAATAGTCTAAAAGAAAATTTTGATGATTGCATGAAGATATTTTCAGTTTAAGGTAGATGTTTACAGAGATTTTGATAGCAGATGTATAGTTTTTGATAGTTTAACCTTTTTCATTGATGTAAAAGGGGAGAAATACATAAGAAAATTATAAACTAGGTAAAGAGAAAAGTATGAATCATATTGTAAAAGGTAGCATGTGTAAAATGGATAAGTTGTAATAGATGTAATGTTGATGTGTTATGTATTTTAAGTTTTTGATACTTAGAGAATTTTCCCTATTTTGTTGCCATCAATGCCAAAGTGGGAGATAGTTGACAATTGGCTAATGAGGATATGTAATTATTGTCATTTATGGCAACACATAATGTACATGCTTATAGTAAACCTTAGAAATAAAGATACTTAGCTTGTGGTGCTCAAAAAATTGTCTAAGTATTGTTTTATTTGTAACTTGTTGTTAATGTCATATTATGACTAGTGAAGTTAGATGGAGATAGTATACATGTTGATGGTGACATGTATAACCTTAGAAGTCAGTACAGACTATACAAAAAAGATATATTTGTGCTTTACTAATGTAACAGGACAATGAAATTAAAAGAAAGGAAATATATTGTTTACAAAATAATTACTTGTCCCATTAGAGCCAGCATCCTAGATGTTTGCTCTAAGTTGGAAAAGTGTTTTGTGGTCTAGCTGACCTAGAAGAAATTTGTGTAAAGGCATGGTATTTATGCAAAGGACATCTTGTGAATTCAAGTGTGCTATCTTGGAGAAGTTATGTTGAGCAATTGTCTGCAAACTTTTGTGGAAGCGATATATGCAAAGTTTGTGAAGCTATTTTGTGATCCGAGATCAAACTAAGAAATAATATATATTCTAGAAGTTTGATTACTTGTTAGGGCAGTGATCTCTTCTTTTAATTGTAAGTGCATGTTTGGAAAATGGGCTCATCTTGCATCTACTATGGTGTTATGAGTTATCTTTGTGCATGATTACTATTACTTTATTACTTTTTTTGTATGGTTTAAAGTAACAAATAATATCTAGTTGGTGACTAAAGTTTGTAAATTACTGATTCAACGGTGCCCCCTCGCCCCCTAAAGTAATTCCTATTTCTAATAGGTGTATGGTTATCTTTTTCAAGATTCTCTTTCTTGCATCTCTTTATAGAACTTGTGATCTTTATGATTTTTATAATGTTTATGGCTCTTCATACTTTCCTTGCTTATGCTACTATGAGAATGAAGAATACAACTTCAAGCCTTCTTTCAAAATAGTGCTTATCTCTTTATGTGGTTGGCTTATTACCTCTATAGATTATGTCATAACCTTAGTTGAGAGTATTCCTCCTCCAAACCCTCCTAATCCTCCTTCTCTTTCTTCATCTCCTAGCACTTCTTCCACATATATTCAAGTTCAAACTTTAATTCATGATGCAAAAATTTCTACCTTCATTAAGGAGCCTATTTCTCCTCCTATTACTCATAATAGGGGAAAATATAAGGCCCCTTTTTTCATACTCTCATTATCTTTCCTTACACCATGTGTACACATGATTTCAATGAAAAACCTCCTCTAGTTGAAGATCTAACAAATAAATTTCCTAAAGGTTATTGCATGGCTGTTAAACATGGTTATATTGTCTTAGGAATTGTATTAATGAACATGGTCTTAAAAATCCTATTCATGTGCCTCCTAAGAAAATAAATATGGTCTTGGATATTATCCTTTTGATATAATGTAAGAATATTCTAGATGACCTCCTCTTCATCTTCTCCTAGCTACTTCTCATCTTGATTATCTTGACACTCCTCGAGATTTGGATTTAAATATGTATATACAAATAGTTGTTAAACTAAAGAAATCTCCTATAACTCTTAAAGATTTCCTTTTAGTGTATTCCTATCCCTTTCATTATAATGATTATTATAATATTGCTGATTTTTTTTCATTTTCATATGTATGTTAAAGAAAAGGCTTCAATAGGTAGCGTTCCCTAAACACATGGGGTGTTGTAATTGTTTGGTGTGGATCCTGATCAGTCTGCAAGTGGGAGATTTTTGATATTGTGGTGACTGACCATGTAGTGGGGGTTGATGTTGTAGTGCCTAATTTTTTTGTGGTTTTTTGGGAAAAGAAAATTAACAAATTGTAAAAACCCTAAAATGGTCGATTTTAGAGGTTGCCCTCAAATACTATTATAAGTGGCTAAGATGCATAAAGCATTGTAATGTTGGTAAACATTTTTTCTGGATAATAGAAAGGTTGAAGGCTGTGTAGGTGGATGTAGCCCAAGTTTTGTGTAAACCAGGTTAAATCTATGTGTTATCTATGTTCTTTGTGTTTTCTTATATAGTTTTTGTATTTTACTATTTATTCTTATATTGTTCTAGATTTGTCAAACCCTAACAATTGGTATCAGAGCAAGGTATGTTTTGGTAGATTGACAAGACTTTCATATTTGAGTGGGAGCAATGGAGGATTCCAGATTCAAGATTGAAAATTTTGATGGCAAAAATTTTGAATTATGGAAAATGCATATGGAAGGTTGCTTATATCAAAAGGATCTAAGGAAGCCATTAGAAGGAAAAGAGAAGAAATATGGAACCATCATAGACAAAGATTGGGAGATCTTGGATAGGAAGGTACTAGGATCTATTCAACTATGCCTTGCACCCTCTTTAACATTCAATATATCAAAGGTAAAAATGACAGTAGAGTTGATGGAGACATTGGCCATGTTATATGAGAAACCCCTAGCTCAAAATAAGGCATTTCTTATGAAGCATTTGTTTAATATAAAAATGGGTGAGGGAGGATCTATAGTGAATCATTTAAATGAATTTAACATAGTTACCAGTTAGTTGTCATCCATACAAATTTTATTCAATGAAGAGGTTAGGGCTCTCTTAATCTTATTTTCTTTTCTAGAAAGTTGTAATAGCTTGGTTAGGGTTGTAAGTAACTCTATCTCTAGTTCAAATAATTTGAAATTTGATGAAGTTTTTGGTTTTATCCCAAGAAAGGAAATGTGACATAAAAGAACAAGTGAAACTTCAACCTCATCATGTTCAACTTTGAATATGGAGAATAGTGGAAGAACAAGGGAAAAAGGAAAAGGTCCTTCACATGACAAGTCATGAGGGAAGTCAAATAAAGGATGTTCTCAATATAAAGGAAAGAAAGATTGTTGGTATTGTGGAAAGCCTGGTCACTTGAAGAAAGATTGTTCATCTTGAAAAAAAAAATAAGGAGACAAAAATGAAGATGATAGTAAGGAAGATAATGTTACAAGTAATACTTTACAAGATTCTTTAATCTTATGTTTGGATAATGTTAATGATTCCTAGGTGATATATTTTGGGCTTCATTCCATGCTACACCCCATAGAAAATATTTTCAAGATTATGTTCAAGGTGATTTTGGAAAAGTATATTTGGGTGATGATGAGCCTTGTCCTATTGTTGGGAAAGGAAAAATAAAGATCTTGTTTCCAAACAAAAATGACTAGTTACTGCAGTAGGTAAGGCATGTCCCTAATTTAAGAAGAAATTTAGTTTATGTTGGACAACTGAGTAGTGAAGGATGCATAGTCATGTTTTTAGAAAATATTTGGAAGGTCAAGTTCATTAGTAGTAGCTAAAGGTATGAAGGTAGGCACATTATATCTATGTACTAGTAATTCTTATTCTACCTTAGCTACTACTAATAATGTTAATTTAGAGAAGTCTACTATAGATGTTGCAAGAATAGATTAAAAAATGTGGCACCATAGGCTTGGGCACATGAGTGAGAAAGGGATGAAAATCCTTCACTCTAAAAATCTATTTCCAAGACTAAAAAATATCAATTTCAAGTTTTGTAAAAATTGTGTTTATGGTAAGTAGAAAAGAGTTAGATTTCTTAGAGTTGGGAAAGAAAAGAAGAGTGAGAAGTTAGAGCTAGTGCATTCAGATGTATGGGGACCAGCATAGGTATCATCTCTTGGTGTCTCTTGTAATGTTATTTTTATAGATGATTCAATTAGGAAACCATGGGTGTATTTCTTGAAATAAAAATCTTATGTTTTTGAAACATCTAAGAAATGTAAAGATTTGGTTGAGAATGATACAAGAGAGAAGTTGAAGTATCTTATATCCGATAATGAAGGTGAGTATTGCAGCATATTCTTTGAAGATTACTGTTCTATTAATGGAATTCGAAGGCAAAAGACAATTCTAGGAACTCGACGAGAAAATGGGTGTCAAAAAGAATGAATAGGACAATCATGGAACATGCAAGGAGCATGAGATTGTATGATGGTCTACATCTTGAATTCTGGGAAGATGTTGTAAACACTATTGTTTATTTGATAAACAAAGGACCTTCAACCCCTTTGGATGGTGATATTCTAGAGGAAGTATGGATTGGAAAAAAGCTAAATTATTCATTTCTAAAAAAAATTAGTTGTGAATATTTTGTCCATCTTGATAAAGAAAATCAAACCAAGTTTGATGCTAAATCTCTAAAATGTACCTTCATTAGATATGGAGTAGATGACTATGGTTATTGCTTATGGGATTTTGAAAAACTTAAAATAACTAGAAATATAGATGTTATATTCAATAAGAAGGTCATGTATAAAGAACATTTATAGGAAAAGAAGCATGAATAGGTCAAACAAGAATATGTGGTGTTGGATGAGACTCTTGAAACTAAAAATCCATGGGTACTTGATGGTTAGTAAGAAGAGGTTATCCCACAAACTCTTGTAAGTGTTAGACATTCTACAAGGTCAAGTAGACCTCTTGAAAGGTTTTCTCCTTCTTTGTATTCCATTTTATTGATTGATTCTAGTGAACCAGAGGAATATGAAGAAGTAATGTAGGTGGGGGCAAAAAAATAGTGGAAAGTGGGCATGAAAGAGGATATGGAATCCTTGTTAAAAAATAAGACTTGGGACTTAGTCCCTCTACCTGAAGGAAAAAGATCCTTGCCTAAAAAATGGGTTTATAGGATGAAGGAGGGAGATGGAGGAAATAAAAGGTATAAGGCCAAACTTGTGGTGAAGGGTTTTACACAAAAAAAGGGTATAGGTTTTGATTAAATATTCTCCCCCATTGTAAAAATGACTTCAATTAGAACTATACTAAGTCTTGTGGCTATAGATGATTTGCATCTTTCACAACTAGATGTCAAGACATCTTTTCTCCATGGAAATCTGGAGGAAGAAATTTACATGCAGTAACTAGAGGGATATGATGTCAAGGGTAAGGAGAATTCAGTGTGCAGGTTAAGGAAAAGTTTGTATGGCCTAAAGTAGGCACCTCGACAATGGTATTTAAAGTTTGATAGTTTCATGGCTAAATAAGGGTACCATAGATGTCATTCTAATCACAATGTATAATTTAAGAGATTGGATAATGGGAGTTACATTATCCTATTACTCTATGTTGATTACATGCTTTTTGCTAGGTCTATATGCAACAAATAAATGAACTTAAACATAAATTAGCAAGTTCATTTACTATTAAGGATTTGGGTATTGCTAGGAAAATCCTTGGTATGAGTATTACTTGGGATAGGAAAAATAGAACCTTGAATTTTTTCCAAAGTGAGTATATAAAAGTGTTGAAAAGATTTAATATGTAGGATGCAAAAGAAATCAGTACATCTTTGGCTAGTCATTTCAAATTGGCTAAATAAATGTTGTCTAAAGGCACAAGAAGAGGTATATAAAATGTCTAACATCTCATATTCATCAGCATTTGGTAGTCTAATGTATGCAATGGTATATATATGGCTAGATATTGCTCATGTGGTGGGAGTTGTCAGTAGGTATATGAGAAATTCGGGTATGAAACATTAGAATGTTGTCAAATGGAATCTTCAATATCTGAAAGGTACTACAAAAAAAGGCATTATGTTTCATAGGATCTAGTTCTTCTCTGAGTGGATTTTTTGACTCTAATCTGGTAGGAGTTCTTGATACAAGGAGTACTATAGGGTATGTTTTCACTATAGGGGGTACTACAGTTAGTTTGATTTCTAGTTTGCAGAAGGTTAACAGGCTTTCAACCATTGATGTTGACTATGTAGCTACTATAGAAGCTAGCAAGGAGATGATTTGGTTATAATTTTTTTTGAAGGAATTGGGTTAGAAGTAGGAAGATCGCCCATTGTACAGTGATAGCTAGAGTGCCATTCATTATGTAAAGAATTTTACTTTTTATAAGGTCTATTTTGGAGGATGACCAATTATGGCTTGAAAAAATTCACAAAACTGAAAATCTTGTAGACATCTTCATGAAGGCAGTCCCCAAGGAGAAGTCAGTTTCTTTCTTAGCTTCTATTGGGCTTCTTGACTGATGATTGTGGAGGTACTACACAATAAAGTCTTTTATCAAGTGGGAGTTGCAAATACTACATTTTTTCTCCAATTTTAGTCTCCAAGTTGGAGCTTGTTTGGTGTGGATCCTAATTAGTCTAGTGGGAGATTTTTGATATTGTGGTGACTAAATATGTAGTGGGGTTTGATGCTGTGGCACTTGACTTTTTTTGTGCTTTTCAGGAAAATAAAATTGACAACATTGTAAAAACCCTAAAATGATCAATTTTAGAGGTTGACCTCAAATGTTGTTATAAGCAGTAGAGATGCATAATGCGTTGTAATGTTGGTAAAAAAGTTTTCTAGATAATAGAAAGGTTGAAGGCTGTGTAGGTGGATGTAGCCTATGTTTTGGGTGAACCACATTAAATTTGTATGTTATCTATGTTCTTTGTGTTTTTTTTTTTTTTTGCATTCTACTATTTATTCTTATATTGCTCTAGATCTGTCAAACCCTAACAATAAGTTCTACATGATTTCACTTGGTCTTTATCTCATCTATTGGTGTAGATTCCATGTTATTCTACATAATATGTCCTTGGAATCTCCCAATAGGTTAATTTCCCTTGTCCTTCATTTGGGGGACAAGGTTTCTCTCCTTATTTCTTCCTCTTGAGATCCTTTCTTCTCTCTCTCATATGAAAGATGAATATTTTGTTATTTCTTCTACACTAACATTAGTATATGCCTTATATCTATGAGATTTGTCTCTAGAAGTATAAAGGCTTTGTCTTTCTATAGATTGATATTATTTTTATCTAAAGGCATGTTTTCTTTTCTGTATTTTTTCTTAGTAGAGTATATTTCATATCTATGATCTTATTTCTTCTCATGATATGATCTTCTATCTAGATTATTCTATTCTCTTTATAGTATGGAATTATATTTCTCTTGATAGATATTAGATGTTGTTATTTTATGTGTGACTATTAGTTTTTGTTCATGACTCATCTTAATGTATTTCAAGAGTTAATTATATAATCTACTATGGATTTCCTTTCTTGTCTCACACTTTGGGGGCAAGAGCCTTTGTACATTATTTGTCTTTTTCTATGGATCTAATTTCTTTAAGTTTTCATATAATCTTTTCATTATGTGACATTGCTCTTGTCTTCATGAAGAATTGTGTGTTGGCTAAGGATTATCTATTTTGCAAGAGGTGCATGTTCTCAGTCATCACCTGTTCAACTCCTCTTAAGTGGATCTCTTATTCTTAAGATTTATCCCTTTTGAGAATCCTCTATTCATAAGTGATATATCTATTTTACAATTGTTTATGTTCTTAGATTGAAGAGTCATGACTCTTCACTATGCATATAGTCTGCATTTTTTCTAAAAGGATATCTCCTTGTGTAAATAAGTATCATCTTTCTCTTCCTTCTCATGCCTATTTGATATAGGTGTGATAAGGAGAGGAGCATACATATACTCTCCTTGCACATATTTTCTCTGGCATGAGGTAAAAAATACATATGCTAAGCATGATTAATATTACTTTAGACCCAGACACTACGTATGCTTTTTAAGTCCCCAAATCTATGTATTGTTACTTCATCCCTCTTTTGCACACACAAACACATATGCTAAATCTCATAATGGGTAATGCATAAAAACTTATCAAATATCATTCACGAGTAATGTATCCAGATTCATATATGATAGATCTTATATTTGGGTAATGCATAACAACTTACTAAGTCCCATCATAGCTAGTAACACATTCAAAACAATATGCTAAGTCCCATACATAGGTAACTCATCTTTTTACACATGACCATGCCATGGTAATACGATGGATATGAATGTAATTTTTGTGGATTGACTAGTGAGTTACCACCCCATTAGACTATTTTATTAACACCATCTTTTCCAATAACTCTTTTGGTGATTCACATTGGGGTGGGCACTCTACTGGGTGAGGTAATCACTCTTTTTCCTTTTGTCTCTTTTGCTTTCATGCTAGTAGAGATAGATCTAGAAGCAATGTTGATTAATGATATTGATCTCACATTTTTTATGTCATCACTTATGCTCTTATAATGGATTTTGAAATATAAAATTAGTGGAAGAGATGTTTCTTTAGCTCACATTTTTCTTACTAGTTAATTTGGGCTTGTTTAGTACTAACCCCTTTGTTATGTAGTTTTCCTTTTTTTTCTTTGCACCCTCATGCATGTATGTGGAGTTAGGACCCTTAGTCTTTGCGTATTGTTATCTTTCACTAAGAAATGTCTTATCTCATTAAGATTCATCATTTTCTTCTTTTTCTTTTTTCTCTACTTTATCGCAAGTGTGGGTTAATCCACACTTTCGCTAAAGTGGTGGCTAAATGTGCCATCTTAAATTGGAAGCACTATAATTTAATGAAGCTATAGCACTAATTTAATGTGATCTCATCAATATTCCTCTCTCTTGTTTATTCTTCCATTTTTTGTCCTTTATCCTAGGTGGAATTTAGGTAAAACCTAATATATCCTCTTTAAAGATCCTATTTTTATGGTGTTAAGCTCAAAGTAGGATCTATTTCCCTTAGGCCATTCCTTTCCATCTACCTTTACACTTGGAATCTACTCCTAGCACCAAAATAGGGTTTCCTCAAAATTTGGACATGATTTCTAGATTTTGAGACCTATTTTGGGGTCCCTAGATTATCCCTAGGGTTTGTAAACCTAAAAATCATGGGTGCAATACAACCTTGATGATGCCCTATTTTGGTCTCTCTCTTTGGGTCCTATTTTTTAGGATCTCTGGATGTTAACTTTTATGACAGTCATCCTACAAGAGTTAGTCAATTCTGATATCTATATAAGCCCTTCCATTTGCTCCATTTTTTATAATCCACAATCATAATAGGAAATTTTATGCAAGATCTTAAGTTCTTCTTCAAGAATTCAAGTCATTCAAGCTTTCCTCCATTGAAGATCAAGGATTTATGCATTCAATTCATTAAAGGAGTTTATGCTAGATCTTCTATTACATTTTTTAACATTCAAGATGTCCCTTCATACTTTCAAGGCCAGTTCTTGCATCTTCTACATGATATACAAGGACACATTTTAAACACATACAATCAAGAGGGTTTTAGTTTCACTTTGATTTTCTTTCTATGAATTTTTAAGTTGAGTCAAAGATATTACATCTACATACTTGATTAAATTCCAAATTTAAGAGCATATTCATAGATTTACATTACTTTATGTTAGATCTATCATTACTACTTTCTAGCATTTGATTTTGATCATTTCAATTCAAGGTTAATTCCTAAACTAGAGTTTGACTAAGGCAAACCCTATCCAACAACAAATAAACAATCCCTTCACTTTATAGGTTTCAAATCTCATATTGATGAATATATTACATATTTGGATACCCTTTTTACTTTCATTGAGATTGTGAAATCATAACCAATGTTGCTCACAGTGAATCAGGGTCACACTACACCACTAATGCACTAGTTTGTCCCTGACAAATCGTAGAAAGATATATGGGTTTGTCTACCTCATAGATTTCAGTCTAGATCTGAAGTTATAGGAACTTCCTACATCATTCAACAATAAATTTTTAGTTTTGTGTTCTACAAGGTATTATCATCTCCCTTCTATTTTTGTACTTTCCATTTTAGCATTACGTACATCTTTACCTAAATCATCTTAAGGTGGGGGTAAGAGGGAAGTAAATTTGAGTCATTCATTCATTTTTCCATTGGCTTTTACATTGATATTCCTCCTTGTATCAATAAAACCTAATCAAATGGTGTGGATCTTGGTATTCCCCCTTCTCATTTATGTAGGGTAGGATTTCTTGAATTTTCCCACCACACAAAAGGCAGAGATGATAGTTCATCATGGATATCACAATCTACATAGATGATGATATGCACAAATAATGAAGCTAGATGGAGACAAGTTTATGTTTTCAAATATGATAATTTGTGACTTGGGCATGTGTATGTTAGAATTTTAAAAGATAGAGAAAGGAATTAGAAACATGAGTCCCATTCAGTATGTCAAAAATGTGTATGTTGAAAACTTACCTATGTGGAACAAGCTCAAACATATCAAATGTTAGACATATAAATCAATTCTTCTAAATCCAACATGTTCATAAATTTACAACTACAAAATAGCTTCCAATATAACCTCTAATGAGACAAAAAATAACACCCAATCCTTGTTTATTTTATCTTGGAGAGTAATGGGGATGTGATCTCCCAACATAAAATATAAATCCCACCTGATTTATTTCTTGAGGTGGATGATTTTACAATACAAAACTAATGGATTGATAATGCACTAAAAAAAAGTATGAGGATCTTGTCTCAAGTAAACACCATTAATGCAAAGGAAAGATTCAAGCTAACACAAAAATGAGATGCAAACTAAATTAAGAGTCATTTACCATTAGTCTAGCATGTAATTTCTACATTTAATAATGAACTAAGGTAAGAACAAAATTATGGAATTAAACTACAAATGTGTAGAGAAATACTAGAATGATAATAATGCATAAAATAAATATGATTTACAAGTAGTGAGACCCCCTATTTATAATTTTTTTATATAAGGAAAAGGCTTGGATGAGGTGGCACCTATGTGAGATCCACATATAAGTCACATAGGAGACACATGGAAAAACAGACATGTCATGTAAATGTCAACAAGATCATTTAAGATTTTATAGGCTCAAGGTTTCTTACACACGTGTATCAACCTTGGAGAAATGGTTGGGGGGACAAGAACCTTGGATAATTTAAGGAGGTTGGGTGGTTTCCTTAGGATGAGTCACTCACACATGTGTGGGCAACCCATTTTCTCTTAAGTACATTTTTAAATTAATTACCCTTAGTTAATTAGTGTACAAGGTTAGTAGGATAGAAGTGATGGGTGTAGACTAGGTTTTGAGTTGGAATTTGGGATTAAAATAGAATAGATTAAATTCAAATAATTTTAGAAGAATATTAGGAATGTGAAAGAATTAAAAAAATGAATTTATTTAAAAAGTGGAATTATGGAGAAACATATACTAAATAATTTTAATACACAAGGGGTAGTGTTTAACTTTAATTTAATTAGATAGATAGTTGAATATTAAAATATAATTAATTAATTAAAATTTAACTATAGTGCTAAAGAAATTATTAAATAAATTTAATGAGTGTGCAAGGATGACTGTGGGTGTCTACACTACCTTTGTAAGTAGTTTCTTATGTTCATGTAAACACACAAGCCTCTTCCTTCTCTCCTCCTTCACAAGAGAACTATTGTAAACAAACATTTAATTAGTGATATTTTTCTTTCCTTCCTTGGGAAGATCATCATAGCATTGTACAATGTATTCTATGCATACTTGTCTGTTAACATTTTCTTTTGTGTAGTAGGCTTCACTCTCATCTGGAAGTTGATGTTAATATCCATCTTCTTGGAATATTTATTTAATCTATTAGGGACTCCTCTTCTTTTCAAGAATTTTTTTCCCTTAGCGGCTCTATGTGTTGGCATTGAAATGAATGCGAGGTTGCACTTTACTAGTTTGTGCATGTTTATCCTACACATATCCTAGAACCTATGACCTCCTCCACTTGTACATAATTGATATATAAATATATAGAATAATCTACCTCCCAAATGTTTTTTTATGATGACATGTGCATTATTGCATACAAAATTATGGTTTAGATAGGTAAGCAACATACTAACCTAAAGAAACTTGAAATACACTTATCTGCATAGGTATAAGGAACTAATGGCAACAAAAATTCTATGGCTAAGAAAGAAAAATGAGAAAGGAGAATAATAACTAAATACCTCCTTTGATCAAGGAATGTTCTCCCTTTTACAGAGCACAACAAACAAAATTATTCCCTTTTCTATTATCATCACTCATGCTCTCTTCATCATCATCATTAGACAAATCTTCAACTGAAAACTCAAACCCATCCTCGAAAGAATTTTGATTTTTATCAACATCAAACATGAGCTCTTCCATCCCAATAACTATATATTTTCTTGTTTGACATAAATCAATGACACTTTGTTTATAGTATTATCCAAAACACTCATATGACAACTTTCATACTTTCAAAATAGGTGAGAACATAACTCTAATAAATGATTACCACTTTTTTTGTCATACCTCTAATAGAATTCTCCCTATGTCCAGGAAATGATGTATTTAAATCCTTCACTCCCTCTTATGATTAATATTTTCACATCCTATTAAAGATTATTTTGTGGTTGGGAATCCAACAAAACTAAATATACACTTTCATCCTCTAATCCTACATTACCAAAATGCCTTGAACGCACTCTAGCATTGGTCTGAGCCCAATCTAGTCTAACACAATAGGTTAGGATCCCTCTAAACTAATATCAAGGGTTTTCTCAGCTTATCTTTTTAGTTGGCCAATAATATCTATACACTTATAAATAAGGAATTTATTACTTGTATCAATATTGCAACCTATTAGAGTTTGTGAAAAAACACCCACTAATAAATGTGCATTATCAAAATCAGAGAGGGAGAAAGAATACTAAACACAAGGGTGCATAACATGATCATTACAAGGGGGACATGGAAATCATGTTAATTAAAGATAAGGATGCATAAGAAGCATATAAAAAATAGTAGACACAAAAAACATGTCAATTAAATAGATGGGTGCATAACATGCATATTAGAGAGAGTGAACAGGGTAAACATAATGTTCTTTACATTCTTACCCTAGGGACAATATGAAATTGATCTCAGTATAGATGCAAATCCCAAAACATCAATAACTATGTTGATCATAGATATGATATTTTTACAATGTACTAGTGTGCATTCCAATACAAATTATCAAGTGAGAATACCTTTTTCATATAGGAAGATGCTAAGGAACATGGTTTTCCTACCACATAAAATCATGGCTTGTACATAAAAGGATCTTGATGATTATAACCTAAAAATCTTTATTCTAGTTGATACAATGCATGATTCTATCTTATTAACATCTAATGATATTAATCAAATGATAGATAACATATATAATCATGTCCATAAACACAAAATATTCCTTAAAGAAAAGAGAGATAAAATATAAGAACATGCAGGGAAGTATACATAATTAATAAATAATCAAAATTGTGAGTAATTTATTGACATTCCTAATTACTACCAAAAAAATCCATGTAATTGAATAATGTGCATATACAACTAGTTCTAGATAGATTTTATGACTAATATTCAATATGAGGCACCACATAGAATTCCTATATTCCCCAAATCACATAATATTTTTGCACACAACCAACCCAAGAAGGGAACATAGTCATAGGAAACATAGGAAACACATACCAATTATATTATTTCCTAAGTAGAACAAGGGAAATGTATTTTATGAGTTAAAAAGTGATAATGTTTCACCGTGTATACTCACCAAATGTTTCAAGAGCCACCAATTGACAACTTGTATGTATTTGGATATAAAGGCTTGTGTTGTAATGATAGAGATAGTGCTAGTCAAATTTTGAATTTGCAAGTTAATGTGGTACTTGTAGGCACTCAAAAATGGTCACCTTGACTACATGCCCTAGTTTCATAATTTATCTCAAGCTTGAATCAATATTTGCATCATCATTTCCTTTGATCAAATTAAATTATTTGAGTTATTCAGTTTATTTGAATTATTTAATTAATCATTATTATTTTACATCATTTTCCTTGATGAAATTGGAACTAGTTTATTTAATTAATTTTAAATAAATGGTTGATCACTTTGATTTTTGGTATTATTTAATTAAAGGAATTTTCTCCCTTTTAATTGAATAAAACCCCTCTCCACATTATTTTATGTACAACATTTATTATTTTAAAAGAAATAAATTAAATAAATGTCACACACTTTACTTTATAAGAAAAGGGATTATTTTATTTTAAAAATACCTCTGATCTTATATTTTTTATGGAGTTTTACACTCCACATCACTAATTAAATGCTAATTACACATTCTTTTATGTGGGTCACACCCTTTCATTTAATTTTCATTTTTTGTATGATTTCCTCATGCCTCCTGGCTTTGGTATATAAGGAGACCTCCTTCCTTCATTTTTCATGATGCAATTTATTATCACAATTATGGTATAGGTTTTTGGAGCTTTCATGCAATTTCCTTGAGGACTTGAAGCATTCTTGTGATTGATCATACTTTCATATACACTTGATGCTTCTACTATACTTGCAAATTTGAAGCTTTCTTGAAGACTTGGAGATATCTTTCATGTTCATGTCCATTTGAATCTTCCATTCATTCAATGTACTTGTGAAGACCAAGACCTAAGTTCATATGAGAGCCACCTCTCTACAAACCTTTGCACATTGATGATAGGAAGCTATGAGTTGATTCTTGAGATCTTGCATTTTCATGGAGTTTTATTGATTGATCTTGAGTGTAAGGATTCATATAAGTGTGTTTTCTATTTGTCCACATTTTTCACACACATTTTTTGGCATCCACCATGGGGCAACCCACCTTTACATATTGGTTTTGGTTATTTTTAGAGCTAACCCCCTTGTGTAGATTTGCTTGGAGACAAAAACCCTAGATTTTTAAAGATTTGATCATATCTCCCAAATAGCTTAGAGTTTTGGTCTGAATTTTTGTTTGTAGGTTGGGAAGATATAAAAGAAGCATTAATAGAAAATTCAAAATTTCTTGACGTATTGTAAATTTTTAATAAGTTTTTCTTTATTTTTCATTAAAAAATTAATTTTTACTGCAAACCAACATTTTTTTTTGGAAATTTATACATTTTCAAAAAGGTCTTTAAATTCTAAGGGGGTCCATTCTTTGTGTTTTAAATTTGGATGCAATATTATAGCTTATTTGGTTGATTTATGGAAAGTAGTCTATTTTGGTAAAATGACTCCCTAGGGCACAAATGAAAAGACTTCTTTTAAATTTTGAAATTTTTGGAAAGCTCTCTATTTTTAATAAGGGTCTCTTTTCTACATTTAGGATTTGGGATCTAAATTTATGTCATATAGGTCCAATCTTGTTGACTAGGTCAAAAAAAACAAAAAAATAAATGCGGGGCATTTAATGATTAGCTTGCACTTATTGTTCACATGGTTCAATGCATGATATGATTTGTCATTTGGATTATTTTCTGATTATTACTTATCATAAAAATTGATTTTTAGATCTAACCCTAGGGTTTGCCTAAGTTGAATATTCATTGCATATCTTGTTTTCTTGTTTGCTTGTTTTCTTGTCTTGCTTCTTGGAGAGTTTGTGGCTTGTTTGAGTAGAAAAGATCAACAAAAATAAAAATAAGGTAAAATATACTAAGCCTATTGTGTGGATTACCAAGTATTATGTTTAAATATCTATAATATTTGGCTTCCTTTCATTAAAATTAAATCTCTTGTGTGTCTTACTTGAGTCATTTCCTACTTTCATAGATCACATTTCAATTTCTTTTCTAAAGAAAAAGAATGAACATAGATTTATTTTTTCGCATATCTATTAAATATAGAAACTAGGCCCTATGAACAATAATTTTGGATCTTGAGAGAGTGGGCTTCAAAGCTCTTTTGGATGATGGAATTACTTGTAGATAGGGAAGGTGTTGATCAACTATTGGTTCAAACATTGTTGAGTTAGAAATTGATGATATGTTCTCTCTTGGTCCCTTTTAGTGAGAATTTTTTTTTTATCATTAGTAGAAAAACTTTATTGAGTTGGTATCAATGATTTAGCAGGTTAATTTATCTATTTGTTGTTTTTTGGTGAGGTGAAGAGGCTAGAGGATTATACTATGTTCCCTTTGAGAGCATCAAAAACTCAAAACCCTTAAATCCAAATTAGTCCCCATATGGTCCATATTGTGAGTCACCTTTAAGAGAGGGTTAACTATAGTGGGCACTCCCTTTATTAGGTAAACCATGCTAATCAGAATTTCAAAGCAGTGATAGCCATATCTGAAAGTAAAAATTGCTATGTAAATGTCTTGTTAGAAGAAATATCCATGGGTGCAAGTCATGTTATGTTATTAATATCCTCAACATCTCTAATTGATTAAATTATTAGAATGTGTTAAAACCTAGGTGCGCTTGGATTGGATGTCACATGCATGATCTTGTAAAAATTACTATTGACCATTACTAGAAACCATTCTTAGAGGCCAATTTTTCTTTACTAGGTCTATGTGCATGACTCGAAAATATTTTTAGAACATACACAAGTAGTAGTTCTAGGGATTAGATTCATACTATGATACTATTCTTGTTCATGTGCAAGGTTTCTTTGTCCCTTGTTCATTGCTTGTAGACATTTACTTGGAATCCCTAATTGTTGTTCTATGTGCCTGATTATCATTTATAAATCTAAAATTGATCATATTTGGTTAAAAAGAACAATCAAAACTGAGTTCCTCAAGTTCTCAACCCAACTTTCTAGTTTACTATCTTTCTACTACCTTGCTTATTGTGAACCTATTGCCTAGTTAGAATTTATCATTTGGAGATATCAATTCATTGATCCAACTTTAGAGTTACCTTGTTTTTGTCATTCCTATGTTGATTTGACCATTACGTACCTAATCCTAGATGTCTAAATTTGTTGGTCATTTTGATTCTTGTTTCATAGCTCCCTTGAGTTAGAGAATATTAACTTATCTTGTTTCCAAAATCAAGACTTGCAAAAGTTAGAGACTACTGTAGTGGAGAAAGATTTCTCTTGGATTCTTTGATCTCATCCTTGGATTGTGGGTATTCACTTCTCTAAACCTATCATTTTATCTGATATTATTACATTTTTATATTATATTACAACTCTTGGATATTTCCATAATTGTGAGACCTTCAGGCATATTGCGTTGACCAATTGTGAGACCTCTACAACATATTGAGTTGACAAGAGTTACAAAGAGTTATATTATTACATTTTTATTAACTAGACAAGTGATTACTTTACTACCCTAGTGTGATACCAATGCTTCTTGGAGTCTTCCTATTTACTAGCATTTTTCCTCTCATGCCAGTTATGACTGGGTTTCAAGTGAGTCCTAGTGAATGACCTCAAGTTAACTTTGATCAATTACCCTTAGTACCAACTTGTCAAAAATATAAAGGAAAAGAACCTTTCTTTGATCAATCATGAAAGAGGGAAATGGAAATTGGGTTTAATCCTTCTAGTCATCTTAGTGAGTTGAACACATCTAGAGCTTCCTCACATCTTGAGAATATAATCTTTGAACAAGACATGTTATTCACTAGAAACAAAGACAAAAGCATGAATAGCATGATTAATGATAGATTATTGCAAGAACATGGAGTTGAAAAATTAAGACCTCATGGAACTCATGAAGATATATATGGATCTATTTCAATGAAAGATTTTGATAGAGATTTACCTGGAATAAATCAGCACTAATCTCCATTTCTTATTCCTCCTAGATTGGCACATAGATCTTTCCTTCCTATGGATGATAAAGTTAGACAAGTTGAGTTGGAAAGGCTAGCCTACTTAGAGAAAAAGGAAAAGTAAGAATCTCAAAAAATTGATAATATTTTGGCTAAATCAGCACAATTGAGACAAAATGTTACTTCTAGAGTCCCCTTCTCTCCTAGAGATTCTACAAGAGGACTTAAGGATTTTAAACAAGTCAATGAGGAATACTTGAATTCCTATGTTACTCATAGGGCTGAAAAGATAGCAAATAAGATGATTAATGATATACTTTCATAAGGTGGAAATGGTTACATGTCTTCTACTCAAGAAAGAAAGATGAGCCTACATGGATGCATATATACAATGTGAGGTTGAAAAGAAAGCTAATGAAATAGCTCATAAGAGACTTAATGATATGCTTTCACAAGGTGGTAATGGTTCCCCACCTTTTACTCCTTCAGGATCTAATAGAGCTACTCAACATGTGTCACCTTAACCTTCTCCTAGGAGAAATAGGAGACAACCATCACCTCCTCTAAGGAAATCATCTCCTCCAAGATATCAACATAGACAATATTCATAGCAATATCCTCAGTATACTACATATGATTTTGGTATAGATTATGATCAACTAGAACAAGATCTCAAATTTCACAAGTATATGGAACAATATGTTGAACTCCATAAGGATAAATATTTCATGGATTTATTCAACAAAGATGTTCAAGTACCTTACAATTTTTATGTGGATAAAAATATCAAGACCAAACAGAATAGAATGTCAAGATTTTGATGGATAAAATTACACCTAAGAATCTATTCTCTCTCCAAATTGTTTTTCCTCTACCTTTTGAGAGGAGTATTCTAGAGGTTAAATTCCCCAAGAAGATAGAGTTTACACATTATGATAAATATGACAGGAATGTAGACCCTAGTGATCATGTGAGACAATTTTTCACCTTGAGTCTAGAGTTTTCAAGCAAAGATGCCTACCTCATGTGATTGTTTCCTTTAAGTCTAAAGGGTCAAGCTATGGAATGGTTAACTAAGATTACTCCTCCACTTAGGAATTTTGAAGAACTCATTTTTAAATTTATCCAACACTTCTCCTACAATGTTCAAAAGCTAATTTTATTGTTCGATCTATGCAATCCCAAGCAAGAGAAAAGATAATCCTTTGTTCTTTTCTTACAAAAATGGAGAAAATTATGCTCTTGCTAGTTTAGGGAAATACCTGAAAAAGAAAGCATTGATATACTTGTGAGCAACTAGGTTCCTAAAATGTGAAATCAATTAGGCATATTAGGTTTTAAGACTTTCCATGCTATGGAAGAGATTTCTTTCTATATCGAAGATGTTTTGAAAAGTCAAGGGATTCTAAAGACTAATGTAAATGGAAACAATAATAAAGTGGTACCAAGAATATAGTCATATTATGAATTGGCAAGTTAAAGTGGTACCAACTATTTATTTTCAATATTTAACACAATTTGATGCAATGTTATGCTATAACAAAATGTGCGCAATTGTATTGTCAATTAACATACACAAGTAACTATTCAATACCACTTTAACAAACAAATTAAAATATTTTTAACATTGGTAACACATTAGAAATAATATTTTTCAATTTTAAATGATGCTATAATTGTGCATAAGAGGATTTTCGATCCAATTTAATGATTTACACAACTCATATGTATGTGTTAAAATGAATCTCCTTGTGTGACTTCCAAATATATCACTCATATGAAATATGCCTTCTCTATCAATGCATATTTATATATACATATATAAATGTACACACACACACACACATGCCCATGCATGATATTGTTGGAATACTTTAGAATAATTGGGGTGGGGGTGAATCAGTTATCTAAGGTCCAAATGTATAAATAAAACTTTTCACAAAACCCATGCATGCAACTTACTAGATTATGCAATCACTAAATTTTTTATGTTATTGTCAAATCAACTTGTAGAAATGTAAAGCATGAAACACAAAAAATTCATCAACACACTTGAAAAAGTGATTTACATGGAAACCCAATTTGGGAAAATCCACCAATAACATGCTACTCCTTTTCACTCTTTTGAAGTGATGCCCTATGAAAGGCCAATCCTATAAAAGGTTACACTACATACTATTAAATATGACCTGGTTAAGGGATTTCAATCACCTTATTAGAAATGAGCCTTATTAGAGGACTTTAGGCCATTCACTTGGAATGCCACCTAGTTAAAGGATTTACAAATGATTATTAGGTAAACCTTAATCCAAAGGATTTACCCTAGACTGATACAATTATTAGATAGTAATAGTAGAGCTTTGATTTGATACAACTCACAACTTCTCTTGTAGATTACAAATCTCTATTTAGTCCTCAATTCTGCTTTGGCTTCATACTTTGTAGCTCTTGATAGCTTGTTCACCCTTCAAGTATTCATCTCCTTAAGCCTTCTTGGTTAACATGCCATTGCAGACTCTTCTCTTGGGTCACTTGATGAAGCAAAACCCTTAACTCCTTCTCCTCCTTAGGTTCTTGCACATGACAAATTTTGCTTCATGACCAGACATTCCTACAAATAGGAAATTAGTATATTTTTCCACTCATTTTCCATCATCTAATTTAGGATTTGGATGGATTAAGTAGGATACAATATATCTACCCCATATCTTGTATCTCTTCTAGAAACTTCTCGTAGAATCCATTTGAATTCACCTAAAAAATTGTTTATATCAAGTTCTATGCCACTAGCTTATCAACCTTATCTTCCTCCTAGTTCACAAACTTCAATAAAACAAACTTGTCAGCTTAGATTTGGAAAATCTTTAGTATTTAAAATAATGCAGCAACTTGACATTATCAACCTTCTGATGCTTGGTACATACTATATTGCTTAGCATCAATTGTAAAATCACTCAGCATCAACTAAAGTTTATTAATGCTTGGCATCAACTAAACTTTACTCGACAACAATTATCTTGCTCAACATCCACTAGAATTTTCTTTCACTCAACTCCAATTGACGTTTCTTCTCAACTTGTACTGACTTTTCTTAGCACCTACTATCCACTCGACCAAGCTTGCCTGACAAACTTTGTGTAACTTATTCTTCTAAACTTTCAATGTATAGCCAACATTTGTAACCTTAAGTAGATTATCAATACATCATGTCATCATTGTCTTAACTGATCCTTGTACTTCATTACATAATCATAACTCAACATTTCCTCTAGGTGCTTTTGTTACATCTTATTGATCAAATCCTCTTCATCAATCAACTAAGTGATAGTACTTGAATCTTGTAAGCAGTTGTCTTACCAGCAAATAGCTGGTTTGACATCAGTGACAAAAAAATAATTAAAACACATAGTCTTCTTCAACAATCTCCCTCTTTCAAAAATCTCTCTTATCTATGATCTTTTCAATTAGATTTCAATAATCTCCCTCTTTGGCATTGATGGCAAACCAAACTGATTAACCAAGTCAATCAAATGATGAACATCTTGTTCAACTAAACTGACTAGGTTAAAATAGTAGGACAATACCAAAAAGAAAATTTGTTCCTTCTATCAACAACTTCCATCTTTTCATTAGGTTACAAAAATCTTTCTTATAACTCCCTTTGATCTCCTCCTTGTATCTCCCTCTTACTAGTTATATTAGGATTTCTCCCTCTTTCTTACATCATTCATGTGTCCTCTTCTAATCTCTTGCACTTTCTCCCTGAACATTTATAAGGAATATCTCCTTTCTCTGATTACATTTTCTCTTTTTGATGTACTTTCTCTTTTTCTAATGTTGATCAGTTTAATGTACTTTCTCCCTCTTTGACAAAAATGCCAAAGACATATACCAAAAAAACTTGTCATCTTAAATTATGCAGATATAAGCTTTTGTAGTTTTTTTAGCTTCTCCCTCTCTCACCTTGCTTGTGACTAATTTGAAATTTTAGCTCTGTGATTACTTTAGGTAGCTCCTAAAGTAAGATCCTCTGCATCAATGTTTAATATATGAATATTAGCTTGTTTGATGCAGGGCACTCCTCTTGTTACTTAGATAGCCTTTGATAGGGGTATCACCCCTAGTTTACCTCTTAGATACTCATGAGCATCCTTAGGCAATGGTTTTGTGAAGATATCAGCAATTTTTTCCTTTTAGTTAACATGTTCCATCTTCACCTCTTTATCTTGAACCAACTCTCGCAAGTAATGGTACTTGATTGCAATGTGCTTTGTCTTTGTGTGCATCACTAAATTCTTTGATATATTGATAGCACTTGTGTTATCACAATAAAGTATCATTGGTTCTATGATTTCTTCCTTCATTCCTTTGAGTAGATGTTTGATCCATAAAATATTTGTGCAGTTTGATAACAACATCAACATATTTAGCTTTAGTAGTAGATTGTGAAGTACAACTCTATTTCTTGCTAGTCCATGTAACTAGTCTCTTGCCTAAGAAAAATGTTCCTCCACTGGTGCTTTTTCTATCATCAAATTTTCTAGCCCAATCAGCATCAATATAGGCTCTCCTTCAAAATTTTCATTCTTCTTGTAGTATAGACCAAACTCTTTTGTTCCTTTTAGATATCTCATTATTCTCATCATAGCCATTAAGTGATTTTCCCTAAGATTAGCAAAGAATCTTGCAACTATCCCTATAGATAATGCAGTATTAGGTCTGCTATGTAATACATATTGCAACCTACCAATCATAGACCTATATAATGTTTGATTCACCTCAGTTAAATCATCATTCTTTGACAACTTGTGTCCTGTCACCATAGGTGTACTTACTAGTTTGGAATCTTCTAATCCAAAAGTCTTCAATATTTCTTTGACATACTTTGACTGAGTAATGTATATACCATACTTCATCTGATATACTTGCAATCCCGAAAAAAAATTGATTTCTCCAAACATAGACATTTCAAATTCTTGCTTCATCGGATTTGCAAAATCCTTACATAAAGCATCTTGTCCTCCAAATATGATATCATCAAAAAATATTTTAGATAGAAAAATACCTTTTCCTTTCTTAGTCTTTATGTACAAATTGTTGTTACCATCAGTCCTTTCAAATCCAATCTTCACAAGATAAGTATGAAGTCTCTCATACCATGCTCTAGGTGTTTGTTTCAAACCATATAGAGCTTTGTGCAGTCTATATACCATGTTCTTATTTTTATTATCAACAAAACCTTTTGGCTATTCTATGTAAACTTCTTCCTCTAGTATGTCATTTAGAAATGTAGATTTAGCATCCATCTAATAAACTTTGAAACCTTTTTATGAAGCATAAGCAACTAGAGTTCTTACTCCTTCTAGTCTATCAACGGGAGAAAATGTCTCCCCATAGTCAATTCCTTCTTCTTATGCATATCCCTTGCAAACTAATCTTACTTTGTTTCTTGTGACTTCACCATTTTATGCTAGCTTGTTTCTGAATACCCACTTGGTGCCAATCACATTCTTGTCTTCTGGTTTAGGAACTAGACTTTATGTTTTGTTCTTCTTTATCTATTCAATCTCTTCTTCCATGGTTTTGTACTAGTCCATATATTCTAATGCATCTTTCACTGTTTTGGGTTCCTTCATGCTTAACAAATATGATTCACTTCTCAATTTTTTTCTTATCATCGGCCTAGCATTCTTATCTCCAATTATTTTATCAATAGGATGATTCCTTTTGACATATTTAGACAATCTTGGCTTAGCTCTTGTTTATTCATTTTGTCTTTTAACTTTAGAATCACTATGTATATCTCTGTCAAGTATCTCAACATCTCCTTCATGTGTACTAATCTTAGAATCAGAATGTGTACCCTCTTTATTCTGTAACTTGACATCTGAATGTAGCTTGGTTCCTGAATGTAACTCGGCATTCATAGGATGTGACTTGGCAATTACTGAAACTTGTTGTTGGTTTGTAGCTTGATTTGTAGCATCTTCTTCAGTAGGCATTCCTCCATAAGATTATATGAATGATTTGTATTCTTCTAGTTCTTTAATGGGTTCAACCTCATGTACCTCTATAAATTCATCAAAATTCACATGTTCACTTTCCACAATTTTGTTAGTGTTAGTATTTAAACACTTATAAGATTTGCTTCTTGTGGAGTATCCTAAGAACATATCTTCTTTACTTTTTGCAAGCTTTCCATTTCTAACATCTTTGAGAATGTAACACTTACTTCCAAATACCTTAAAGCATTTTGCATTGGGTAGATAATCATACCATAGTTCAAAAAGTGTTGAATGAGTACCTTTCTTGATTTGCACATAGTTCAAGGTATATATAGCAGTACTTATAGCTTCTCTCTAGTATTTTAGAGCAACATTCTTCTCCATCATGAGCATTCTAGCATAGTCCATTATAGACCTATTTCTCCTTTTAGCTATTCCATTTTGTGGAGGGGTCCTAAGAGTAGATGTTTGCCTTTTGATTCCTTTGTCATTATAGAACATCTCAAACTCATTTGATGTAGATTCTCCTCCTCTATCAAAACTCAAGTATTTCAGACTTTTACCTATTTATTTCTCAACTCTTTCCAAGTACTACTTGAACATTTAAAAAGAATCAAATTTTTGTTTTAAAAACATAATTTTCATCATCCTAGAATAATCATAGACAAATAGCATTATGTACTTATCTCACTTGTAGCTTTGCACTTCAATTAGTCCACACAAATCAGTATGAACAATCTCTAGTATTTCCTTAGAGGTATAAGCTTTAGTCTTGAAGCTTGAATTTGTCATTTTGTCTAGTTGACATTGTTTGCATACTACATTATCAAGTTTCTTCAACTTAGGCAAACCTCTAACTTTCTTCATGTTACTGATACTAACCAAGTTATCAAAATTAACATGAAATAATCTCTTGTGCCAAAGCCATACATTATCAAATTTTACAACAAGACAAGTAGCATCCTCTATATCAAAATAGAATAGATTACTTCTAGTTTGATCACCTTTTCTAATCTATTTCCCATCTATGTCATATATCTTAGTAGTCTTGTTTTCAAATTCAACCTTGCATCCCAAATTGTTCAATTTTGACACACTCAACAAGTTATAATCTAGTCCTTCAACATATTAAGCATTGTCACATGAAATTTTGTCTATGAGTTTGATAGAACCTTTTCCTTTTATCAACATGGTACATCATTACCAAATCTTACACTATTTCCATTATAACAATTCAAGGTAATGAACTTACTTTTATCTCTAGTCATGTGATGTGAGCATCCACTGTCAATAATCCATCTATCATTTTTGTTCACACAAGTCACGAGTGCAATTTCCTCATCTTCATTAGATTCATCCTTCATTGTAACATACACCACTTCATCATCATGTTCATCAAAATCATCCTTGGTTTCCTCTTCAACAATATAACATGACTTCTTGCCTTTGTCTTTGTAATCTCTATTGTCATCTTCTCTTCTGATCTTGTACTTATCAATTCCTTTGTAGTTCTTCTTCTATGTACATCTTGTAGCAATATGACCAACCTCATTGCAATTGAAACAAATGATGGGTAACTTGGGTAACTTACCTTTGAACTTGCCTTTTCCTCCATGAAACGTTCTTGCCAATAGTGCTTCCAAGTGTTCAACATCCTCCTCATCCATATCACTATCACTGGATACATATTTTATTTTTCTCTTCTTCTTCTGCTTCACTTCATCAGAGTCCTTCAATAATAGCTTAGCTTTGAAAGTAGATTCAAGACTCTTAGGTTTGTAATTATCAAAGTTAGATAGCTCAAAAGAAGTGAGTCTACCTATCAAACCTTCAAGGGTTAGATCATTTCCTGTAATACATCTCGGTTCTTGAATTGTACAAACTCTAATAGCATAAATAGGTAGTAGTGATATCAAGACTTTTCTTAACACAGTATCATCATCTATATGACCATTAGCTCCTCTTATTGTACTAACAACTTTTTTTATTCTAGCAACATATTGAGCAATATTCTCACCTTCTTGCATTCTCATACCATCAAACTTACCTCTGAGACTCAAATTTGGTTCTTTAAACATTTTTGTCTCCTCAATAAATGGTGGCTAGCACATCCCTCATTTTCTTTGCACTATCAAGACCTTTGATATCATAAAACTCAGCATAACTTAGGGTAGAGGAAATCTCCAACATTTCGTAATTGTGTTATTTCTTCTTCTTCATATCTTTAGTAGTTAGGGCTCCAATTGAATCAACATGTTACACTATAATGGTAGATTGTGCATGATCTCCAAGTCCTCCAACGTGTAGCTTCATCAAAATTTTCCATGCAAGAAAATTATCTCTATTGAGCTTGGGTACTTCTCTTTTAGACATCTCAATCTTTGTACTTCTAGTACCTTGAAACTAGTCCTCTTAAGTAGATAGCTCTAATACCAATTGTTTAAATACTTTAGAATAACTGAGAGGAGGGGTGAATTAGTTATCCAAGGTCTAGATGTATAAATAAAACTTTTTATAGCTTAGTGAACCCATAAAACATTCATACCCATGCATGCAACTTACTAGATTATTCAATCACTAGAACTTTTATGTTCCTGTCAAATCACCTTGCAAAAATGTAAAGCATGAAACACAACAAATTCATCAACACACTTAACACATTAAGTTACATGGAAACCCAATTTGAGAAAAACCACCAATAACATGCTACTCCTTTTCACTCTTCTGAAGTGATGCCCTGTGAAAGGCCAACCTTGTTAAAAGTTACAATACACACTCTTAAATGTGACCTGGTTAAGGGATTTCAATTACCTTGTTAAAAGTGAGCCTTGTTACAGGACTTTAGGCCATTCACTTGGAATGCAACCTAGTTAAAATATTTACAAATGATTGTTATGTCAACCTTAATCCAAAAGATTTACCCTAGACTAATACAATTGTTAGAGAGTAATAGTAGAGCTTTGATCTGATACAACTTACAACTTCTCTTACAAATTATAGATCTCTATTTAGTCCTCAATTCTACTTGGCCTTCATACTTTACAGCTCTTGTTAGCTTATTCACCCTTCAAGCATTCATCTCCTTAAGCCTTCTTTCTTAACATTCCATTGTAGACTCTTCTCTTGGGTCACTTGATGAAGCAAAACCCTTAACTCCTTCTCCTTCTTAGGTTCTCGCACATGACAACTTTTGCTTCATGACCAAACATTCCTACAAATAGGAAATTAGGATATTTTCTCGCTCATTTTCCATCATCTAATTTAGGTTTTGGATAGATTAGGTAGGATACAATGTATCTACCCCATATCTTGCATCTCTTCTAGAAACTTCTCCTGGAATCCATTTGCATTCACCTCAAAAATGGTTTACACCAAGTTTTGTGCCACTTGCTCATCAACCTTATCTTCCTAATAGTTCACAAACTTCAAGAAAAAAATTGTTAGCTTAGATTTGATGAATCTTTGATCTTTAACATAATGCAATAGCTTGGCATTATCAACCTTTTGATGCTTGACACATACTGCATTGCTTAGGATCAACTATAAAATCACCAGAATCAACTAAACTTTACTTGGCATCAACTATCTTGCTCAATATCCAGTAGAATTTTCTTTCAGTCAACTCCACCTAACCTTTATGCTCGACTTGAACTGACTTTTCTCGGCACCTACTATCCACTTGTTCAAGCTTGGCAAACAAACTTTCTGTAACTTGTTCTTCTAAACTTTCTTAGTGTAGCCAACATTTGTAACCTTAAGTATATTATCAATACATCATGTCATCACTGTCTTAATTGATCCTTGTACTTCATTACATAATCATAACTCAACTTTTACTCTAGGTGATTTTGTTACATCTTATTGATCAAATCCTCTTCATCAATCAACTAAGTGATAGTAATTGAATCTTGTAAGTAGTTATCTTACTACTAAATAACAGGTTTGACATTAGTGACAAAACAATGATTGAAACGCATAGTCTTCTTCAACAATCTCTCTTATCAATGATCTTTTCAACCAAATTTCAATAGATATTATATGGTAGGGATGTATTTTCTCCATGTGCCACATCATTTTATTCTTTCTACTAGGGTTAATATGATAATTTTATTGCCTCTTGTTCTTCACAAATGTGTTATCCCATACTGCAATATTAATTGTCACACTTTTCTTGTTGTTTATTTCTTCTTTTAGCTCCTCTCCTATATCTATTCAAGTTGATATCTAAAAATGAAGCAAAAATAGTTCATAATGCAATATGAAGTTTAGGGATTTTGTTTATTTTATTAACACGAGATTAAGAATTTTGATGTTTATAATGTGACAAGCTTTATTTTTCTTATTTCCATTCCCATTTTTTTTAAACCACAAAATAAACTCAAAATCTACTAGAAAATATGCAATTAATTGTATCATTCTATCTTGACTACAACATATTATTTTTCCACAATCTGTACAGTTATAGTTTATTGTACCATTCTGTCAAATGGTAATATTTTCTTTTTTGGTAGTTAACTATTCCTATTTTCTAGTGCTACCAGCCTTCTCCATTTCCAATCATTGTTTATCTATGTTAATATTTATTTGACTAAAAATTGAAGTCATTGTCATGGTAACTGTACCACATGGATATCCATACATGTTAAGGTTTGCCTTTTGCACATTTTATTCATGTGCCATGTCATCTTTTGTGTTTTCATGGATATGTTTTATAGTTGTGGATATCTCTCCTAGGTTTATTCACTAGTACATTTGGGCTCATTTTTTGACCTTTATTGGTCAAAATTTTGACCCAATTTCTGACCAAACTTCGACCAACACATTGGTAAAAATAATTTTGGTCAAAAATTTGACCAACCTACTGGTTGGTCAAAATTTTGACCAATACGTTGGTTGAAAAAAGTTGAAATTGTGACCACATTTTCTGCCATTCATTGGTCAAACTTTTGACCAATGCTTGGTAGAAATCTGCAGGGCATCGATCAAAATATTGACCAATGCTTGGTGGAAAAGTGCAGGGTATTGGTCAAAAATTTGATCAACCAGTAGGTTGGTCAAATTTTTGACCAATATGGTGGTCAAAAAATGTTGGGATTATTAGGGCATTTTCTGCCATTCATTGGTCAAACTTTTGACCAATGCTTGGTGGAAATCACCAATTCATTGGTCAAAATTTTGACCAATTCTTGGTAGTAAACTACAAGGCATTGGTCAAAATTTTGACCAATGCTTGGTAGAAAACTACATGGCATTGGTCAAAATTTTGACCAATGCTTAGTCAAAAAAAATTTCAGCTCACAGTTATTGAGGTCCACTTCAGCAATGGCCCTTCCTGTGAAATTTTTGTCTAAGACCTTTCTAATGAGATGATGTGTTATTAGCTCTTCATCAGTGGGATGGAACGTGAATCCAAGAGGTAGTTGTGCATCACCCATATGGGTGATGCACAACTACCTCTTGGATTCACGTTCCATCCCACTGATGAAGAGCTAATAACACATCATCTCATTAGAAAGGTCTTAGACAAAAATTTCACAGGAAGGGCCATTGCTAAAGTGGACCTCAATAACTATGAGCCTCAGGGAGGGTTCAATTCCCTCCTTTATTTTCACTATGCATATAATCCCATACACCCATTTGATCTCAAATGATGATATGTACTGAATGTTGAGTGTCTGTGCTGAGTGCTCCAAAACCATCCATTTCATGCCTTCATCTGTACACAATATCTTTCTAGTTTCTTTCTACTCACACGCCCATTTCATTTCATATGATCATCTAAAAATTGTGTCACTTTAAGCTCTCAACTATTTCCTCTTGATTGATAGGACTCACTAAGTTGGCTCACTAACTTGCCCCACTAAGTCAACTATTCAAGTATGCTCACCAAGTTGACTCTTTGAGTTTGGTCATCAAGTCACCCCACCAAAGTGCCTCATCAAGGTCAATCTTTAGGTCCACTCATCGAGCTCGCTCACCAAGTCAGATCGCTCACCAACTTGCCCCACAAAGTTGCCACTTTAAGCCCACTCACCATGTTAGATCGTTAGGTCGGCTCCCCAAGTCAGCTCACCAAGCTAACAATTGAAGTACACTCACCAAGTTGACTCTCTAAGTTCACTCACCAAGTTCACCCCCTAAGCCAACTCTCTAGGTTAGCTCACCAAGTCACCCCACTTGCCCCACCAACTTGCCACTTTAAGTCGACTCACCATGTCAGCTTGCCAAGCTGACTCCCCTAGTAAGCTTGCCAAGCCAACAATTCAAGTATGCTCACCAAGTCAACTCTTTATGTTTGCTCACCAAGTCTGCCCCCTAAGTCAGCTCACCAAGTCACCCCCACCCAGTCACCTCAATGAGTTGACTCTTTAAGTTAGCTCACCAAGTTAGCTCACCCAATGGTTTTACCACCTTGCCTCAGCAAGTTGGCTCATTATGTGTGCTTGCCAAGTTGCCCCATTGAGTTGCTTCTCGAAGCCCACTCACCATGTTAGCTCACTTGTTCAACTCACCAACTCGACTATTCAAGTACGCTCACCATGTGGGCTCGCCAAGTCACCCCACCAAGTCATGTCAACAAGTTGATTGTTCAAGTATACACTCGCCAAGTTGACTCTAAGTTCGCTCATCAAGTCACCTCGTTGAGTCACCTCAATGAGTTGACTCCTTAAGTCTGCTCACCAAGTTAGCTTTCCAAGTCATCTCACCAAGTCGACTCACCATCTCGTCTCACCAAGTGGGGCTCTCTACGTAGGCTCACCAATTTGCCCCACCAAGTCGCCTCTTTAAGGCTACTGACAATGTCGACTTGCTAGGTCTATTCCCAAAGTTGACTCACTGAGTCAACTGTTCAAGTATGCTCACCAAGTTGCCTCACCAAGTTGACTCTTTAAGTTCACTCACCAAGTCCGCTCACCATGTTAGCTCACCGAGTCAGCTCACCAAGTCACCCCTCCAAGTTGCTTGAAGCAAAGAAATTTTTTATGTCATTCAAACTTACCATATCTGAAGGGATATAGTGGTTGAAAGTGCATATTAGATTCATGGCACTGAATATGATGGCTGGAAATTGCATATCAAACCCGTGTAGGATAATATCAATCTTTTTGTTGTAGATCGTACTTCATATCATACCTTAAAGTGGTCATTTACTAGTCCCAAAGTGGTCTATAGAAGCCTACAATAGCTAGCTAACATCTAGATGTGATAAATGTTGATTATATGGCATTAAAACCTATGGATTGAATTGTTACAGTTTGATTCGTGACTGATAATAGGTCTTTAATCTCTCTTTTCAGTCTTAGTAGTAAACAATAAACTCATATTTTGCCATATCATTTAGTTGTACATGTTTTGATTCATTGCATAGTCATTTCCTTTAATCATTTGCAATGTGTTATCATAAACAAGCATCAAAGTGAGCTCATTCTCATGAAGAGGGAACATGACTACTAGAAATATCATTAGAACCATTTTCATTGGAGCTAATAAAACAAGCACATTAATCTCTAAACCTTGTTTGTGTTCCTCAAGTTAAATGCTTGCAAAACCAACCTTCAATAACACCATTTTTTGGCTGCATATAAATGTCCATGGCACTGTCCTCATTGTCCTTACCAGCATAATCATTTTTCAATGGTGGAACTTACTTTTCAGTTCATCCTCATGTGCACCTACTTGCAACAAGGTGAACAGTGACACAACATTCCTTAACAGAATAAAAGCCTTGGATTACACATCCAGTAGATGCTAAGTTTTAACTTTTTATTCTTTGATTGAAATTTTGCTTCAGTACCATTGTGACCTTTTCACACCTTCATAACCATTGTTGCTTCATGGCACTATCCTCACTGTCCTTACCAACATAATCATTTTTCAGGTTTGGACAAGTTGAGTTTTTTGACACTTAGTCAAGTTTCCACATCTGCTATAGATGGAGCCAGAGAGGAGCTTGATTAATGCCCTCCTCTTGAGGTTCCAAATCCAGATTTGTCACAATTTCCTTAGTCTTGATACAACAACCAGACAATTACCTGGTAAGTAGTAACAACCAAAAAGGAAATTACCTGGTAAGTAGTAACAACAAGTTCCATAGGCGATAAAACTTCCCATTAATATTACAAGTACCCAGAGATTATATCCATGTAAGATTTCTATGCTTTGTCTTTGTCTGATAGAATTGCTTGAACACCTCTACGCATCTTACCTGCATTAAGTGGCAAAGGTCAAAATGTTAAACTACTTTAGAAATTGGCAAATTTAAAAGGTATAATGTATACAAAACAGGCATACCATTTTGGCTGGCAGGTTAAGACCAAATGATTTGTAACTCAAAAAAAACCCAGTTGTCAAAACTGTTATAGTCAAGTCTATGCCAAGATGTGCTTGAGAATTTTCATTAAGATAATCATCAAAATGCCCTTGGTTCTCCTTTTCTAATGTTAAATCTATGACCTACATACAAGCACATAGATTTTTACACAATTTACAATTAGATTAACTTCATTGATAAGAATCAAAGTGAAATTAAATTTATGTATGATGCAGCATACCATTCCTTCCATTTTAGAAGTAAACTGACCACCACACTGTTGATTTAGCTTTGTCAATATGCTTCTTTCATGATCATCATTTGCACTTTTATCAAACAAAAGTCTCTGTGCAAGCTTCTTCCTACAATTTTGACAAATATTAATTATATATCACAACACATAACAAGACAAAGTCCTAAATTTTAAAACAACATTATATGGATGAAGATTGTCATTCATGTCATGAATTCCAAATGTGTAAATTTGTCATTCATGTCATGCATTCTAGATGTGTAAAGTTTCCATTCCTCATGCTTTATGGCCTTTGGTAAAGTCTAGGTTAATCTATACTTGATAATTCCAAACAATAGTCATTTAAATTTTTTTAAAGCAATTAAAACTAGACTAGTACAAAAAGAAATTGAACCATATATTAAGAATATGGAGTATGTAACCTGGACATACCAAAGTAGAAAATGTATCATATTCTAATAAACAGAACTCTACTATTATAAACATTGGATTAGATTGTTTGAAGTAATAAAGATGAACCAGCTAAATAATGGGCTAATAAAACATGCTTTATTGCTAGTGAGAAGCATTAAAAACTATATTAATGGTATGTTAGCCTGCACACCCAGATTCTGGGTCAGTTCAACCATGGAGATTCCTAGGGTCCTGTCAAATGGGTCATACCAAACAACCCTTCTATTCTACAAACCTCAATGGGTGGTCCACATTGACTATCCAAGCAACTGCCTCCTTAGGGAATCGACATAGCAGATGCCTATGTACCAACTTTTGGTGCCTTCTACATTAAAGAAACCTATTTTGAAGATATTGACTTGTACCAAGAAACCTGTTGGATAGAGAATTGCCTATCAATTGATTCAATCATTTCTTTTCAATTTGTATAATATGTTCTGTTGAAACACACATTAATTACCTCTTTTGGCTGTTATAATTAAATGCCCCAGTCTTTCGAGGGTGACCTTGATGGAAACCCCCCCTATGCTTTTTGGGGAACAAACATAAGTGTTCAAGATGTCAATCAAGTAGTTCAACACTTTCTAAGGAATTTTAGGGATGATCCTTCAGACCTTGAGGGGAAATACATGAGGCTCTTAGAACAGGTTCAAATTTGTCCCTATTGGCTTCTTATGGTTACCATCTAGTCTCATTTCAAATTATTGGTTGAGCACATTTTCTTTTGTATTCACTTCATTTAGTTGATTTCTCATTTAGATAATGGAAGTCAAAGGTGATTCGCTGAATATTGATGCAATGAACATCTTCGAATATGATGAAGAAGTTTATGGCAAGATGGTCATATATCCTCTTGAAGTTCTCGCCATTTTTGACATTGTATTGATGGATGTAGCTATTCACCTCAAGCCTTTGTGGGAGAAGCACATACAGGTGATTGAATTGTATTTTTGGAAAAATATGTTTTGTCAGTTAGAATGTTTTCATTTAATGACTTTGTTGTTTCAGATTTTGTTTATTTATGCACATAAATATGCCTCAGACTTACATATAATTGCCATTGCATTCAAGCAAGAATATTCAATCTTAGAGATACAGTTAACATGCAAGATCTGAATCCATTAGGTAGGCAATGCTTTTTAAAGTTATATCTTCATTGTTCAATGCTATTTGAAAAATCTAATAAGGGGATTTTGTTGTCTTTGAAATCTAGATATTGAGAAGATGGTTTTAGTCAAAGGAATGATAATTCAATGCAGCTCAATTATACCAAAAATTAAAAAAGCATTGTTTAGGTGCCTTGTTTGTGGATATGCTCCAGCACCAATACCTATTGATAGAGGTAATTCGTTGGATTGCAATTGAACTCTTAATATAACAGTTAATTGTGTCTTCATTGTATGTTATGTTTGTTTCTCAATTCTATTTTGTATAAACTGTGGCAGAGAATGTACGGCTTTAAACAAATTCATGCTTATGAAAGTGATCTTAGAAGCTTTTAGATTCCAAGATTTTGGAAATAAGATCTTACTCCTTATTGTGACACGGCCACTGTTGATCTCCTCTATGTAACCTTAATTGGAACTAATAGGACACCGTACATGAGGTTCTTCTCACATTGAGATGTTTGCTTGATGAAAGCTATATATGAGAGAGCACATTTTTTTAGTGTGAAAGAAATCCCTGTATGAGAACTTTTCACACCAAATTTTATTCTCATATTCCATGAGAATCTTCTACCGAATTTTGTCAAACGTATTTCATGTTTTTAAAAAAAAAATCATATCTTTGCTTCACTATGTACAATGGTACTTGCTATCTAAAAGTGTTTTTGCTGGATTTGTATTCACATCCTATTTTATGCTTCAAATGCTCAGGTCAAATTGATGAACCTACACATTGTGGAAGGCTAGAATGTGCTACTATGAATTCTTTGACATTGATGCATAACAGATGTAGGTAGGAACTTGTTGATTTTAGTTTATGCATTATTTGAAGTTGCATTTTCAAGACTCTAAAGATAGCTATATCCTTTTACTTTGTGGTTAGGTTTGCTGATAAGCAGATTGTAAGACTGCAAGAAATACCTGATGCCATTCCAGAGGGTGAAATCCTGCACAATGTTAGCTTGTTGATGCACGAAAAACTTGTTGATGCGGCCAAACCTGGTGATCGAATCAAGGTGTGTCTAACATTACATGATATATGAATTCTACACTCATTTTTATTGCCAAGTGTTAGCATTTGAAGGTTGACATTGGTTTTTTTTGTGGGTTACTGGGATTTTCAAAGCTATGACAGTTAGACTGGGACCAAACCAAAGGATTGTGAAATCTCTATTTAAAGCAAAGCTCTCAAGCCTATCTTAGTCCATTTAAGTTGGAAATGAGGACCTTAATGTTGTATTCTATTATTTCTAATTCTAATTTGTAAATCATTTGCTAGTGTAAACCTACATCGATTGCCTTCATCTAAAAAAGGCAGACAAGACAAGATTGCAAGCCGAAGATCCAATGGAACGTGATACCAATAGTGATAGTTTTGCCTCTTTTCAAGAGGGTGATATGTCACCAGCTGATTATGAAGCTAAGGTATAAAATCATACTTTTTACCTTTTGTATATAAAATGAATTTTACAAGCTCTGAAATTAAATTTTGACTACCAATTTCCAAATTGAGAAGTTGAAAGAACTATCTCGCATGCCCGATATCTATGAGAGGCTAACTAGGTCCTTAGCTCTGAGTATTTGGGAGCTAGAAGATGTAAACAAAGGGCTCTTATGCCAGGTATCTTTCTTTGCATTCATGTTCAATTAATTGGTAATTTTTTGCATGTTCTTTGAACCATATGTTAACCATTATGCTTCTTAAACAACTTTTCAGGGGAACTACAGTAAAACTAGCTTCGGGCACTACTTTTCATGGTGATATCAACATCTTGCTTATTGGGGATCTAGGTATGAGTAAGTCTCAACTGCTTCAGTATGTGCATAAGTTGGCTCCTCGAGGCATTTATACAAGTGGTCATGGAAGCTCTGCGGTTGGTTTGATTGCTTATGTATCAAAGGATCCTAAAACTAGTGAAACAGTAAGTTATTAACTCAATTTGTTGATCATTGAGCTCTTTGGGCTGCTTGCTCCCCCACTACTACCTACCACTTTATTCTATATAAACTACTTATTTCTTTGAACTCAAAAGGTTCTAGAAAGTGGAGCATTGGTAATGAGTGATAGGGGTGTTTTCTACATAGACGAGTTTGACAAGATGTCAAACAATGCTCATAGCATGTTACATGTGGCATGATTTTTCTTTGAGCTCTTCTAATTATGTGCTTTTACTAGTTTCTTGACTTTGTAATCTATGTTGTTGGTTGACTTGTATATCAATGTCTGGTCATTCCTTTGAAGTAGGTTATGGAACAACAAACAATGTCAATTGCAAAGGCTGGGATCATAGCATCTCTAAATGCAAGAACATCTATTTTAGCTTGTGCTAATCCTAGTGGTTCATGCTACAACCCTAGATTGTCAGTGATTGACAATATCCAACTTCCTCCAACATTGCTTTCTAGGTGGAGTATGTTTGGTTTTAGAATTCAAGCTAGAGAATTTATTTGTTGTCACTCAAGTATAAAAGAATCACAAAAAATGCCTGCAGGTTTGATTTGATCTACTTAGTGCTTGATAAAGCTGATGAACAAACGGACAGGCTCCTTGCAAGGCATCTTGTTGCATTACATTATGACAAGCCAGAGGTAAGTTCTGATTTGGTCAATACTATGTAGTAATTAATGGGGGGTCCAATGACTTGATATTTTTGATGTGAACTAAATTATGATTCTAGGACCAAATGCTAGATGCATTCAACCTCCCAACTCTCACTTCATATATCACTTATGCAAGACAACATATACATCCTAAGATATCTGATGAGGTAGCAGAAGATCTAATTTGTGGTTATGTTGAAATGCATAGGAAGGGAAACTTCCCTGGCAGTAGCAAGAAGGTTAGCTCAATATATTCTCAAATTCAATTTCTGTATAGTATGCTTACAAGTTACACACGTGAAAAAAGTAATAGTATATCTAATACTTCTACTGAAGAATGCATCTAGATGCAGGGCAATTCTCATGTTATGTTAACTTGTTCTCCTGAATGAATTGTATAGGTTATCACAATGACTCCATGCCAAATTGAAAGCTTAATAAGAATAAGTGAAGCCCTCGCCCGCATCACATTCTCTGAGTGGGTAAGAAAATCATATGTAGACAAAAGTGGTTTACATTCTTGAATGTTTTAAAGCCAGATTGAGGTAATAAAAATATATCTTACATTCCAATTCTGTAGGTTGAAAGGTGTGATGTGGCAGAATCATTCCGGCTTCTTGAAGTTGCACTTCAACAATCTGCCACCGATCATTCAACTAGTAACCATTTTGCATCTTTGGATATGAGGATTGTCAGTTCATTTAGTTGTATATTGAATGCATTATCATCACAAAATTAGTCAGCTTTGAAAGAACTATGTTAATTGGAAGCAAAATGCATTTGAGTGTCATGGTTATAGGGACCATTGACATGGATCTCATAAACATGGGAGTCTCAGCCAGTGAAAGAACGAGACGAGCCAATCTTATTTCATCACTAAGGATTCTTATCATGGAAAGGATGCAGGCAAGGGGACCATCAACCCGTATTACCAAGGTAACATTCTTTATATTGCCCTAAATAGTGTTGAGAAAATTGTTGGTATGGCACCTAACCAGATATGAATGAATGCAATCACAGTTGATGGAGGAAATGCACAAATAGGGATCCAAGGAAGTTAGCCTGAATGATGTAAGTAATTCTTTGTTGTGGGTAAATTTTAAGCTATTTCTAGCTTCATTTTCTTGGGGGAAATGAATACATTATGAGTTATGTTGTTCAATTTCAGATTCGTAATGCAATTGGAAACCTTGTGAGTGAGGGGTTTGTTACAATTCATGGGGACAATGTGAAGAGGACCTGAATGATTTTTGAGGATGGTATGGCCCCTATAATAATTAGTAATGAAGTATCTGATAAGACTACGGTCAGTGTGTTGTGGCAAACTATTTTAATATACCCTGAGCTTCATGCTCTATAGTACATCGATGGGTACTTTCTCTTGTAAAAAAATCCAAAAAATTGAAGGAATCCAAAGCCTGGGTGTACTATCTATGACAAAGACAACCACTGAGGTAATAATGGATATCTTATAATTCTTGCTTAGATAAGAGGATGATAATTATAAATTATGAGAATCATTGGTGTTTTTTTCTATCAAGTTTTGAAGTGAGGAAAAAGTAATTGCAATTATAAAGGTATTTTTTTTCAACCAATGTAATGGAAAAAGTTCATTTTAATGTTCACAATGGCATTTGTCCTCTCCCTCTAGTTTCACGTGGTTACCTAAATATAAAGAGAATTAAATATAAAAAGAGCAATTTATTTTAATCTATATTTTAAATTAAATATAAAGAGGAAAAATTAGAATCTAATCTTGATGTAGTGATGATTCTATGGTGGTGACTTCAACAATTGAGAAAGCTGAATATCATCAGCAGCTTGTCTTCCATACACACCAATGATGTCAATCATGGTGCTATGAAGACTTGGTTTGCTATGAATAGCTACAAGGGAGAAACAACAAAAGTGCAGAATGCAGATGAATTTACTTGGCACAATGCATCATATGCTCTACTATGAAGCAACTACAAGATGTGCAAACACATAGCTATTAGCTATTTCTCTAGATATGATCATAAGACGTTTTCAAGATGTAGAACATTGTTATTATAAACTTGTAGCACTTATAAGGAAAAAGGACCAAAAAAAAAAGACGGTGAAGAATCATTATCAAATTGGGAAGTCATTATTCAAAATTTATGAATCAAAGGGAATCGCAATGTACAAGATATTATAGAGGTGAATTCAAAAGCTTTATAAGAGTCTATCAATCATGACCATGATACATCACAAGGATAATCTCTAATAAATGCTACCCACAGTCAGTTTCAAGCTAGAGAATTCAGGAAAGAATAGGGATTGTTTGAAATTACTCGGATGCAGTACTGATGCAAATTCCTTCTATAGTACTAATACAAATTTAATTTATACAAATATATATCTACTATTTTAAATTTATAGACTAAGATTTATATGCAGTACAACTAAATGTTTCAACTAGTATATAGCAAGCCCCGCCAAGCTGAAGCAATTGAGTGTCATGAATACATTGTTGATAAGAAAATATAATTATCATAGTACATAGTACAACTATTTTTTATAACACTCAAATTTATGTATAAGATTACAGATTCTCTACCTGAAATCTAAATTTTTTGACAGGAAAATCAATAAAATTTGGTTAATTGAGAGTCTGAGCTGTAGATCCCACCACAGCACAAGGAATTCTAGTTTATTTTTCTTCCTTCAATTGAATTTCCATTGGACACATCTCAAATTGCATGAAACTATTTTGCCTCCTCCTGCAATCCAACAAAGTGTGTGTATCAAATCTAGAAAATTTATAAATAATCAAGTCATCTACACAATCATGTTCATCTCATTTCAAGATCAAAAAATACATAGTTAAATGTAATCGAATTATGGTGTCGTTACAAAAAAAAAATGCATGTTGAAGGAGATTGTACTCCAAAGTTCAATCAAAGGTCAAGATAACTAATTGCCTTAGATTTCCATATTGAAAAAGATAATCCAAGTTTTGGGGCTAGATATCATTAGTGTCGAGTTTGTGTAGATTGACCAAATGGATAATGGTTAGATTTTTCTACATGGAACTAAAATACATTGTTTGAGGGTTTGATGAAAAAGATTTGTTTTGTAGCATGCAGATTGATGTATCTTTGAATGGGATGCAGGAGCTCGGTGACAAACTATTTGCCAAAGTACAAGAGGAATGAGTTATTTTTAATTGCCTTAAATTTTCTACGTGTTGAGTTTCTCCTCAATATAGAAGTTGTTGTGAAGGTCCTCCAAGAATGAATAGGGAATGAAATTGAAGAAGTATAGGAATCTCCAAGGTAAGTTTATAAAGTTGCTATTGAATTTTAATATATCAAAATGTGCAAAGTAAAGTTCTGCAACAAAGATTTATGCATAGAGTTGTTGTCCAGATTTGACAGTAAGGTAAAGATAGGATTGTGGTTATGATAAAACCATCTAATGATAATACAAGGAAAATTTGGAATGTGTTTGGTCATTAATAGGCTTGAGTTTTCAGAACTGTGCATAGAAGGTAGCATGTGGGAAGTCTCCAATTTTGACAACTTGATAGTAGTAATTTCATTCAACTTCTTTGACAACATTTTTGAGCAACTGTTTTAATTGTATTTTTAAAATTTATAGTTCAGAGTTTAGATATTCAAATTATTTAAATAATCTTAACTATAGAATTATAAAGAGTCTTTAGCAATTCAAAATGATAATTTTTACTTCTAAAAATCTCTATTGTATTTACTTACCATTGTTCATTTTTGGCAAATTACCTACTTAAGTTTTCACTATGATGCATGAATAAGTAGACATTTGAAGCTTTAGTTTTGCCACATATCAAGCCTTGTGAGCTACTTTTGTATCATTTGCAGTAACAAGAAAATCTCTACTTTCATTTGTTTCCATTGGGGGATCCAATGGAGGTGAATTGTGTAAACTAATATTAGTTGCCACTTGCAATAAAATTTCCTCACTCATTTCATCCATGGAAAATTGGATCTCACTCCCATCCACTGCAATTGAACCAACTTCAATTGGAAAAGTTGACATTGGATGATCTCTTGAGTGAGGCTGTGGAAGCCTGTCTAAATCCATCACCTCATAGCAAGCTTCACATAGATCAAAATCTAAGCAAACATTACAATGCCAACACCGCCTAAGAATGGGAATAGTTGAGCAACCATCACAGCAATACTAAATAGATGAAGTATTGGTATCTTCTTCAATAATCCCCTGGCCACTGCCTCCAATGGCAACACTTGTGTCTGAAGGAACTGGCAAAGATCTATTATTCTCTGTCACACCATCTATTACCAACATTGTTTGCTTTGGGAGGGGAACTTGAAGCAACCTGGAAGACATGGCCAAGTTGGAAGAGAACAAAAAATAAAGAATTTTAGGCATTTGCAAATGAAATTATCCCAAAAGAGTCAGTTTTCCCTAAAGAAAATACAAACTAAGCATATTTGAATATTAAAGCAAAAACCTGTAGGATGTCTGAACTACCTCATAAGGAGAAAATAGAAGCCTTTTTAGTAATGCAACATCAGGTGCAACAGTAGAGCATGTGAGGATTCACTATTACTATCATCATCATCTTCTTTGTCCATACTAGCCAGTTCACCATCTGACGTACCATCATCTTCATCTTCATCTGCTGATGTGGCATCACACTCCATTGTGGTAGATTGAGCTCCCTGATTGATTGGATTAACTAGTGCATCTGTGTTCTTTTTAGTAACATTTGACTTCAACTTATAGATAGTAGATCCACTACTACAACTAGTATTTGACCATGGTTTTTCTATGGACTTTTCCAAAACATGTTTCTTAGCACCACATGCAACCAACACAGATATCAAGAAGCCAAAAATAAACTTCAATCCTTCAAGTTGAATTTTGCAAGCAGATAGCTTGACCATTATATTAATTGCACCCTTGACAACATGCTTTATGGCAGGCTCAACATTTGCCAGCTGAACTAAGAAATTGAAGTAGGCTTTCGCACTCAAAATATCAAATGACACAAATGCTTTCTCTAGACTGATAAGCATTGCATCCAGAAAATGATCAAGAAGCTCTCTAGATTTTAAATGAGATGATGGTAACAAAAGACAATTTATGAAAGCAATTGTTGAGTCCCTTACTGAATTGGCAATTCCATGTGTTAATGCAATACCTGATGATGATATAATGGTATATCCTAACAACCTTTTCTCCAACCATCTAGCCAAAGTAGGCAAATCCATCAATAAAAATTTTCGTTGCAAATCCTGCTTTATGTTGAAATAACTAGGATCGTCAGTCAAAAAGTTGACGAAAAGTTTGAATGTCAAATTAGATTAACCATGATATTTGATTTGAGAAACACTAAATGGACATTCCCTTGCCAAGAGTTTCTTCGATGTGTCATCATACCTTTCTTGTGGTTCCATAATGTGGTCAAGTTGCCAAAAATTCCTAAAGGTATTTAAGTCAAAGTGTTTGTTGAAGTGTCCTATGTGTTTTTTGACAAGTAGGATTGGTCATAAAGTGTAATGTCCTCATTTTAGCTCGCCATGGTTTATGTTTGGATTGACCTATTATTGGCCCTCATAGGTTCAGGCTGATGGCTAGAGGGCCCCATCTAGAAAAACAAGAGGATCTTTCCCTTCTATAGTACAGAAGTGTTTAGGATTGCTCCTTGTTTGTTTTAGTTAGCTATACTTATAATTTATAGTAAGTTATGTATCCAACATTTCTACATTTGGCAAGGCACCTGGACAGATCTCAACGCAATGACAACCCTTGGCACTACTGATTTTATCAAATATTTAGGGAATTACTAGTTATAGTAGGTTAGGAGTTAATAGAGAGAACCATTAATATTTTTAGTAAGGCAGTTGGTTGTGCGATGAAAGCAATGGTTGACCAACTGGTTCAGATGAGACAGAGAGATGATGAGTAATCAATGAGATATTAAAATTATAGTAACAGTAATAAAGCTATTTATAATGGATATATTGTAAATTTATTCGTTATCTTCATAAAGTATTATTGAGGAGCCAGTATATTTAATGGAAAAGTATGCCTTTAATAATGACATAACTTAATTCAAACACAAAAAATAGTTATATAAGTCATTAAAGTGACATATTGGTGAAGCCTCATGAGTCAAACTTTATTGAGGAACTATAAAAGCCCTAGAAATGAAATTGATTGATTTTTTGTTTATGAGTTTTGACTTTTATATTGGATGTTCCAAGGAAGAGTGCAATGTGACCTAGGGTTTTATATTGGATGTTCCAAGGAAGAGTGTAATGTTGAGTTACAAAACATTATATGACTAGTATGAGTCTTTATTGCATTCAAAGCATGAAATTTAGTACTGGTCCTAAGTTTTCATAGCAATCAAACCATGGATTTTGTAGTGATTGATTATAAGACTTTATATTATTCAAACCATGGATTCTAATGTTAATTCTAGGTTTTTATGGTATTCAAAACATGAAGTATAGAAGAATTTATATGGTCTGAAGGGATGTTGCCCCACACTTCTCATCACCACCCTTGTAGTCAAATGTTGTTCTTGGATTCTTGGGATATTATTATTGGGTAAAGCTTATACGATCTTGAATTTGTTTGTTTTCTTTTGTTATTTGGGGTTCTTTGGAAAGGGAGGAGATCTTGGCAGTGGCAAGCCTAAACTTTAGATTGTTGTTCCTTCTACGACTTTTGGTGGAGCATTAATAAGTTTTGTACTATGCCGAGCAAAGTTGATAAAGGTAACAAGAACTAGACTTTGTATCTATTTTATGTATATAAATTGAACTCTAGAATCCATACCATTGACTATTTGTTGTTTTGCAATGTAGATTGCAAGTTTAGGAGAATGCATATGTGTATTTCAAAGCGAACTTGAATTTTTTTTGTCTCCAATGGTAACGTGGCAGTGTGGTATTTAATGGAAGGCATTTGCAATTGATTGAATTGCCAGTGATTTGACATAAGTGGCTGAACATATTGTATTTATAAAAAAATATTGTGTGTGCATGGAGTATTGTTCTAAGTAATATATGACAAGAAAGACTCAAGATTCGAGGTTGCCATAGAATTGTGCTGAGGATTTGGTAATGGTATTGAAATTATTATTGAAAGTTTCTTATAATGGACACTTGAACAGAGCTGAAATTACTAAAACTTTCAAAGAATGAACATCAATTCTTTTAGTTTTGAGGAATTCCATGATTGGTATTTATATCCCTTGTTATAATGGTTCCACATAGTAATTCTTTAGCGCTTCTTTTATTATCTTGTTGATCAATCAAATTATAATATTATTAATTAGATAAATATTAAATAACAATACATAAAACCATCAGAAAGCCCATCGTAGAGCCTCATGGCTTTGGTGAACCATCCGAAGGGAGAAAGAACAATATGGGCATGTTGAATAGGGGTGACAAGACACATCTGTTTACTCTTTCTGCTCATGTCTATTAGCAAGAAAATGTCAAATACTACACAATATGCATGAAGATTCATGCTTCAGTTGATCTCAAATACAGTTTCAGATCAATTTCTAATTTAGGATTAAAACATGTGAGATTGCAAGATCTTCAACTGAATATTGACTTAAGATTCATGAAGGTAATGTTAATGATGTCAAGTTTCCACAACAAGACCAAATTGCTAAAAACCATTCAACCAGTCTTTGGTAAGTTGTTCTTTTCTCTTGGAAGCTTACCATCCCAGAAAAATCACATAGTGTTAGTAACTCTCCTTGTGAAGATCAAGCCAAATTTTTAGGTCATCAATCCAAACCAAACCAAAGTTTGGAGTAATCTCCCTGTAAATCTGATTGAACATTTAAGCTGTTACATCAATTTGTCTTCAATGACTTTTTAAACTGATCAAAACTGAGTAAAAAAATAAAGCTATTTGTAAAAGGGGTGTTCAAAATTAAAACAGCAAACCAATATTGCATTGAAATGTTTGTTGAAAAAGAAACTACAGAAGCATTAGCTAATTTTGATCTTCATGAATAGGTTTAGTTCTCATATTATATGTGTAAATCTAATACAATGCCTGCTTCTTTATGCATTGTGTGGGTGTTCATAATGTTAGCAGAAAATATAGCAACGTGGAAAGATGCTTAATGAATAGATTCCTCTATTACCAATGTGTGTTGTCCCCGGCTTGAATCTGTTAAGGAAATTAGGATCAGATTTAATACCTTCTTAAATTATATGAATACCCTTAATGCGATGGATCCACTAACTTGTATCTTCTTGATGATGTGATTAATCAATTTTTCTTGCAGGTTTTACATATATAGTTTGACTACTAGAACTGTAAGTATCTTCTTGAAATCACTTTCAATATTGTTTTATGCATTTTCCAATCGGCAGTGATCTTGATAGTATATATAAGATGCTATGTGGGTGAAGCCATGTAGGGACATAGCCCTACATAGGGCATTTCAAAAAGATATGATTATATTCTACTAAAATTTTGTAGTAAAAGAAGTCTTTAATGTCATGGAGTTTAAAGCACATCTGCAACATGAAGATTATGGTAAAGATGATTATGATAGAGAAATATCTCCATGTGTGAAACGAGTCTTACATTGAAGGCAATATGTGGTGCATTAGATATGGATGAATGGAACCTACTTGCCACATTCACATGGAAGAGGAGTAAAGATTCTACACAACAATGAAGACATAAAATACAAATATACAACATAGATATAAGATGTTATGTAATCTAAGAAATGACATGGATTGAAAAGTAGGGTCCACTATTAGAGATGAAATATGCAGTGATAAAATAAGACAAATTGTTAAGCTAGAGATAAAATAATCATGTTGTACTATGATAGCATTTTTGATATAGCACAAGTTTATTAATAATAAAATAATGCACCAAAATAGCAAGTCCTTCATGTCATAACATCACTAATAGTTGTGTCATTAAAATTCTAGATCATACCTGAAGTGAAGTCACAAGAAAAATTAACAAAATGCACCAATTTATTGATGCACTATAATCTAGCTTTGTCAATGTTAGTATTATTTCTTTCAAAGGTTTTAAATTTTTTGAATATCTTTAAGAAAAAGGACCCATGCCAGATCATGAAACTCTAAGAGTCCCCGTATAATCCCTGTCTCTTACAAGTTTAAGAAACTCAACCTGTATATCATAACTAGTAGTCTAAAAATGTCATGATTGTGAACATAGAAATAATTAACCATCCTTTTATATCAAAAATACTAAAAATTATAATCAATGAGAAAATCTCAATACTTTCTTTAGTTGAAATAGAAACACAAGATTTTCCTCAAAGAAGTTTGAATTCCACTGCTTGATATTTTTAACAACCATAACAAATATGCCTTATTTTACCAGTTCTTGCATCTCCAATACAAATTCAATTTTATTAGCATAATTGTAATTCAAAATACCCTAAATAAAAAATCAAAAAGAATTGAGGGTAAGTATCTAAGAAAACATGATCTCCTTAAGGGAAAATTGATCTTTTTTTGCTCACATGTACATGATCAAGAGTCTTACTACTAATTCCAGAAAGAAGTTGATTATTATCTCTTTGTTTGGTAGAATCAACCATTAAATTCCCTTGTGATTCACTCTCATTATGTCTGCCTTTCCACCTAGGATGATTTTCTAGATGTACTCCTAATTTATCAGTATGACAAGTCTTGTTGGAGCTGCAAGCTTCACTACCATGAACATGTTCAATTGGAGATCTCAATTCAACATCTTAATCATGCTTATGTGAGAAATTTAATGGGAGTTCATACATCACCATGTCATTTGAAATGGTTTTAATAACTACCTACTCTTATCCACTCCTAATGTTAATAGTAGAAAATTCCTTTGAGCATGTATTATCTGGATTGGTATCATCTGTAATTAGCTTCAATGATCTACTTGTGAGAGAGATGTCTAAACCTATCAACAAAAGTCATAGATTATGAAAATTTGAAGTAATATCTTGTTGAGGATAAATTATTTATTTCAATAATTATTGGTGTCTCAAAACTAACAAAAGACACCCTTTGAAAATTCATCTTGCATTTTCCTAAATCCATAAGTGACCTTATATGAGGGAGAAATTATACTAGAATGTACAAGGCCTCTATATACACAATATTCTTGAACTGGGTCATCAAGCATTCACATGTTCAGCTTCATTCAGCTAAGTTCATTCTAATAGAAGAAATACACATAAGAAAATAAATTCATTCAAAAAACCTGTGACAACTTATCATGACAGACAAAATGGAGATGATACCTTCTATTTGGCAAATAAGTAAATATCTCCAAGGAAATACCAAATTCAAACTCATGCTCAAGTTGCATGTGTCAACATTCCCCATCGACCTTAGTCACAAGGCTAACTAACTTATCAAGAGTGTGTATCCCACAAATGAAATTGGTATAAATGTTATAACCACCAAATTTGGAGGGCATGGAACTTTAGTCATCACTATCCTATGTAGTACACTTAATTTTATATGTTGGAATCATTTTGTGAGTTGTACACATGATAGTCCAGTAGTTTTTAATGTCATCTTCATCACAATTTTTCTATGATAGTCTAATAGTTGTAGGTGGCATCTTCATCACAAATTTTCATGATAGTTTGTTATTCATCCAAATGGAAACCCTTGTGGGGAAGACCTAATTACAATGCAACAATTAAATGTAATGTTGAAAAATAGGAGATTCTTTTGGTTGAACTAGAAGATAAATCATCTTCTAACAAAATGACAGAGACTTTCGATGAAGGACCCAAAGTACATTAATTCAATTATAGTCTAGTAAATTTAGGTGCTATATTCATCATAAGTTTGTGAAGATAGTCCAGTATTTGTAGGTGTCATCTTCATCGAAAAATTCCCATGATAGTCTATTAGTTTGAGGAGTCATCTGCATCACAAGTTTTCCATGGCATACTTGTAGTTAGAGGTGCATTGAAGACCATTTATCACTACATGAGCTAGTAGTAGATGGTGATTATTCATTATCATCATCATCATCTAACATAGAATCACATGAATATCATGTTTTATAGCCCACATGGCCTACATATTGAGGGTACAACTCCAGGCACTAAACACACCAGATTTCAAATTATTATCTTTATGTGTTGATGTTTAAGTTGAATGTTCTAGAGTTGAAGAGAGAAACACACTCAATTTTTTTTTCTTTTTGTTCTTTTTTTGAATATGAAACTGTTGTCTAAATGATACAATATAATTATGTATTATTAAAACAAAAATACAAGAAAAATATGATACCAACACAACTATATTTATAAAACAAAAAATTTGTCATTATTATTTCTTCTAAGCTTTTACAACTACAGCTTCTACATATACATTTTCTTTCTTTTCTTTCATTACTATAACAAAAAGTATAATAGTTGTTACAATAGACCAACATTCCAAATGATAAATCTGCATCTACACACTTTCAATAAAATGAAACAACAAGTTCATTAAATTCTTTTTCCAACTAGACTCTTTTTAACACTTATCTTCAAAACATCACTGAGAAAAAATGCTTGAGCTAAGACTCTCCCATTTATATTACACAACAATGGCTGAACTTTGGCATAAAAAATAATAATGATAGTAATAGTATTCACTTCCATCTTCAATATCATAAAAACCTACAACAAAAATACACATATACCTATGGAAATATTCTCGAAGAGAAATCCCTCTCCTCGACCACTGAAGATGCAAGTGTGATTGGAGGTCATGAATGGAAGAGCTTTTGAAGTCGATCACATTAGGAAGAATGAAAGAAAGACAATATCGAGAGTTTCGAACTACTATTCTGCCCCCCGTATATTGATGCAAATGTAGGGCCCCCTTTCATTTTATTCCCAGGGCTAGTAGGCATCATTAATCAAGTGGGTGGAGAAAACCTGAAACATAACTGGGCTCAGAGAAAACCATGTGAAAATGCAGAGATAACCATGCAAAAATGCAGAGATAACCATGCGAAAATGCTCCAAAAATGTCAAATGAAATCTAGTGCGAAAGATATAATAGGGAAAATGTTTTTTTAACTTTTTGGATGTATAAGCCCTGTGTTGGTCAAAATTTTGACCAACACGGGTCTTATATGTAAAAAAACAAAAATTTTGCCTTTACATTTTGACCACCCTAAATTTATTTAGTTGATGGTCAAAATTTTTGGTCGAAAAATGATGTTAAATGTAGTAGTGATTATAGAAGAAATCCTTGAATGGAAATTTTTATTTAAATTGTTAGAATTTTTAGAATAACTGAGAGAGGGATGAATTAGTTATCTAAGGTCCAGATGTAGTAGTTCAAGAAATAAACCCTTCAACTACTCTAGATATAATCATCCATTAGCTCAATCTCTATAGTAGATTATCAATAACATCAGCTAGTAGTCCACTGTCCTAATAATAATAGACTTGTAGAATGTAAAACAATAACATTAAATCATCACAGATAACATCTACAGAAGTTTGACACTAGGATTTAACATGAAAACCCAATTTGGGAAAAACCACTAGTAACATGTCACCAATATTTCACTCTTCTAAAGTGAGATCTATTAGGAGTGGCCTTCTTAGAAGAATTTAGAACATTCCATTATAATTTTACTTTGATTAAAGTGATGGGACTCAAAATTGCATTCCCAATTTGAGTACCATTCCAAAATTGAGTCATTTTGAGCCCTATAAATGCATTTTCTTGCTTGTATACCTATTTTTTGTTTTAAGGTCCAAGAGGTGTTTTATGTTTCTATAACCTTACATTCAACATATCCTTGTGTCCTATAATGATAAACTAACATTTTGAGTCATTCTATGAAGTTCTATTTTAAGCAATGTTCATTTCTACATTTTTGCCCAAGTGTCAAACAGTGACAAGAGGCCTATTTTGTATTTGAATATATTGCACATGGATATATTTCATGACTCACCACTTTGGAAATGTTTTGTATGCATATGAGTGAACCTATGTTTTATATTTTGAGTCATTTTGATATGTTTTGACTAGGTTTTGAATCCCTCAAAGTTGGTTACTTATCTCTGTCATGTTGATGCAAATTGCCCTAAATTCTAGAAGGCCTTGTTTAACCAATTGTAACTTTGACCTGGTTGACCATATTAAGAGAATTCCTTTTTCATTGCATTCTAAAGGTCACACAATTTTTATGTTTCAGATTTGAGCCTATGAGAAATCTATTTGTTCAATTTTCAAACACGATTCTGAATGCAATTTATAACTTTTTACTAGTATCATAAAATGAAGATTGATAAGTTTTCTATTTGAGATGCCATAACTCTAAATCCATGAATGATGAGATCAAATGGGCTATAATATTTTGTTTTACTACAAAAATACTTTAAGTATGCTAGTTTGTAAGTCTTGACCAATTCATTTGCATACTTTTCTAGGTCCATTCCATTTTGCAAAAAACCAAATCTTGTAGAAGTTTCTAGTTTTGCAATTCTAAGTACCTAACTTCAACTGCTTGCAAAATGTTCCCTGTTACTCATCATGAGCCAAAATCATAGAATTATATTCTCTTCATGACAATAAACTAATGCCCTAGTTTTCAAGTCCTTAAGTACCCATTTGACCTATTTTTAAACCCAAATCCAATGCATTTTCTTGTTTTCTAACATGTTTTTTTGCAGGCAGTCTTGAGTGGGCAACTTTTATGGTCAATATCTTTTGACCTAGGTATCATCATGAAAAAATATGGTAGGGTGCAAAAATGTAGAGAAAAGAATCAGATGTCAAATCCCAAGGCTCAGTCAGGTGTTTTGGTCAATTTTTAACGTCGGCTCATAGGCCTTCCGGACAAAAAATCACAAGTTTGTAGGAAAGGCTAAAATTAGGTTTTAAAGGTTGAATCGATGCTTTTAATTGATTTTAGTTAGTGAGGAAATCATATTGGATCAATTTGATAACTCAAGTGTTTTAGTTCAAATTTTTATTTTAGCCGGATCCACTTTGGGATCTGACTAAATTTAGTAGCCAGTAAAGCATTGGGAATTGAGAGTGTTTTAAGAGGGGAGTATTTTGGTGTTGATTATTATAATATCACAGTACACATTTATCATATTTTTCTTCCAAGTGGATGAAAAGCGATATATTAAATGACATGGCTAGCACCTTTGGTCATACCTTTCATTCTCCCTATTGGTGTTGGAGTGTGCAATGATAGACGGACATGTGATGTTGAAGTCCATGAAAGACTAAGAAATTGTTTGATATACATGAACAGACATTTATGCAAGAGTTGTGGTAGTAAAATTAAAACCTTCTAGTACCAAATGCACATTAGAGATGCAAATTATAGACTAAAGGGGTGTGCGCCTATAAAACAAATGGGGTTGTGTGTAGACATTTTAAAAAGACATAAATAGAGGAGTGTCCCAATATTGGAGATCAAAATGGAAAAATTTAAGAGGAACTTAGAGTTGAATACCTAAGAGAAAGGCATGATAAAAATTTTAAGGACACTTTTGAGAAGCATCAACCAACCATACGAATGTTATGCTAACTCCCATGATAGTTCTAAAATTGATAAGAAAAGGAACAAAGGACCATTGAAATTCCTATTAACAAAGATATTGAGAATCAACTATATGCACATGAAGCCTTAGAGAAAGATGTCTGTTAGATATCTGATGAGGTTTTCTAAAAGCTCTTATGAGAGAGTTAGTGAGCCAAAAATTGGAATGGGTGAGTCCCAGTGTTAGAAGAGGAATGGTTCCCAAGGCCAAATCTGGTGCAAGCAGCTAATATACATTGAAGTAGTCATTGGATGTCTACATTGTTGTTGATTTTCTCCCCAACCACACATGTAGAAGGACCAACTTGAGGATATGCTTTCATGGAACATGTTTCAAATAGGATCAAGCCTGGTGATGTCAAAGCATGACATTAACAATGAAGGAGATTACTAGAGGAGATGTTTGAATAAAGTGATGCATCAGGGGACTATCATACGTGCTTTATGAGTTGTCATTAAGTTTTTGCGGAGAAAGTCCACATTTTTGTAGAAAGAAGTGAATATTCATTTCAAACTTCAAGTCTTCCATACTATATTACTAAGGTGTCATGATAGATGCAAGAAGTAGGGCACGACATGAAAGAAAGAGCTCTAAGGAATGCAAGAAGAATAGGGCAACCACATCCATGGTAGGGGCAAGGAATAACCCCATTCACAACAAGAGCAGAACACACACGTTTAAGAAGTGAGGAAACCCACAGTGTAAAAGAGAAGCAGAGCCATCCACAATGAAGCATGGAAAACCATCGAATAGGTTAATCCCACATTGATTTTGCTAAGGTGTTTTAATGTATATATATGCATGAAGGAATAATGAAAAAATATCTTAAAGACACAATGTGTTGTGAGGTTGTTGTTTACATGGAAGCGTCAATCGTGTGGGGTTAGTTGAATGGAAAATTCAACATTATTTTGACCATCCAAATGTTGAGGAGTAGGTGTCACATTATTGATTAAGGGGGACCTCGTAAGATCATAAAGCATAGAAAAGGAGGCTATGATGTTACGATCTCATCGTATGATTGAGATTCTAAAGTTAAAAAGTGGAGATGCTACACCAGGTGAGAAATCCATGAGGTTGGGAGAAGTAAAATTGAGAGTTGTGATGTTATGCTAAATCATAAGATTGAAGCATGTCAAGTTTGTTGTAAGATTAGAGGGCTTCAGATATTGAGTTAAGATGTCATGACAAACACGAGAATTGTAAGATCGCCAAGGTAAAATCTTGATGTTAAGATAATAAGATTTCATTGTGAGTTTTTAGGATCATAACATTGGGAGGGAAAATTTTTAATTTCAATGTTGTACAGGATGACGTGGGGCCCCCTTGGGTGCATTTCAATTAATGAGAGATGGACAAGTGGTGATCAGTGACTAGAGGAGAGGATAAGAAATGAAAATAAATTATTCAAATTCAGATATCCCTAATCTAAATGTACATCTAGAGTTAAAATTGAAAGATTTAATTTAAATTTGAAGTATTATATAGTTTATACTATATAGATTTTTAATTTTTTTAATTTTAATGCTTAGTTCATGACCTGGGCCCTGGATTTTTGAATTAACGCCAAAGGCACCATTTTCATCAAAGATGTGCAGTATGATATACCATCGAAATTGAGAGAACCTAAATCTTCAATTTCTACAATCAGTTTTTACATAGGTGTCCTTTAGAAGAAGCTACACACAAATTTGTGATTTTGGGGCATCCTTAGTGCAAATGCAGATTTGATGTTTTCAGAGTAGAATAAGATTAGATTGTGATTAATTGGAAAAAACATTTGATTAACTAGTGACCACCAAGGATGTATTGAATTTTTTTAAAGAAAATGTAGAAGATAGTTTTTTGTCAGCAGAAGGAAGTTGGAGTTTCATAGAAAGGCAGAACAAGACAAATGTAATTAGATTGAATTTCTGCACATTTTATCAGATATTTTTCATTCCTTCAAGAAAGGGGTTTCCTTATTAACTCTTTAAGGAAGATATTTTCAAACATTCTACAACAACAATTAATGAGATTTGATTTGTCGAAAGAGTGAGAAGATTAGTTTCTACAACATCAAGAAGAAGAAGAAGAAGAATAAGTTTCAACATGACACTTGTCAGAATTAGATTTTGATTTGAGCCTCTTCTTCTCTATATATCTCTTTTCTCTTCTCATTATACGGGTTCCAATTTTTATGATAGTATCAGGTTCCTATATATTGAACCATGATAGTGTAATTATTTAAAGTATTTAAATTATATAGTCATCTATTATGTATTTTTTGAGTTTTCTATACACCATGATGCATTGATTTTAAAGAAATGAATATAGAGCTTCATTGAAAGGTTCATTCTAAATTTGTCTCTTTTTTTATAGGTTTGTATTTTTATGTTTATATATGCCCAAAGTGCATATTGTCCAGTTGCAACTTATTTTGAAGTTGTATGCCACTATGTGTCTTGTTGCTGGGTCAAGGACTTGAGTAATTTGCTTTATATTGCATTGATAGTACTACAAGGATCATAGGAGGATGTGTTAAGTATGAATTTCATTTGAAGATAGATGTCTATTTGCAAGGTAGATAGATAGATCAGATATTTGAGTATATGAGTATATTTAGGTATCCATGTGTATGTTTTGACTTAGTTAATGCCAAATGGATAAGGGTCTAATCAGCTTAGAGGTTATATGTTTTTGCTATTACATGCCTAGGTTATGCTAATGATTCAAATCTTTAATCAAATATCTTTTCCCTTTTAAAGAACTAAAAAGAAGTTTCCCTCACTTAGTTTATTAGGTTTATGTGCCCTATTATTAGTTATTTCATGTTTATGAATGCTTGCATAAACATAGAAGATTCAGGTGTTATTATCTATTATCAAGATTTAGTTATATGCCATTATACTAGTACCATATAAAGAATCTAAGGTCCACCTGCCTAGGTCTTGCAAAGCCTAAAGAGAACAAGGAGAGTTAAATATCCTTATAGGTTGCCCTAGTGTCTAAATAGGTGCATTGAGGATGGGAGTTAGTTGCCCCTAGGTGTAAATGTTCTTATCACTAGGTTATTCAAAAGTTGTTAATTTATAAGCCAACATAAAGGATTTATATATGACTATTAGGTCAACCATGATTAAAGGATTTCAATACTGATATAATGGTTAGAAAGTAACAATAGTTTTGATCTGACAAATACAACTCACTTTGCAAATATAGATCACAGTTTGGCTCACATGTTGATCCAATGATTGGCCTTTATTTTCATCTCTATCCTTGATCTTCTTGGCAACCCTTCAAGCAATCACTCTTCACTTCTTCACAACTCTTCTTAGCCTCCTGCTCAATTTTTCCAATCAATAGCATCAACAACTACTCTAACCTTACTAGGTTAGCCCTTAAACCTCCTTAAACAGGTAACTATGATCTTTTGTTGCTTAAACACCACTGTAGATCATAGGGTTTGGTTAGATTCATTGAATCATTCAAACATTTCATTTCCTCTTTTATGTTCTAGAAACTTCTCCAAATTTCTCCTTGAATCCTTGCATAAAAATATGAAAACATAGTTCTCATTGAATTAAGTATTCCAAGTTATCCATCCTTATCTTCAACATGCTTCACATATTCTTAGAAGTCAATTGTGTTGGCTAGAAATCACGATTTTCTCATAAATTGTTAAAATGTCATCCATTGGCCAACACTATGTTTTGATACTCGAACATCACTGAGTTACTCGATCACTACTATCTTTTTTGTTCAACATATATACCGATGTTCAATCAATACTAATGCTTGATCAACACTATTTCTACTCAGCACATACTGACACTCAGTCAACACTAGCATCACTCGACATATACTACATGTTCCATAATATTCTACTCTATTTCTCGATCAAGCCTATGTATTTGGTCAATCTTTTGTCACTTCTTCAAGGATTTAGTACAATTGTCTTCTTCACTTTGTAGTATGATTAAATAATCACTTTATCTTGTCAAAGTCTAACTAATCAAGTGTCCATTGTAGTTTCTTTTCCATAACTCAACATTTCCTCTAGGTGTTATTGTTATGACCAACTTCTCAAATCTTCTTGATCAATCATCTAGATATGACACCCAAATTAGATAGAAAATTGTCCTACCAACAAGGTTTGACATCAATGACAACATAACAATTGATTGTAATTTCTAATAGAAATAATATACATATACATACACACATACATTGTTCTCAATCATCAATGTTCTATCACTTCCAGTCAGCTCACTAGTAGCATCAAATATCTTGTCCTTCTTGTGACAGAATTTAACCTTGTATCCTGATTTTTTCAACTATGAAACATGCAACAAGTTACAGTTAATTCCTTCAACCGCATAAATATTGTCACACTTGATCTTATTAGTTAATTGTATTGATCCTTTACCTTTCATAAGACATGGTGTATCATTACCAAACTTAACACAACTACCCTTGTTTGGTTCTATGGTTTCAAATTTACTCTTATCACCAATCATGTGATGTGAAAAACCATTATCAATTATCCATCTATCACCTTTACTTACATAATAGATTAATGCAAATTTTTCATCTTCATTAGAATCTTCTTTCATAGCAACATAGATAACTTCTTCATCATTACTTTTAGATTCATTATTAGTTTCTTCTTTAGCAATGTAATAAGATTTCTTACCTTTGTCTTTATAGTCCTTGTTTCTCCTTGTAATGCCTACCCATAGTTTACTTTTCATGTGGTTTTTCTGAATTCTATTAGGCCAACTTTATGGTTACATTTTATAATTTAATGGTACTTAGTTACCTATTTTGATTGGATGTTATTTCATACTTAGTTGATATATGTGATGAACTACTTGATACTCAATTATTTCATGTGTTCATGATTATTCTTTCAATGATGATGCTTATAGTAATTTCAGTTATTTTATGATGATAGTTAGATGGATGATTTATATGTAGTTGAGGGAGGGAGTCATAATCACCTTCTAGTTGGGATCTACACGATGCACCACTCCCCGCCATTGCCTATTTAGTTAATATGTATATGTATATGTACATGTTTAACTTTTATGCAGATTGTAGGTGTTGCACATCGACTTCCTTGAATTGCTAAGATGAGCCTACCCTATCGTAGTATCTCAATGGTAAAGAGAGGAGATACCCTAAGCTAATTTTCCTAGAAAGTACGATAAGTATCAAAGTTATTTACCCTTCCAAATTTGTCAAGTGACGTGAATTCAAAATTTTGAGCCTTGAGTTTGATTTAGTACTTTGTCTTTTAGATGAGTTCTCCTATTTTAGTTTGTGAGCCTACTAAGATTTTTAGTTATAATTAAATCAAATTAAAAGAATATTAAATGATTAAATTTAACAAAAAGTTTTATAAAGGAAAAATTAATTTATAATTATATTTAATTAATTAAGAAATTAATTAAATAGAAGAATTAAATTTAAAAGATCTAATTAAAGTTCTAATTTTGGTGTAATTATATTTATTGAATTTAATAATAAATTATTTAGAAGCTTCATTTTAATAATAAGCTCTAAATATTATTATTAGTTGAATTAATAAATATATTATTAAAGACGTCTTGTGATTCAATAAAAGAGAGAGAAAATAAATTAAATAAAGATTATTTTAATTAAAAATGCAAAAGGTTGTATGGAATTAAAATAAATTAAAATAATAATGAAAAAGGCTTTTTCATGTTTGCAAAACTAAAACCCTAAAGGAGAAAACTTTTTATTAAGAAATTAGAGCTCATTTCTCCACACACAGGTTTGGAGGAATTTTTTTTTTGAGAATGAGGGTTTTCAAGAAGACGTGAATTCTTGCGAGCTCCGAGCATTCGTCTGGTTCACATCAAATCAAGTTAGGATCTTGTTGAGATTTGCACAACAATTTTCCTTCAAAATTTTTCTTATATATGACTAAGGCAAATATTGTGATTGTCTTTTTATAACCTTTGAGTTTTGATTGGTTATCTTTTGATGCTTTCATGGTGCTTGTATAGGACTGAGGTGAAAATTATGCTCTTATGAGTTGTACTTTTCATGATCTTAGGATAGGTTATCTATGTATATGTTGGGAAGTGGCTTGCAAAAGAGGTCAAATCCCTAAAGAGCCTGCATGGGTAACCCATTGTAGGTTGTTTTAATAAGTGATAACATTTCATTAAATGGGTTTAAAATGAATTAAATAGAGTCAATTTTTTTCCTCGCTCATGCCTTGAATACTAGTACAGGCTAGGATAGGAGTAGAGAGGATACTTGGTTGTGACCTTTTCTCATTAGTATGCCTTGTCTATATAAAAGGATAGTGATGTCACATAGAGACACTAGGTAGCCGAAGTCTAGAAAGGCTACTAGGGTAACCTTAGAGTTGGTTCATGCGATAACACTTTCCCACTTACATAGTAGATTTCCTACTTGTCTTTGTTGCCTCTAGGTTTAGATGTTATTTGTGTCTTGGTACCTTTGAGATAGATTACTATTAGGTTTTCCTTGACCTAGATGTTGGTTATGAATTTTGGGATTGATATCCATATGGAACTTAAGATTATCTCCTCAACACGGTGGGAGTGGACCATTTAGGTTCCATAAGGCCAGGTGGTAGTGTTTCTTATACCATTGAGATCCAATAGTTGGATGTTGTTGTTGGATGTACTTGCGTAGTTACTCCTTTATTTCTAATCTTATGTGTTTCTTTAGGATAGTTATATTCTAGTGTACTATACTTGACTATTAGAGATCTTATGAGATGATGTATTTATTCATGATGTATATTCTTTGTAATTTTCATACCCTATGACTTGTACATTGGACGATTATGCATTTTGATTATGCCATGTGGCATCTTATGTAATTGTATAGGATTTCATTAGATTTGTACTTGTGGTTATTCTATGATGTGGATTTTGTTATGTATTAGATTTAGTATTAATAAAACTTATATATATTTTATTCAACATCATGGAACTCATAAGAGATGTAATTTGTTTATGGTTTGTTTGTATGTATGTATGTTATTGCTTCTGCTATATTATCTCTTGTTGTTATAATCTTTCAAAAAAAATGTTTCACAAACTTAGTGAAACTAAAAGTTAATTTCTTTTGGTTTCCCTAGCAGGGCGTTAATAATGCAGGAGAATCCTAGGTTGCATGGCTATCCTACATGTTTTCTGAGTTCCTTAGTTGTTGCCAAGTTGTAATGCCTTGATTGATGAGTCCCTATGGTTGTTGATTTCCTTTGGTTGCCAAGTTCCTTTGGTTCTTGAGTTCCTTTGGTTGCTGATTTTGTTTGGTTTTTGAGTTCCTTTGGTTGTCAAGTTCCCTTGGTTTTCAAATTCACTGAGTGACAACATTTTGTTTGCTTCTTCATTAGCCGAGTTGTCTACATGTGATTTCTTGTTGGAGTTCACCTTTACATTTAATTTTGTGATATGTATTTGCTAAGAGCTGACTTATGGCTTATTTGGGCATTTAATATAAGGGTTTATTTTGTTAGTATTTACAACAAGCCGACTTGTGAATGTGCATGTATTTAAAGGAATTTTGGGTAGAATGGTAGAGCAGTAGAGGAGGAAGAGTAGAAACAAAGTTGGAATGCAAAGTTTATCATTGTGGATCAAATTTGAATTGTAATGTTGGCTATAACCCTAAAGTTTGTACAACTGGGCATGTATTTGATGAGTCTATAAAACATTTGGCTCCCCTATCTCCTCTAGTTGCTATAATTTGTGTTGTTTTCCATTGTGTTTACTCTTATAGGTGGCTTGGATATTTGGGTGTGCCTTTGGCCCTAGTTATTTCATCCCTCCTTGTATTGGGTAGTATCAAAGCAAGGCTCATCCTTATGGAGAATGGATCATGTAAAACTCTAAGTGAAATTAGTTGTAGGGTTGTAGATCTACGAATCTGCGGATTTGACCTATAACTTGCAGAGGGTTATGATCTTGCATGAACCTAATTGTAAAGTTGGTTCAAGATAGAGGAAATGATAAAATATCATATTGGATACATTGAGACAAATTGTAACCATATTAGATGTTGTAGAGAGAACCTAGAGGAGAGAAGCACACCTTGATGATGTGAGTGATGAAGCAGCAACACCAAACCCTAATCCAAAACTAGAAGAAGATCAAGATGAGGCAATATTATTGAGAGTACTATTTAGGAAAAATCCAAAACCAGTTGCAGAAGTTGTTCCTTATGATGGAAAATTGGATACCAATGTTGTGTTGGATTGAATCTCTGAAATGGATAATTTCTTTGAGTATGAAAACACTCATGATAAAATGAAGGTGAAAATTATAGTTACTAGGTTGAAAGGACATGCCTCACTATGGTGGGAGCATTTGCAAACTAATAGAAAAAGGAGAGGAAAGAAGAAGATCAAGACTTGGCCAAAGATGGTGAACAAGGTAAAGAATAAGTTCTTATTGATTACCAAGTTAGCTTGTTGATAAAGCTACAAAATTTGAGACAAAGCGACATGACTGTAAAGGAGTATACTAAGGAATTCTATAGGTTGGACATCAGATTTGGACATGTGGGTGACAATGTTGAGAAAATTACAAGGTACATAAATGGATTGAGATCTGGGATTCAAGATGAGATAAGTTTTATGAAATTTTGAAGTGTGGAGGAAGCATACCAATATTCCTTGAAAGATGAGGAGATCTTGAAAAAGAAGTATGAACAAAGACAAAGAGGTAGAGGTGGTAGATTCTAAAGAGGTAGAGGTAGATCTTATGGAGAAGGTGGAAGATCTGATAATTCTGTGTAGGATAAGGGAAAATATAAATGGAAGAATGATGATAAAGGTAAGACTAGGTGGAAAGATGATGATTCTTACCAAGGAGGTACTAGTTCTTATCGAGGAAGAGGTAATTCTTATTATAGAGGTGGTTTTCATGGTAATTGTTTTAGATGTGGTAAAGAAGGGCATTGATCTTTTGAATGTAGATACTCTAAAAGTGGGCAAGGTAATAGAAATGTTGTGGTTCGAGGAGACATTGAGGGTTGACCATGTGGACCTAAGGCTAGAGAAAATCTAATGGTGAGAAGAACCTTATGTAATAAGGGGAGTGATGAGGAACCTATCCTAAGGAGAAGTCTTTATAAGACTAGATGTAAGATGGTTGGAAAATGTTGCAAGGTGATCATTGATAGTGGGAGTTATACAAATTTGGCATCAGAAGAATTGATTAAAAAGTTGTAGTTGTAGAAGTTGGAGCATCCTAATCTTTATCAATTTCATGGATCAAAGACGAGCATAAGATATTGGTAAGTGAACAATGTATTGTGAAGTTCAAGATTGGACATTATTTTGATGAAGTTTTGTGTGATATTATGCCTATGGATTGTTGTCATATTTTTTTGGGTAGACTTTGGCAATATGATAGGTATGCTATACATGATGGAAGATTGAATCAATATACTCTTTGGGTGAATGAGAGAAAGAAAATATTGTTGCCTTTGATTGAAAGTCTTGATGAGGTTAATTATAAAATTGTGAGAATTTGCATGGTTGGTGAAAATCAATTTTAAAAGGAAATGAAGAAGAAACAAATTTATTTTGCCATAATTCCTAGGAAACTAAGTTGTGCCACTAACAACCAAGTGACAGAAGCTAGTGGTAACTAAGTGACATCATAAACTGATAGTATTGATCGAGTGCTAGTGGAAATTACAAAATTATTGAGTAAGCATAAAGATATTGTTCCATAGGATATACCTGATGGTTTACCTCCAATGAGAAGTATAATTCATTGTATGGATTTGATTCTTGGAGCTAGTTTTCCAAATAAAGCACCATATAGATTAACACCTACTAAAAATGAAGAGCTTAAGATAAAATTGCATGAGTAGTTGTAGAAATGTTTGATCAGAGAAATTTTGAGTCCATATGTTGTACCTATTGTATTAGCCCCTAAGAAGAATGGAGAATGTTTATTGATTTTAGAGTTCTTAACAAGATCACAGTGAAATATAGGTTTCTTATGTTGAGGATGGATGGCATAATGGATTATTTGAGTGGAGAAAAGTATTTTACCAAGATTGATTTGAAGAGTGGTTATTATCATATTAGAATTAGAGAAGGTGATAAATGGAGGACTACTTTCAAGACAAAAGATGGTTTGCATGAATGGTTGGTAATGCCTTTTGGTTTTACTAATGCACCTAGTACTTTTATGAGGTTGATGAATGAAGTTCTTAAGAGATTCTTGGGTAAATTTGTGGTTGTTTATTTGGATGATATTATGATATTTAGTAAGACTAAGGAAGAACATCTTGAGCATGTTAGACAAGTATTGTAGAGATTGAAAGAAGAAAAGTTGATGATTAATCCAAAGAAATGTTCTTCTATACAAGAGGAGATCGTGTATTTGGGATTTGTGATTTTAGTTGATGGTTTGAGAATGGATCCTAAGAAGGTTAAAGTGATTTTGGAGTGGCCTACACTTGAGAATGTGGGTGAGGTAAGATCATTTCATGTTTTGGCTAGTTTTTATAGGAAGTTTATAAATAATTTTAGTTCTATTTGTAATGCTATGATTGAGACAATGAGAGGATATATAAAGGATTCCAAGTGGACACATGGAGCTGATAACAATTTTGAGACTTTGAAACAAAAGGTTGTTGAGTTTCATGAATTGGCTTTGCCTAATTTCAATAAGGTATTTCAAGTTGAATGTGATGCAAGTGGTAGTGCAATAGGAGTTGCATTGAGTCAAGAAGGTAAACCTATTGCTTTCTTTAGTGAGAAATTTAATGATGCTAAAATGTAGTATTTTATGGATGATCAAGAGTTTAATGTTTTTGTTGAATAATTAAAGAAGTGGAGACATTATTTGATTCCTAAGGAGTTTGTGTTATATACTGATCAAAAAGATTTACAGTACTTGGAGAGTCAACATAAGTTGAATTAGAGACATATGAAGGGGGTTGAGTACTTGCAGAGTTTCACATTTGTGATTAAGCATAAGAGTGGAGTCACTAATCGAGTTGCTAATGCATTGAGTAGAAAAAATTCTTTGCTAACCAAGATGAAAGTTGAAGTTCTTAGTTTTGATGAGATAAAGGAGTTATATGTTATTAATCCTAATTTTTATGAGATGTGGAGAGAGTGCAAAGCACCTAGTTTGACAGAACAACCAAGTTTGATGAATACTTTATTCAAGAAGGTATGTTGTTTAAGGGTATTCAATTATGTATTCCTAAGAGTTCTATGACATTGAATTTGATTAAGGAAAAGCATAGTGGTGGATTGGCTGGACATTTTGGAATTGATAAGACATTGAGTTTGTTGAAGTATAAGTATTATTAGCCTCAAATATATAAGGATGTTCAAAAGTTCATAAATAGTCATGGATTTTTTCAAGTTGCAAAAGGAGTAAGTCAAAATACTTGTTTGTGTACACCTATTTTTGTTTCTGAGAAACCTTGGAGTGACATCTGTATGGATTTTGTTCTTAGACTACCTAATACAGTGAAGGGGTATGATTCTATATTTGTTGTTGTTGATAGATTTTCTAAATGGCTCATTTCATACCTTGTAAGAAGACATTAGATGTTGAGCATGTTGTTGAGATTTTCTTCAAAGAGATTGTTAGATTGCATGGATTACCAAGAAGTACTATTTTTGACAGAGATAGCAAGTTTGTCAGTTAATTTTGGAAAAATTTGTGGAAGAAGATGGATACTAAGTTGAAGTTTAGTTCTACATTCCATCCATAGATAGATGAAAAAATAGAGGTTGTGAATGGAATCTTGGGTGATTCACTGAGATGTTTAGTTTGAGATAAGCCAAATAATTGGGATCTAGTATTAGCACAAGTTGAATTTGCATATAACAATTCTATGAATAGGAGTACAAGAAAAATAGCTTTTGTGATTATTATAGGAATGTAGCCTAAAGGGATATTAGATTTAAGGGATATTAATGGTGAAGAGAAGAGAAGTGTTGCAGGAGAAGAGTTTTCTGATTTTATGAAGTCTTTGCATGAGGAAGTAAAGTTGAGGTTGGAGCAAAGTAATCTAAAGTATAAGGAGAATGTTGATAAGTCTAGAAAACATCATGTTTTTGAGATTGGTGATGAGGTGATGGTTCATTTGAAGAAAGAAAGATTTCCTTTTGGAACATACATTAAGGTTAAGATGAAGAAGTTTGAACCTTGTAAGATCTTGAGAAAGTTTAACAGTCGTAATGCTTATGAAATTGAGTTTCATGATGACATGGATATATCTCCTATATTCAATGTTGCCGATTTGTATAAATATCATGAGTTAGATGATGAAGTTGATGTATCAGATAATTATCTTAAAAACTAGATTGAAGAGGTTGAACATATATTGGATCAGAGAGTTGGTAAGAGCACAAGCGGTAAAGATTACTATGAGTATTTGGTAAAGTGGAAGAATAGACTAGTTGAAGATGCTACATGGATTTCCCAATCTGAGTTGAATTTAGCTCAAGTTGTGACATCTCAATGATTTAGGAGAGTCATTTCTTTCAACTTTGGTTGTTTGATGCAAGAGCATCCTGGGTTGCATGTCTATCTTACATGTTTGTTGAGTTCCTTAGTTGTTGCCAAGTTGCAATGCCTTGCATTTATGAGTTCCTATGGTTGTTGAGTTCCTTTGGTTGCCAAAGTTCACTAAGAAACCACATTTTGTTTAGTCCTTCATTAACTAATTTGTCTATGTGTGTTTTCTTGTTAGAGCTGACTTTGCATTTAATTTTGTGATAGGTAGTTGTTGAGAGCCAACTTGTGGCTTATTTTGGTATTTAATATAAGGGTTTATTTTGTTAATATTTGCAATAGGACGGCTTGTGGTCATGCATGTATTTAAAGGGGTCTTGGGAAGAGTTTTAGGGTAGAATGGTAGAGCAATAGAGTAGGAAGATCAAAAGAAAAGTTGGAATGAGAAGTTTAGCATTGTGGATTGAATTTGAATTGCAATGTTGGTCATAACCTAGAAGGTCATACAATTGGGAATGTATTTGATGATTTGATGAATCTATAAAGCATTTGGTTCCCCTTTCACCTCTAGTTGTAGTGATTTGTGTTTTTTTCTAGTGTGTTTACTCTCGTAGGTGGCTTGGATATCTGGGTGTGCCTTTGGCCCTAGTTATTTCATCCCTACCTGCATCAGTTACACTCCTATTGTCTCAGTCATCTCTTCTTCCTTTGTACTTTCTTTCTATTCTTTCATCCTTGTCCTCTCTATGAGGACATCTTGCAACAATATGACCAACTTTGTTACATGAAAAATAAATTATAGGAAGTTTACCTTTGTATTTTCTTCTACCTCTTTTTTAGTGAATGTCAATTTTGATGAAGAAATTAGGGCTCTCTTGATTTTGTGTTCTTTGCCTGAAAGTTGGAATGGCTTAGTAATCGTTGTGAGTAATTTTGTTTCTATATCTAATACCCTAAAATTTAATGATGTGATTGGTGTTATTGTAAGTGAGGAAACTCATAGGAAAACCTTAAGTGGATGTATATTAGGAAGTGCTTTGAATGCACAAAGTAGAGGCAGAATGATTGAGATGGGAAATAATTTTTGAAATCATGGAAATCAAGAGGGAAGTCAAAGGGAAATAGGTCTCAATCTAGAGGACCAAGAGATTGTTGGTATTGTGAAAACTAGGGCATAAGAAGAAATATTTTTGGTCTTGAAACAAAAATGAAGGAAATAAACCAAAAGGGAACAAGGAGGAAAATGTGGTAACTAACAAATCCAAAGAAGATACTTTTCTTCTTTCTTTAGAAAGTGGTGATGATTCATGGGTTTTAGATTTTGGGGCTTTGTTTCATGCTACACCCCATAGAGGTTATTTTATTGTTTATGTCTAAGGGGATTTTGGGTTTGTTTATCTCGGGGATAATGAACCTTGTCAGATTGTTGGAAAGGGAAAAGTTAAGATTAAGTTGCAGAATGGGAATCATTGGCTACTACATGAGGTAATACATGTTCCAAGGCTAAGTAGGATGTTGGAAATATAAGAAGAGTAACTGAGAGGGGAGGGATGAATTAGTTACTACTAAAATAAATCCTAGATCCCTTACATGTCAATACAAATCAAAACTCTAATTAAGCTATATTCTGTTGTAACACATATGCACTCGGTTTACACTAGCAAATGTTGTAACTCAACAAACACTAAAATAACTCAACAATTGTTTAACATGAAAATGTTAATATATTATCTATGATTAGCCTTATTTAACTTAGTTGCATACACATAAAGGAAATAGCATGATCATAATTGACACCAATATTTAATTTGGAAACCCAATTTGGAAAAAACTACCAATTGCAACTAGTTATTAATTTTCACTCTTTTGAAGTGAGCACTATTATGGTACAACCTTGTTAAAGGTTACAAAACATGCTATTAGGTTTGACCCTATTAGAGGATTTGATCATCCTATTAGGTGTGGCCTTGTTAAAGATCTTTAAACAATTCACTCTAGAAATGCCACCCTATTAGAGGATTTAAAAATAGTTGTTAAGCCAACTCTATTAAGAGATTTAGATCACTACTACAATGGTTAGAGAGTAACAATAAGATGACTTGATTTTGATGCAACTAAGTTTTTGATTATAGATCTCAATTCTGGCTTGTATACTTGATCCTTCCTAATTGAATGTATCTTTGCAACTCAACAAGGATATTTTTGCTTATCCTTCTAATTCACTTCCTCTAAGAATCTTCAAATCTTTTGTTATTTTTCACACATTCAATACTCAACTTGACCTTATATTTATATCTTGCACAATGTCAAGTCAGCTTGAATACAACTCAGAATACTTAATATTCATCTCCTTAGTTGGCTAGAACCAACAAACAAATTAATTGAACTCAATAAAAAAAAAAAAATCCTTCATTAGTTGACCCTGCTCAGTAGATACTAACTCAAAAATGATTTTCCTATATTAACCAAGTGAATTTGGTTAACACTGCATATTCAAAAATTTCCTTTGGTAATCAAGTGAGCTTGGTTAACTTTAGTTCCATCCAACATTTCTTTCATTAACTGAGTGAGCTCAATTAACACTCGATTTCTACATACTTCTCTTTGTCATCCGAGTGAACTCGGTAGACATTGTCTTCTAAACTTGGAAAACTCTTGAATGCTCAATAGACACAAGAAACTGACTTTAATGCTCAAGTGAGCTTAGCATACATTGACTAGAAATGATATGAGCTTAGCATACATGGACTAGTCAGTTATCTTCAGTGAATGTCAATTTTGATGAAGAAATTAGGGCTCTCTTGATTTTGTGTTCTTTGCCTGAAAGTTGGAATGGCTTAGTAATGGTTGTGAGTAATTTTGTTTCTATATCTAATACCCTAAAATTTAATGATGTGATTGGTGTTATTGTAAGTGAGGAAACTCATAGGAAAACCTTAAGTGGATGTATATTAGGAAGTGCTTTGAATGCACAAAGTAGAGGCAGAATGATTGAGATGGGAAATAATTTTGGAAATCATGGAAATCAAGAGGAAAGTCAAAGGGAAATAGGTCTCAATCTAGAGGACCAAGAGATTGTTGGTATTGTGAAAACTAGGGCATAAGAAGAAATATTTTTGGTCTTGAAACAACAATGAAGGAAATAAACCAAAAGGGAACAAGGAGGAAAATGTGGTAAATAACAAATCCAAAGAAGATACTTTTCTTCTTTCTTTAGAAAGTGTTGATGATTCATGGGTTTTAGATTTTGGGGCTTTGTTTCATGCTACACCCCATAGAGGTTATTTTATTGATTATGTCCAAGGGGATTTTGGGTTTGTTTATCTGGAGAAAATGAACCTTGTCAGATTGTTGGAAAGGGAAAAGTTAAGATTAAGTTGTAGAATGGGAATCATTGGCTACTACATGAGGTAATACATGTTCCAAGGCTAAGTAGGATGTTGGAAATATAAGAAGAGTAACTAAGAGGGGAGGGGTGAATTAGTTACTACTAAAATAAATTCTAGATCCCTTACATGTCAATACAAATCAAAACTTTGATTAAGCTATATTCTATTGTAACACACATGCACTTGGTTTACACTAGAAAATGTTGTAACTCGACAAACACTAAAATAAATCGGCAATTTTTTAACATGAAAATGTTAAGATATTATCTATGATTAGCCTTATTTAACTTAGTTGCATACACATAAAATAAATAGCATGAACATAATTGACACCAATATTCAATTTGAAAACCCAATTTGGAAAAAACTACCAATTGCAACTAGTTATTAATTTTCACTCTTTTGAAGTGAGCACTATTATGGGCCAACCTTATTAAAGGTTTAAAAACATGCTATTAGGTTTGACCCTATTAGAGGATTTGATCATCCTATTAGGAGTGACCTTGTTAAAGATCTTTAGACAATTCACTCTAGAAATGCCACCCTATTAGAGGATTTAAAAATAGTTGTTAAGCCAACTCTATTAAGAGATTTAGATCACTACTACAATGGTTAGAGAGTAACAATAAGATGACTTGATTTTGATGCAACTAAATTTTTTATTATAGATCTCAATTCCGGCTTGTATACTTGATCCTTCCTAATTGAATGTATCTTTGCAACTCAACAAGGATATTTTTGCTTATCCTTCTAATTCACTTCCTCTAAGCATCTTCAAATCTTTTGTTATTTTCCACACATTCAATTCTCAACTTGACCTTATATTTATATCTTACACAATGTCAAGTCAGCTTGAATACAACTCAGAATACTTAATATTCATCTCCTCAGTTGGCTAGAACCAACAAAAAAATTAATTGAACTCAATATAAAAAAATAAGAAAATCCTTCATTAGTTGACCCTACTCAGTAGATACTAACTCAAAAATCATTTTCCTATATTAACCAAGTGAATTTGGTTAACACTACATATTCAAAAATTTCCTTTGGTAATCAAGTGAGCTTGGTTAACTTTAGTTCCATCAAACATTTCTTTCATTAACTGAGTGAGCTCAATTAACACTCAATTTCTACATACTTCTCTTTGTCATCCGAGTAAACTTGGTAGACATTGTCTTCTAAACTTGGAAGACTCTTGAATGCTCAATAGACACAAGAAACTGACTTTAATGCTCAAGTGAGCTTAGCATACATTGACTAGAAATGATATGAAATTTTATGTAACATCAAAGACAATACACAATCAATGAATTATTCCCAACAATCTCCCTCTTTGGCATTGATGGCAATACAACATTTCATAATACAATGAAATTTTTAGAGAAAGAATAAAGTAAGGAACATATCCTTAGTTTCATTCTGATTCTCATCCATGAGAACTCCCTCTATCAGTGTGAACTCTCTCTGCCTTTAGTTTCTCCCTCTATCAGCAAAACTTTGTCTTCAACATCTTCTTTTGATAGCAAACTTTCCTTCTTTCATATCAGACCAAGTTCTCCCTCTTTGATATCATTGGAAATATATACTCTCCCTCTTTATAAATTTTTTGTGAGATATGATAGAAAACTTCTCCCTCTTTGACATCTTATGCCAAAGATAGAATTCAGTAAATATCAATGTACCTCATGTACTGATTCATATGCAATGTGTCCTTTCCAATAATGCATCAACAACCTGATCTTCATCATGTTCTAGTTGATGCATCACTAAACTTCATCTTAGTGAGCTTCACATAGGGGAATGACCCCTAACTTACCTCTTAGATACAAAAATGCATCCTTAGGTAATGGTTTAGTGAATATGTCTGCAATTTGTTCTTTAGTATTCACATATTCCAATCTTACCTCTTTATCTTGTATGAATTCTCTTTAAAAATGATATTTTATAGCAATGTGATTGGTTCTAGTATGCATCACAAGATTCTTTGATATATTAATTGCACTGGTGTTATTATAGAATATAACCACTGGATCCTTGATTTCTATCTTCATACCTACCAATAGTTGCTTGAACCAAACAACATTTGAACAATTAATTGTTGCTGCCACATATTTTGCCTCTTCTATGGATTGAGAAATATAATTTTGCTTCTTGCTTTTCCAAGACACTAGTCTTTTACCAAGAAAAATGCACCACCACTAGTGATTTTTCTATCATCAACACTTCCTGACCAATCAACATCTATGAATGCTTTTAAATCTAAATTGCCTCCTTTTTTGTACAATAATCCATATTCTTCAAAACCTTTCAAATACCTCATGATTCTCTTGATTTCCATCATATAATTTTCTTTGAGATTTGGTGAGAATCTTGCCACCATACTAGCTGCTATGTAATATCAAGCCTTGTGTGTACTACATATTACAATTTTCCAATCATTGATCTATATGTGGTTTGATATACCTCCTTAGAATCATCATTTTTGAAAAGCTTATGTCTAGTAGGCATAGGTTTTCCCAATTAGTCTTGAATCTTCCATTCCCAACTTCTTTAATATCTCCTTGATACATTTGGATTAAGTAATGTAGATACCATATTTCTTCTACTGGATCTGCAATCCAACAAAGAATTTTATCTCTCTAGACATGGACATCTCAAATTATTTACTCATTTCTTTTGAAAATTCCTTGCATAAGTCATCATTTCCTATAAATAAAGTGTCATCCACAAATATTTTTCCCCAATACAATCTTCTTTTCTGGTCCTTCTTTGATATACAAACTATTGTTATCATTTGTTTTTTGAAAACCAATCTTTATCAAGTAGTTATGACATCTTTCATACCAAGCTCTAGGAGCTTGCTTGAGACCATACAATGCTTTGTGTAATTTACATAACATATCCTTTTTGCTAGGATCCACAAAACCTTTAGGTTGTTCTATGTAAACTTTCTCTTCAAGAATGTAGATTTTACATCCATTTGATAAAATTTAAATCCTTTGTGTGTTGCATATGCTAGTAAAGTTCTAACTCCTTCTAATCTTGTAATAGGAGAAAAAGTTTCACCATAATCAATACTTTCTTCTTGAGAATAACCTTTACAAACTAATTTTACTTTGTTTCTGGAAACTTCTCCATCTTCATTTAGCTTATTTCTAAAAACCCAATTTCTGCCAATTACATTTTTATCCTTGGGGTCTAGGAACAAGAATCCAAGTTTTATTCCTTTCTATCTATTCAATTTCTTCATTCATAGCTTCAATCCAACTTTCATTATCCAAAGCATCTTTCACCAACCTATGTTCAAATTCAACAAGCAAACATTTACCCTTTAATTTGTTTCTTGTCATTGTTCCATCTGATTTGTCTCCAATGCTTTGATCAAGTGCATGGTGTCTTTTGACATATCTTGATAACACAGGTACTTTTGATTTGGAATTCATTCCACTAACCTCTTGATGATCTTCTATATCAAACTCAGGTCCCCCTATTTGTGACTTGGGTCCATCAGACTTAGTTTCCTTTGACAACAACTCGATAGCTTCTAATTATGACTTGAGTCCTTCATATTGTAACTTAGGTTGCACTGGTTCCAACTCAGTACCTCTTGGAGATTTTAGGGACTCGGGAGGTGAGGCCTCCTGAATTCCAAATAGATTTGTCAATTTATTAGGTTCATAATAAATAAATTTTTTGTAATTCTTAAGTTCTTTGTTTCTTTCTTCTTCACTCTTTTTTGCAAACTCATCAATTCACATGTGCACTTTCTATGATTTTATGAGTGGATTAATTCAAACATTTGTATGCTTTACTTCTACATGATTATCCTAGGAAAATGCCTTCATTAGCTTTGACATCAAATTTACCTTTCCTAGATTCCTTCAAGATATAACATTTGCTACCAAATACTTTCAAGTAACTTACATTAGGTTTGTAGCCATACCATAGTTCATAAGGAGTTTGATTTGAGTCTTTTTTCAACTTAACTTTAAGGTATTCATTGTAGTACTAATTTCTTCCTTCTAGTATTTGATTGCAACATTCTTTTCTATCATCAAGGTTCTTACACAATTCATGATGGATTCATTCCTTCTTTCTACTATACCATTCTGTTGAGGTGTACCAAGGGCTGATACTTGTCTCTTAATTCCTTTTTCAATGTAGAATTCATTTAATTCATTGGAGATGAATTCACCACCTTTGTCTGATCTTAAACATCTTAGCTTCTTTCCACTTTCTTTCTCTACTCTTGCCAGATATCACTTAAATTTTTGAAATGCTTCAGACTTTTCTTTTAGATACAACATAGTCATCATTCTAGAATAATCATCAACAAAAAGAATAAAGTACTTATCTCCATTGTAACTCTTTATTCCAATAGGTCCACATAAGTTTATATGAACTAGCTCCAAGACTTCTTTTGAATGATATTCTTTACTTTTGAAACTTGTCTTTCCCATCTTAGCAATTTGACATTTTTTGCATAGGTCTATACCAGGTTTCCTCAAGCTAGGAATACCTCTTACTCTTTTCTTCTTTCTTATTTTGATTAGATTATCAAAGTTTACATGACATAAGCTTTTATGCCACAACCAAGTTTCTTCTAGTTGAGTAATAAAACATGAACGTTCACTAAGATCTAGGTAGAATAGATTACCTTTTGTTTGTTTGTCAGACCCAACCAAGTTTTCTTTTCCATCTAGTAGTTTAGGCTTCCCATTTATGAATTCTACCTTGAATCCAATCTTATTAAACTATGCCACACTCAGTAGATTATGTTTTAGTTCTTTAACCCAATAATCATTATCACATCTAAGTTCATTGGTTAGTGAGATACAACCTTTTCTTTTTATGCAACAAGGTTCATTATTTTCAAATCTCACACTACCACCATCATAATGTTCCACATGTTCAAACTTTATTTTATCACCAGTCATATGATGTAAGTAGCCACTATCAAAAATCCATGTATAATTCTTTCTAACATGAGAGATAATTTTCATTTTATCTCCTTCATCATTAGATTCATCCTTTGTAACAATATAAACCATTTCATCATCTTCATTGCTATCTAAATCTTTAGCTATATAACAAGATTTCTTACCTTTGTCCTTGTAGTCGTTCAAGTTTTTGAAAGTCTTCTTTCCTTTGTACTTGTTGTGCTTCTTTTCATCTTTGTCTTATCTATTTGGACACCTTGTAGCAATGTGTCCAACTTCTTCACAAGAGAAACAAATTAGAGGAATCTTGCCTTTATACTTTCCTTTGCCTTTGGGATACCTTCTTGCAAGAAATGCTTCAATGGCTTCAAGATCATTGTCAGAACTATCTTCCTCTTCACTTTTAGATTGTTTTATTTTAGATTTCTTGGTTTTCTTCTTGAGTGATACCTTGGCTTCAAATGTAGACTTAAGATTGGTAGAACTAGGAGTATAATTATCATAGTTATCTAGTTCAAATGTTGTCAATCTTCCCACTATAGCATTCAAAGTTATATTGTTATTTGGATCACATCTCCTCTCTTGAATAGAAGACACTCTGATAGCATAGATAGGAAGAAGGGTTCTAAATACCTTGCTTACCTCTATCACATCTTCAATTGTTCCTCCAGAGGCTTTGATACCACTGACACTGGCTTTGATTCTTTCAATGTATTTTACAATGTTTTCATCCTCTCTTATTTTTATTTGATCAAACTGTCTTCTAAAACTTTTAGTTTTGTCTCTCCTTACATTTTCATCTCCTCCATATATGGCTTTTAGTTTGATCCACATTTCATAAGCAGTTCCACAATCTTTGACCTCATCAAATTCATCATAGTTGAGAGATGAAGCAATATCAATCATCATGATATTATGACTCTTCTTTTCTACAGTTTCTTCAACAGTCATAGTTCTAGTAGGAGCCTTGTATTTGGCATCTAGATACTTTAATTTTGAATCTTCAATGGTTGCCAAGTGTATCCTCATGAGTTCTTTCTATGATTTGAAGTTATGTTTGTTCAACTTTGGAATCTCACTTCTGTAAGACATCTTGATCTTTAGCTTAGGTCCTTGAAACCTTTTCTACAAGCACCAAAAGCTTTGATACAAATTTTTTAAAATATAAGAGTAATTGAGAGTGGAGGGGTGAATCAATTAATACTAAAATAAATCCCAGATCCCTTAGATGACAATAAAAATCAAAACTATGATTAAACTGCATTCTGATGTAACACACATGCACTTGATTTACACTAGCAAATGTTGTAACTTGGCAACTACTTAACATGAATATTTTAAGATATTATCTATGATTAGCCTTATATAACTTAGTTGCATAGACATAAAAGAAATAACATAAACACAATTGACACCAAGATGCAATGTAGAAACCCAATTTGAGAAAAACCACCAATTATAACTAGTTACTGATTTTCACTCTTCTGAAGTGAGCCCTATTAGGAGCCAACCTTGTTAAAGGTTACAAAAAACCTTGTTAGAAATTCTTTAGAATAATTGAGAGGGGGGATGAATCAGTTATTCAAGGTCCAAATGTCCAATTAAAACTTTTTCATCAAGTAAAGTGAGCCTTTAAAACTGTTTATTCATCCAAGCTTAAACTTTCCTACTTAGCAAGTTACTATAAATCAACATGCAAGCATCACACATAAAAGATCAACACATAACAAAATGATTTATATGGAAACCCAATTTTGAAAAAACCACTAGTAACATGCTACTCAATTCTCACTCTTTTGAAGTGATGCCCTATGAAAGGCTTGCCCTGTTAATGGCTACAACACACTATTAAATGTGACATGGTTAAAGGATTTATCCACCCTATTAGAAGTGGGTCTGGTTAGAGGACTTTAGAACATTCACTTGGAATGCCACCCTGTTAAAAGATTTATAAATGGTTGTTAAACCAACCTAAGTCCATAGGATTTTACCCTAACTGATACAATTGTTAGAGAGTAAAAACAAGGGCTTTTGACCTGATACAACTCACAACTTTAACTTGTAGATTTCAAATCATAGTTCAACTATTCACATTGCCTGGCTTTTAGTCTGTACTACTCTGAAAGCTTGTCCTCATTTCAAGCTTTGTCTCCTTGAGTCTTCATGTTCGATGTACAAGTGCAATATCCTCTATGACCACTTATCAAAGCAAAGTCTCTGTGCTATATTCTTCCTTCTCCTTAACACCTTTCAACCATTTCACAATTTGGCACCCTAGTAGCTCTAGCTTCTTGGCCTATGACTCCTTAAATAGAAGTTTGGAATTACTTTTCCAGCTCAATTCTTCCCTCCTTTAATTTCAGGTCAAATGGATTAGGTAGGATTCATTGAACCTTACCCATATTTTGTTCCTTCTAGAAACATCATGAAGAATCCTCTTGAATTTTCTCAAAAATAGTTTACATAAAATTATGTGCCACCAGCTCATCATCCTTATCCTCCAACTGCTTCACAAAGTTCAAGGTAGCAAATTGGTCGGCTCAGATCTAGTAAATCTTTGACTTTTCCAATAATGTAGCAGTTCGACACTATTGAAATTCTAATGCTCAACACATATTGTGTTACTTGGCATCAACTATGTTTTATTGATGCTCGACACCTACTGTGGATTCACTCAGCATCCACTAAGTTTTTATGATGCTCAGCACCTGTTACTTTGCTTGAAACTCATTGAAAATTTGCTTGGCTCTAACTAGCTTGCTCGGCACTCACTAATGAACTTAGCTAAGTCTTGCAGTCAACCTTGTTGCAACTTATTCCTCCAATGTTTCTAAGTGTGGCCAACCTCTGTATCTTCAAGTATGTTATCAATACATCATTTAACCATTTTCTTAATTGATCCTTGCACTTCATTACAAAACCATAACTCAACCTTTCCCTTAGGTACTCTTGTTACATATTGTTGATTAAATCCTCTTCATCAATCAACTAAGTGATAGTACTTAGATCTTATAAGCAATTTTCATCTCATCAAATAGAAAGTTTGACATCAATGACAAAACAATGATTGAAAACATTCTTTATCAACCATCATCCTTCTTTGCAACAATCTCCCTCTTTGACTGTATTCATTTTTTAAATCAAATTTCCAACACACCTATTAGGTGTGACCTTATGAGAGGATTTGATCACCCTTTTAGGAGTGGTATTTTTAAAGGTCTTTAGACAATTCAATCTAGAAATTCCAACTTGTTAGAGGATTTATAAATAGTTGTTAAGCCAACTCTATTAAGATATTTAGATCACTGCTACAATGCTTAGAGAGTAACAATGAGATGACCTAATTTTTAATGCAACTGAATTACTAATTATAGATCTCAATTCTGGCTTGTATACTTAATTGTTCTTGATCAAATGTAACTTTGCAACTCAACAAGAATATTTTTGCTTATCCTTCTAATTTTCTTCCTCTGAGCATCTTCAAATCTTCTATTATTTTCCACATATCCAATCCTCAACTTGACCTTGTATTTATATCTTACACAATGTCAAGTCAGCTTGAATACAACTCAAAATACTTAATATTCATCTCCTCAATTGATTAGAACCAACAAACAAATTAATTGAGCTCAATATGCCAAAATAAAAAAATCCTTCATTAGCCGACATTGCTCGGTAGACACTAACTCAGAAACAATTTTCATGTGTTAACCAAGTAAATTTGGTTAACACTGCATATTCAAAAGATTCCTTTGGTAACTGAGTGATCTTAGTTAACACTGGTTCCATTTAACATTTCCTTAATTAATAGAGTGAGCTTAGTTAACACTCATTTTTTGCAAACTTCTCTTTGTCTCCTAAGTGAACTCAATAGACATTATCTTCTGAACTTGGCAAACTCTGGAATGCTCAGAAGACACAAGAAATTGACTTTAATTCCTAAGTGAGCCTAACATACACCAACTGACAATGATATGACATTTTGTGTAACATCAAAGACAATACACAATTAATCAATTGTTTCCAATATAGAAATTTAATTTCAGCAGGGCAACTCAATGATGAGGGTTGTATAGCTACTTTTAATGATAAAAATTGGAAAGTTTCAAAAGGTTCCCTTGTAGTAGAAAAATGTATGGAAGTAGGCACCTTCTATTTTTGTATAGGTCATACTGTTTCTTCTACTTTGATTGTTTTAGAGAAAAATGAATGTCTAAGAACAATTGTTGCAGTTGAGTAAGGAGAACAAACAATTGCTATAGATTTTGATGCAACGCTATGGAACAATAGAATTAGGTAGATGAGTGAGAAAGGTATGAAATTGCTTCATCCAAATAAATTTTTACCAGGTCTGAAATGTATCAATATGAATTTTTGTGAAAGTTGTGTGTATGGAAAACAAAAGAGAGTAAGTTTTGTGAAGAGTGGGAAGGGAAAGAAGAATGAGAAATTAGAGTTAGTGCATACAGATGTATGGGAACCAGATTAGGTATCTTCCCTTGGTGTCTCTCATTATTATGTTACATTTATTGATGATGCAACTAGAAAATTATGGGTTTATTTCCTTAGACAAAAATTTGATGTATTTAAAACTTTTAAGAAATGGAAATGCTTGGTTGAAAATGAGACTGGTAAAATATTAAAATGTCTCAAATCTGATAATGGTGGTAAGTATAACAGTCATGAATTTGAAGATTATTTCTCCACTCATGGTATTCGTAGACATAAAACTATTCTAAGGACTCCATAGGAAAATGGATTGGTTGAACACATGAACATGACAATAATGGAGCATGCAAGGAGCATGAGGTTGCATGTTGGGTTTCCCTTAAACATGTTGGTAGAGGTTTTCCTTAAACATCAAAGACAATACATAATTAATCAATTGTTTCCAACATAGGAATTTAATTTCAATAGGGCAACTCGGTGATGAAGGTTGTATAGTTACTTTTAATGATAAAAATTGGAAGGTTTCAAAAGGTTCTCTTGTAGTAGCAAAAGGTGTGAAAGTAGGAACCTTATATTTTTATAAAGATTATACTATTTCTTCTACTTTGATTTTTTAGAAAAAAATTAATGTTTAGGAACAGCTATTGCAGTTGAGTAAGGCGAACAAATGATTGCTATAGATTTTGATACAACACTATGGAACAACAAAATTGGGCACATGAGTGAGAAAGGTATGAAATTACTTCATTCAAAGAAAGTTTTACCAAGTCTAAAATGTGTCAATATGAATTTTTGTGAAAGTTGTGTGTATGGAAAATAAAAGAGAGTGAGTTTTGTGAAAAGTGGGAAGGAAAAGAAGAATGAGAAATTAGAGCTTGTCCATATAGATGTATGGGGACCAGATTAGGTATCTTCCCTTGGTGGCTCTCATTATTATGTTACATTTATTGATGATGCAACTAGAAAAGTATGGGTTTATTTCTTTAGACAAAAATTTAATGTATTTCAATCTTTTAAGAAATGGAAATGCTTGGATGAAAATGAGACTAGTAAAATATTAAAATGTCTCAAATCTAATAATGGTGGTGAGTATTGTAGTCATGAATTAGAATATTATAGCTCCACTCATGGTATTCGTAGACATAAAACTATTCCAAGGACTCCATAGGAAAATGGAGTGGTTGAACACATGAACATGACAATAGTGAAATGTGCAAGGAGCATGAGGTTGCATGTTGGGTTTCCCTTATACATGTGGGAAGTGGTTGTCAATACTATTGTATATTTTATTAATAGAGGTCCCTCTATTCCTTTGGGTTGTGGTATTCCAAAGAAAACATGGACTAGTAAGGAGGCGAGTTATTCTTTTCTCATAGCCTTTGGTTGTGAATATTTGCACATATAGATTCTAAAAATAGAACCAAGTTAGAAGCTAAGTCAAAGAAATGTGTATTTGTTGGATATAGCATTGATGAATTTGGTCATAGGCTTTAGGATTTTGAAAATCATAAAATTGTAAGAAGCAGGGATGTCATATTCAATGAGAAAGTGATGTACAAAGATTTGTTACAACACCATGAGAAGAAATAAAATGAATATGTAATGTTGGATGATACTCTAAAAGATGATGTTCCAATAGTTCCTCATGATCTACAACAACCACAACAACAAATACCACACACCCTAGTGAATGTTAGATGGTCAACAAGGCTAAGTAGACCTCTAGAAATATTTTCTCCTTTGTATAGTATTTTACTTATTGATGTTGGTGAACCTAAAAGTTATGATAAATTTGTGTAGGTGGATACAAAGATTCAATGGGAGTCTATAATGAAAGAAGAAATGGACTATTTTCTGAAAAATAAGACATGGGATTAATGCAAGTTGCTTGTAGGTAAAAGGGCTTTATAGAATAAATGGTTTACAGGTTAAAAGAAGAGGATGGAGGTAAGAAAATATTTAAAGTTGGGTTAGTTGTAAAAGGATTTGTATAGGAAAGGGCATTGATTTTTATGAGATATTTTCTCCTCTTGTTAAAATGACTTCTATTCGTACTATTTTAAGTATTATGGTTACTGAAGATTTTCATTTGGAGCAACTTGATGTTAAAACAACCTTTCTTCATGGTGATTTGGATGAAGAGATATATATGACATAGCCACAATGATTTGAGGTCCAAGATAAGGAGAATTTAGTATACAAATTGAAGAAAACTTTATAAGGCTTGAAGCAAGCACCTTGGCAATTGTATCTGAAATTTGACATTTTTTATGCATGAGCATGGATACAATAGGTATCATTCAAATCATTGTTTTTACTTTAAGAGGTTAGATGATGACAACTATGTTATTTTATGTTTACATAGTGATGATATGCTTAGAGCTGGATCTAACATGGATCACATTAAGGGGTTAAAAGAATAGTTAGCACATTCATTTTATATGAAGGATTTGGGGACAACAAAGCAAATCATTGGTATGAAAATTTGAAAAGATAGGAAAAATTGAATATTGAAATTATCTTAGGTTCACATTATTTTATTAATAGAGGTCCCTCTACTCCTTTGGGTTGTGGTATTCCAAAGGAAGCATGGACTAGTAAGAAGGCGAGTTATTCTTTTCTCATAACCTTTGGTTGTGAAGTATTTGCACATATAGATTATGAAAGTAGAACCAAGTTAGAAGCTAAGTCAAAGAAATGTGTATTTGTTGGATATGGCATTGATGAATTTGGTTATAGGCTTTAGGATTTTGAAAATCATAAAATTGTAAGAAGTGGGGATGTCATATTCAATGAAAAAGTGATGTACAAAGATTTGTTGCAGCATCATGAGAAGAAATAAAATGATTATGTAATGTTGGATGATATTCTAAAAGATGATGTTCCAACAATTTTTCATAATCTACAACAACCACAACAACAAATACCACACACCCTAGTGAATGTTAGATGGTCAACAAGGTTAAGTAGACCTCTAGAAATATTTTCTCCTTTGTATAGTATTTTACTTATTGATGTTGGTGAACCTAAAATTTATGATAAAGTTGTGTAGGTGGATACAAAGATTCAATGGGAGTCTACAATGAAAGAAGAAATGGACTATTTGGTGAAAAATAAGACATGGAATTTATGCAAGTTGCTTGCAGGTAAAAGGGCTTTATAGAATAAATGGTTTATAGGTTGAAAGAAGAGGATGGAGGTAAGAAAAGATTTAAAGTCGGGTTAGTTGTAAAAGGATTTGTATAGAAAAGGGCATTGATTTTGATGAGATATTTTCTCCTATTGTTAAAATGACTTCTATTTGTACTATTTTAAGTATTGTGGCTACTGAAGATTTGCATTTGGAGCAATTTGATGTTAAAACAACCTTTCTTCATGGTGATTTAGTTGAAGAGATATATATGACATAGCCACAACGATTTGAGGTCCAAGATAAGAAGAATCTAGTGTACAAATTGAAGAAAAGTTTATAAGGCTTGAAGCAAGCACCTTGGCAATTGTATTTGAAATTTGACATTTTTATGCATGAGCATGGATACAATATCTATCATTCAAATCATTTCTTTTACTTTAAGAGGTTAGATGATGACAACTATGTTATTTTATGTTTATATGGTGATGATATGCTTATAGCTGGATCTAACATGGATCGCATTAAGGGGTTGAAAGAATAGTCAACACATTCATTTTCTATGAAGGATTTGGGGACAACAAAGCAAATCCTTGGTATGAAAATTTGAAAAGATAGGAAAAATAGAAAATTAACATTATCTTAAGTTGATTATATTGCGAAGGGGTTGCAACATTTCTCTATGGAGAATGCTAAAGTTGTTAGCACACCTTTACCTAGTAATTTGAAATTGACTAAGGAGATGTGTCCAAAGGCACAAGAAGAGGAGGCTGAGATGTCTAAGGTACCTTATGCTTCAATTATAGGAAGCTTGATGTATGCTATGGTATGCACAAGGCCAGATATAACACATGCAATGGGAGTCATTAGTAGGTATACGAGTCATCTAGGAATTGAGCATTGGAATGTAATTAAATGGATTCTTAGATATTTGAGAGGAACATCTAGTAAGGGTTTACATTTTGGGGGCTCTACTACTAATTTATAGGGCTATGTTGAGTCTTGTTAGGCTCCACACCACAACAATCTTCCACTTGGAGACTGATTAGACTCCACAATAATAACAACAATCTCATCATCAATTGTTCCATTTTCTCCTCTTATGGCATTAATAACCTCTTTGATTATTCCACAATATTGGACAATATTTTCACCTTCCATCATGCTCATTTCATCAAACTTACCTCTCAAGCTTTCTAATTTTTGCCTCAAGACATTTTTGTCTCCTCCATAGATGGTTTGCATTGTATTCCGCATTTCCTTGATAGTTTTGTAGTCTTTTATGTCGTCAAACTTGGTGTAGCTTAGGTTTGATGTAATCTCCAATATAACTTGGTTGTGTTCTTGCTTCTCCTCTAGCTACTAAGTCATTAGAGGATGAGTTGTTATGTTTACATATGTATTATCCATAAAATGTATTACACTATAATGCTTATTCAACAAAATGAATAGTTCCTTTTCAATTTTTTGTTGTTGTATAGCATTTATTCAACAAAAGTTGTAATGAATCAAACAAATAATCTCCAATGTTATATCTGAATGTGCTAATTCTATATAGCCCTTCTTGTTTTGATGTGTTGCCAATGTCATAAGTTAGAGTTATGCTTTTGTTATGGAAATTCTCTACATTACAACTTTTGGTTTCTTCTTTGGCTTCATATTTTCAAGAAAATATGTAATTTGTTGCCTACAATGGAATGGAAAGACATATTTCTTATATTTTCATGCATTTGTTACAAGAACAAAAAAATAAAATATTTCATGAATATTAATGAATTAGGAACTTTGACTTGAATAGGAAAAGGACATAAGTCCTTGGATCAACAAAATTGATAACTTACCTTCTTTTATGTTGTTTGACAGATGACTCTATTTCTTCCTTTTAATTGATTTCTCACTTTATTCTCTATGTTTGTTCACTGCAAAAGGGAAGCATTTGGTCAGTGATAGATAGTTGTAGACCATTAGCATTCTCTCTCTAATAGATAGCTACACACCATTAATATAAGAGATTAGTATTTTTTTTTTTTGATGAATTTGAAGAAAGCAACATAAAAGCATATCAGGTTAAAATTTGAATATTATAAGAAGATCAAATAAAATACTATAAGAATAATAACATTTATTCAAAGCAATTACAATGACAATAAGGACACAATCAAAAGTTTTGCAATAAATAGAAAATCTAGTTAGTAAGAAAACTTTTAAAAGATCTAATTACAAATATTGAAACTTACTAAAGTAACATTCTCTCTATTTTCAAACAAGTATATTGCATGCAATAGGGCATCAAGAAACTACAACTCACATAATCTTTTGGGATAGAAGGCATAGTAATTAGAAGATTAACTATTACAAAGTGGGGAGATAAAAATGTATTAATAAAAAGGAGTAGATCAATCCTCTACAAGCAAAAAATAAATTAATAAATGGTTTGCAAACATGGTTAAGCACTCAACACTTGTGCAAAGCTTGAGAACAATGTAGTATTTTTCATCTCAATACATCAAATACAACAAAATAATTATATGTATATATGATTTTTTTGTTCTATTTCTTCTATCGCTCATACCAACAATATAGATAAAAACCTAAAATACTTCAAAACTAGTCAAGTGGTGGCAAGACGAATAACTAACTGAGAAAACTTTGAAAAATGTCTTAATAAAAGGAGCAGGTCAATCCTCTACAACTAAGAATAAATCAATAAATGGTTTGCAAATGTGGTCAACACTCATTTATTGTTTATGCAGAGG